>CAWUFW010013262.1:57500-486611 GCA_963921515.1 Calotriton arnoldi
TAGGGTTCGGAAGCTGGGACCGGGCCCGGGGCTCGTGCTGCATCCCAGGGTCCCAGGCTGCGGGAGCCCCCGTCCTGGAAGCCAGCCCAGGGTCTGGGCGCTGGTGTCGAGGGTCCACCGGGACCCGGGGAGGCTCTCCCGGCCTGGCTAGGGTTCGGAAGCTGGGACCGGGCCCGGGGCTCGTGCTGCATCCCAGGGTCCCAGGCTGCGGGAGCCCCCGTCCTGGAAGCCAGTCCAGGGTCCGGGCGCTGGTGTCGGGGTCCACCGGGGCCCGGGAGGCTCTCCCGGCCTGGCTAGGGTTCGGAAGCTGGGACCGGGCCCGGGGCTCGTGCTGCATCCCAGGTTCCCAGGCTGCGGGAGCCCCCGTCCTGGAAGCCAGTCCAGGGTCCGGGCGCTGGTGTCGGGGGTCCACCGGGGCCCGGGGAGGCTCTCCCGGCCTGGCTAGGGTTCGGAAGCTGGGACCGGGCCCGGGGCTCGTGCTGCATCCCAGGGTCCCAGGCTGCGGGAGCCCCCGTCCTGGAAGCCAGTCCAGGGTCCGGGCGCTGGTGTCGGGGGTCCACCGGGGCCCGGGGAGGCTCTCCCCGGCCTGGCTGCTTTCAGAAGCAGGGACCGGGCCGGGGAGCAGGGGTGGCTGGCTTTATCCGCTACGCTGGCGGAGTGTAGTTTTCTGCCCACCCCTAAATTAAATATTAGTAATGAATCACCTGTAGCGCTGCAAGACATATTAGGGAAGATTTTGGGGGAGATTAATGCGATGAAGCAATCACAACAAGATTCAGCCAAACAAATGTCTGACTCCTTGAGTAAGCTCAATGATACAATTACTCAAATGTTGGATAGGAGAGAAGAAATGGAGAAAACAATTTCTAATTGTGAGGATTGACTCTCGGATACTTCTGGGGTGGCAGGTAGGCACATGAAGGAGATAAGAATTCTGCAGAATATAAGCAGGAGGAGATAGAGAGCCATTCCAGCAGATCTAAACTTAGAAATACAGGGATTCTGGAGCACAAAAAGGATATAGTTGGGGCCATTGAATATGTCAATGATTTGATCAAACAGTATGTTCTGCCAGGACATAAACAGGATTTAACCATAGCACAAGCACATTGAGTTCCTGGTTTCCCCCAGTAAATGCAAATATCCTCACACAATGCTGGTGAATTTAGCTGAGTTTCGAGTAAAAGAAAAGATTTTTAGTAAGGCTATACAAGCAAAACCATTCAATGTAAATAAGGAGTTTTCGATCAGAATCTTCTCGCATATGACTGTTGACTCAGTCCATCGACGTAGAGATTTCAAAACCCTATTAACTCTCTTTCGCCTGGATGGAGGCCTGCAAAATTTAAAGTATTATGTAAAGGTTGATTTAATTTGTTGGCGACCATTGCGGAAGCACAAGATGTCTTGAAGGAAATATCACCAGCCCCGGCAGTGTCTTAGAAATAAACTTGCTGTTTGTTTAGAGTTGGGAGGAGGCATCAGGGAGGGGAGATGTGGAAGGATGGCACAAGTACAGGGTGCCAATTATTAGGCATAACAAGAGCAACTTGGGGTCACAGCGTTTAGGGCCCTGGGAAGTGAGGGGAGGTAAATGAGGGGGTAAATGCAGTAGGGGAAAATTGACGTTTTTACATTTCGGAGAGAAATTGGTTAAGATATAGATATTGATTTGTAGAGGTTTCTCAGTTCTTCAAATTATTGGAACTAGAATCTGTATGGCAAGATAGGATGTGGGTGTAGTTTTTGTTGCATGTTAGATATAATATGACTTAGACACTTCATTATTGATATGTAGTTTAGCCCTGGTAGGCACTTTAGGTATGCATTTTAGAAAGATATAGGTTGTAGGGATCTCAATGCCATCTTTCCATCTTTATTCTCTTGTGGATTGTTCTGTTTGTGGAGCTAAAACACATTTTTTGAATGCTGGAAATAACCTAGAACATTAGAAACAAATATATTAAAAATGATCTCCTTCAATGCCAACATTCTGAACAACAGACATATTGAACCAAAGGAATTGAGGAATGGGTAAACGGTTATTCACCAGACATAGTTTTAGTGCAGGAGACTCATTTTGAACAGGATATTAGGCACAATTGTGTAATGTTTAAGGGCTGAGCAGGCTTTGAATGTGTTTCCTGCTCAACAGAGGCAAATAGGGGTGTGGCAATCTATAGTAATAAACATTTGCAGCAAGATATATGTGCCTTCCACACCGATACACAGGGGAGGTGGGCATGGTTCAATGGACCAATAAGGGAGGAAAGAGTTACTGTTGCAATGATTTATACCCCTATTGAAGATAACACGACTGTGCTAATAGAGCTATTTCAGTCTGCCATTATGGGCCCCGGTGGATTGATTATTGGGGAGAATTTGATTTTTTACAAAAATCCTGGTTTAGAGTCTTCTACAGTAACTCGTAGGCAAAACAGACCCAGAACAGCTAAGACTATAGAGGAACATAAGAAAAGTTTAAATTTAAGTGACCTATGGAGGGCTAGGCCTAGATCGAGTTTGCAGAGTTTTACTCCGAGGAACTCCCCTAAGTGCTGGAAAATCTCTGCCGCGCTCTGAAAAGTTCTGCAAGCGGCAGAGCCTGTTAAGTCACACTGCTCACACTGATTATTAGCGCCGGAGTTTGTTCCCCACTTCGCGTCGTGCCAGAGGATGCTGCTGCTTTCTGCAGCTTGATTAGACATTGTACTCTAGCATCAGCTTCCTCAACGCGAGCGACAGATTTCTCAACAGAAGCAGTTGCGACCTGCTGCCACCACCCACGTTGAGAAATCTCGCAGGGAGGACGTCTAGCGCGTGATTTTTTCCCGCGAGCGCTCACCAACTTAATGTTGGCGAGTTGGCAAGTTTGCGAACTGCTCAAAAGAAAAACTCCACTCCGCATCACTTTGTGGAGCTTTTCATAACTCTGCGAAATCCGCAGGTGGAGCGGAATTCTTCACCCCCCCTAATTTACAAACTGGTGCGAATACACATGTGTATCCGATAGATTTGATTCCGCTGCCAGGCTGGATTATTTGTGAACATCTTCAGGGTATAACTTTTCTAAATATCACCATGTAGCAAATACTATCTCATACCACTCACTGATCGAGATGCATATTTCTGGCAAAGGGAAAAGCTGGTCAACACGAAAATGGCTTTTTAATAAGTTAACGCTGGAAGATGAATCTTGGGTTTTAGATATGGAGTCTCAAATTCGTCAATATTTTGAGCTTAATGAAGGAACCAACCACTAGAAATGGTATGGGATGCCTTTAAAGCTGCTATTAGAGCACAGATAATCACCCGAGAAATAGTAGAGAAAAGGGGCTTTTAAGAGGAAAGAGAAACCCTTAAGTCACGGTTAAAGCAGACATTTGAAAGGTATATGAGTGACAAATCTCCTGCAATTATACAAATATTTAAAATAGGCAAGGCATCAGATGCAGGATTATTACTATGAGTGGATTTACCTTTCAAGTAATGCCTGTATGCAAAAACTATATGAAGAAAGAGAATACACACTGAACTTTTTAGCCTGGCAGGCATGCAAAACATTTGCGCTAAACATGATTAGTTTGCTCTACGATAGTGAGATAAAGACATATATAACAAATGCTAAAAGGATACAAAACCTATTTATATAACTTTTTCTACAAAAAAATATATGGCTCTTGGCAGGAAGTAGATGTGGACCAGCTAGGCGAGTTCATAGATATTATTTTTGTCCCAGGGCTAGATTTGGGTATTGTTCACGCCTTAATGATGCCATTTAGACTAGAAGTGGAAGTTGTGTTTTTTTATTAGATGCCGAGAAGGCATTTGACCTCTTTAATTGGGAGAGCCTATTCTGTATCTTGGAGGGTTTTGGTTAGGCCTTGGTGGTGAACTCCCCTCCATTCGCTGAGTTTGTGGAGTTTTCTGCACTCCGCACACCACGGAGAACATGGAGTTCCGAAAAACTCCACTCTGCAAGTTTTTTCCTTGCTCACACTTGCCAATGTTAAGATGTCAAGCGCGACCCCCTTCCAGCGAAATTTCTCAATGCGGGCGTTTGCAGATGGTCACGACCACTCGCTTTGAGAAACCATCCATTCGCGTTGAGGAAGCTACCACTCGAGCAGAAAATCTACTCAAGTGGCAGAAAGAAGCAGCGCCCTCTTGTGCTATGCATGGTGCCGTTTGTGCTGATTTTCCAGCACAGGACAAACTCCTGGTAGAAAAAATCAGCGTGAACGGCGTGACCTAACGCACTCTGCCACTTGTGGAACTCCGCGTAGTGTGGCAGAGTTTTTTGGTCACTTTGTGGAGTTCTGCATAGCGGAACTCTGCGAACTCTTCCCAGGCCTAGTTTTGGTTTTCCTTCAGCGTTTATTAAAGTGATATACAATATGTATAATTATACGCTTAATTGTGAATTACATAGATATTGGTGTATGTAAGATTAAATGTGGGACTAGGCAGGGATGCTGACTTTTCCCCATTTTATCTGGAATATTTATTGAACCTCTAGCTATTGCTATAAGAAAGTATGAAACATTATCTCTCGTGGGAATAATCACATTAACCCACATGTCAATTTTTCCACTGTTTAACTTTCTTATATGCCACACTCTAATGCTTTTTGCATCTGAGATTCTTTTAAAAAAATTGAAGGATTATTCTTGGCATTCATTTGGGCAACCAAAATACCAAGATTGGCATTGCGTACACTATACATAATGCAGGAGGTCTTGCCTTGCCAAATGTGAAAGAATACTACTTTGCAAGTTTTGCACATTCCTCTTATCAATTTGGTACCATTCAAGGATTAGATAAGACAGTAGATAACGTATTCCTGGAGCTAACGTTTAACAAATATAAAATCCATGACTTCCTATTGGCGACCAAGTTGCCAAAACAAGTTTGCTACAAAGTCCTCTATTGGATGTTAGAAAGGAAAGAGCAAATGTTACGCAAGTATGCCATTCTATTGTGCAATATAGCCACTAGATTGGAAGAAATTGTATTAGAGCAACAACAACAACAACTGGAAAAAAATACACTGTGTAGTTGGTGAATAAATGGCTATAGATATCTTAGAGATTTTGGAAGAAATATGGGAAATGGATAGATATCGAACCAGATATCAGTCTTGCTAAAAGCTCCATTCAATGGTCCTTTGTTAAAATTGCTATTTTTTTAAGGGCTTAGACGCAAGAGGGGGTATAATGAGAAAATCTGATCTACTTGAGGATCTGATAAAATCAGGTACACATATTGTGAAAAATTTGAAAGGTAGTTTAGTGGAATTCGATGAGACAGAGGTTAACATCCAAATTAGTAAAAAATGGCAATCTTTAGAGGGACTTGATATAATGGCAAAGTTCTGAAGTATGCTGAATCTGTACAACTTTTCCATATTGAAAGGAGTTAACTTTCGCTGTATAGAATTTTGTGCTAAATGGCTGCTGTATAGGACACCTGTTAGCCTAAACAGAATTGATTTGATAATATCAGCAGAATGTTTTAGATGTTGTTTGGATATGGTCACACGTGATCAGAGAATACCCAGTATTATTAAAATACTGGACCTCCATACGATGTTACTGCCAAAGTGTATTAAATATTGAGTTTACAGATGATTCACACTTAATTTTGACAGGCATTTGATTAAATAACAGCCTTAGAAGAAAAATATATATAATTACGTTAGTAGCAAGATCATTAATTCTGCTAAAATGGAAAACAAAATAAATATCTACAGTTGCTCAGTGGCGGTCAAAAACACTGAGAGTGAAGAAATGTGAAAGACGCTATGAATTAAGGACGGGTTCATTTAGAAAGTTCTTGAAGATCTGGGAGAAGTCAAATTTGATATAAAATGTAATCCGTGTGGTAGAGAGAATGTGAAGAATTCGAGCAAATTGGCAATGTCATTATTATCTATTATTTTATGTATTGTGAGCTCTGTTGAAAGTATATTATAATGAATTATGATCAGATTATGTAAAACACAAATCATGCTCTATGTAAGCTGGATCAAATCTGCTAAATTGGTCTTCCAGTGCCCAAATATTATAGCCACCTACATGTAAGAAACAGCTCACTCATTTTTACAAATTGACAACCGACCAGGGCCGGCTCCTCCCCTATGGCGGAAGAGCGTCATCCCCCTGCCAGCACCCTCTAAAACATGAAAAATACGATTATAAAACGGGTTTAAAACCCAATTTATTATCGTTTTATTTTCCTTGTGTTGAGTCTTGGGAGTGGGGCCACAGTGATGACAGGCTCTGAGGCTAGTGGTATTTGCACTCCCTTCAATGCACATGACGGTTTGGCTGGCCGTCTCAGGCAAGCCAAACCGTCATTCACAGTGAAAGTTCTCTCTAACCGAGCAACACAGATCGGTTTGAGAGAGCAGGCACAGACTCCCAGTCTGTCCTGGAGTACAAATCTAGGGCGCTCAGGCCAATCCTGAAGCTGCTCTCATGCGTGAGAGCAGCTTCAGGATTGGGCACAGGGCATGCAGGGAGCTTGTGCCTTCGGAAGAGGAGAGGAGCAGATGAGCGTGACGTGATGGGCGAGGGCAGCAGGTAAGTTCTTTTTTTAAAATTTACATTTGTCTCCCATGTCCCCCTTTCCAACCCCCCCCCCCCCCACACCCCCTCACCCCGCCTCTTTTCCCTGACACAAGCAGCACCAGCAACCTACAGGACCAGTATTCTCACACTGAAGCAGTCTCTAAGCCACTGACTCTCACAGAAGATTTAGGGGCTCTTGCAAGCTGAACATGAGCAGTCAATCTGCAAAAGCACTTGATCATATACATTGGTAATTTTATCAAACTAGAAAAACAGATATTAACCTGCACTATTGATAGCACTGAGATCCTTTTTTAAGTTAAACTATCTTCACCATAGACGTTATTGTACTTGCAGTGGGGCACTGATTTTCAAGGAAAGAAATTGAGGACTGCTTCCTCGTTGCTAGGCTTCAAAATGGTTATTAATCAATGGGGATGATCTTGTGTGCTAGTGAGCAAGTGAGTTAGATGATACTCTACTGTCAGACGTTAACATTTCCCATTTCTTTCCCAGCTTTTCTCACAGCACCATGAGACTGCCGCATCATTTTACTCATTTTATTTTTTGAATAAAACAATTCAGTTCTCGGTATTGTCTCATTTCTGTAATTGCAAAAACATTGTCTTTTCTGAGAAACCAGACTTCATCCTTTTCATTGCTAATTTAATACTGCTGAAAATCGTAGCACATTGTCCTGATGGGCCCCATTAGCATTTTTAGGCATACCATTAAAGTTAGGAGAGTGTTGTGTGTTGGAGAAGGATTATGGGGAACTTCTTCAACAAATATTTACGGGCTGCAGGCTGCGGGAAACTGAGAAATGATGAGAAGGACACTATTACTGGCTGACACTAAAAACAATTCAAGCAGTGTATATATATGAAATGGGGACAGTAAGGATGCTATCCTCTGTCTGATCTCAGCTGAAACTACTAGATTCTAAAATGGCTGCTAAGGAACCCCAGAACACAGAAGATATATCACGTTTTGAACTGGTTTACCATAATGAACTTCAGTTTGCACAACACATTTGGGATCGTATCTCCTGCACGAAATATGCTGGTTGTTTGTGTTGAATGACTTTGTCCAATAGCTATAGGACAAATGACTGCACCTCTTGCTCTTTTCATGGGCTCTCATGTTGTTGTACTAAGCAGAAAGTCAATTATAAATGTCTGCCTGAGTGAAATATGTACAGTCAGCCGTTGCATAAACAATCAATATCAGATTCCAAGCTGCAGAAAATGATTAAACTTTAGATCGAGATCACAACTCTGCCTTTTCTGTTACAAAATATACTGTATGTTTGTACTAAAGGAGACCACTGGGCATTCTTTTCCTTGACATCGCTGGGCTGCAGAAGAGGTATCGTGATGGTAAATGATAAATGTTTTTTTTTTAAAACATGTTTTATTGCATTTTCAATGTACCTTATCAGTAAGTATCCAACATATATCAGTTGCTCACAAGAAAATAGCACATTACACAAATTGGGACACCTGCAAGGTACATTTGATAAACAAAACATTCGTAACAACCAAAACTTCACGCTGACTGTCCCCGTTCCCCAATATTGGCAAACATCATTAACAACCTGTACATGACAAAGATAAAAGCCGGACAAAATATCAGAGGAGATGGCCATTAACACCCAGTAGATGAAGGTTCTTAAGGGGATTGCGAGGGAAGCGGGGTAAGATCTATACCCCGGTATGTAGCCCATCTAGACCAAATTTTCCTGTGTTTTTGTGGGCAACCCCGTGCCTGGAAAACTGCCATTTCCACCCCCATGCAAGTATCAAGCGCCCCTCGCCACTTTCCCATCGTCGGCGGGGAAGTTCCTTTCCAAAGCTGGGCTATGTCACGCTTGGCAATCGTGAGTGCTAGGAAGAGTGAATGTTGCTTATACCGGTTCCCCCCTATATCTTCCGTACTGTGGAGAAGAAACAGTCGGGGGTCCAGCGGGAGGTCCCACGGCCGTACTTCCTTAAGACAGGTCTGAACCCTGTGCCAAAAGCGCTGTATAGCAGGGCAGCCCCACACCGTTTGAAAATATGACCCCTCTTCCCGGTCACAGCGTAGGCACTGTGGGGAAGTAATAACTCCAATCTTCCAAAGACGAAGGCGTGTATAGTACACCCTGTAGACAAATTTAAACTGAATAAGCCGGTATCTAGAGGACACCGCAGCGCCCCTAGGGCTAGCGATGGCTTCTGCCCAATCGTCGTCAGTCAGTTCCGGGATATCATCCTGCCATGCCCTACGAGTCTTGTGAAGGGTCGTGCTGGCATGCGTAGTCAGTGTTTGGTAAACCTGTCGTATTTTGTGAGCGCCCAAATCCCCCATAAGGAGGCGGCCTTCTTGTGGGTGGAATTCCGGGAGCGTATCTATATGTCATATCGCAGGGGTGAGTGCAAGGCGAAATTGGAGATATTTATAAAATTGGGTTTTATTAGTTTGAAACTCTTCCTGTAGTTGCTGGAAAGATTTAAGCATTGTGCCTCGCATGAAATCACCTAAAGTGGAGATGCCGATAAGGTCCCACTGGTGGAACCCCCTCAAAGTTGTCACCTGGCGCAGGTAATTACCCTGCCACAATGGCGTAGCCTGGGTCAGGCGCCCCCGCCAACCCATCCGCCGTACCTCGTACCTCCACAACCGAATCGTCGTTTGACTAGCGTGGGGTAGAGAATCAAGCTTCTGTGTACCGTATAGCAACCGTAAGAGAGGGGTCCCTGCCAATGCTGCGTGTTCTAGGGCATACCCCGGGTCAGTAGGCGAGTTGTACCACCAGTCATTTATGACCAAGAGATGAGAGGCTGCATAATATGAGTATATGTCAGCGGCAGTGATACCACCACAGTAAGTGGATTGTATACATGTCTGCAGGGCCACTCTTACCACACCCCCACCCCAGAGGAAGGTATTAAGTATAGTATTTATTTGCGCGAACCAAGACCGCGGATTATAATACGGAACATTTTGAAGTCGATAGAGCACCCTGGGGAGAGAAACCATCTTAAAAATCGCCGACCGCCCATACAGCGAGAGAGGTAGAGAGGACAATATGGAGGTCTCTACGCGTAGCCGGACAAGAAGGGGATATTTCTTGACCAGGGCATCTTGGGGCAGGGAGAAACATATACCCCCAGATATTGCAAGCCGTCCATAGCATGTCTAAGCTGATTTGCCCAAGTGCCCCTACCCTGCTGCCCACATACTGGGAATAATAATGATTTGGAAGGGTTGGTATGAAGGCCAGTGGTCTGGCCAAAGACTCGAAGAATCTGTAAGATATGCGGGCCCGATATCCATGGGTCAGTCATGAAAAATAGAACATCGTCAGCATATAGTGCTATACGATCTGGTTGTGAATTAGGCCAGTCGAAACCCCGGAGCACCGGATCGCGGCGAACCCATATTGCCATGGGCTCCACTGCCAAAGCAATTAAGAGCGGAGACAGGGGGCATCCTTGACGTGTGCCACGTCCAATGGGGAAAGGGGGAGAACACTGACCGGCGACACGGACCGAAGCCATGAGCTTAGTATACAACAGGCGTACGTATGCCCGAAACCACGGGCCAAAATTACATGCCGCCAGAAGCTGAAATAGATACTCCCAGTTCAGGGAATCAAAGGCCTTATCTATATCGGCAAGGAGTATAGCCGCAGGACGCCCCAGCTCAGGGGCCAACGCCATAGCATTATAGACCTGGCGAATATTATGGCGGGTAGCGCGATGCGGCATAAAACCAGACTGGTCCAAATGGACCAACTCCTGGATGCAGGTCCGTAGGCGATCTGCTAATACCTTTCCCAAGAGTTTGGGTTCAAAATTGATATGGGAAATCAGGCGGTATGATGATGGGTCTTCTGGAGGACGACCTGGTTTTAAAAAGAAAACTATCTCCGCCTGGCACCAGTCCCGGGGCAATAACTGCCCGTCAAGGGCCTCATGTATTGTGTCCAACATATGCGGACCTAATGTAGACATATGAGAACGGAGGAATTCCATGGGGAACCCATTGGGACCAGGGGCCCGGCCGGGCCGCATCACAGATAACGCCGCCGTTAAGTCCTCTACCGTAATGGGGGAGTCCAAGTGATCCCGCATTTGGTCGGTCAGTCTCCGGGGGGGATATCACGAAGAAACTCTGCTATCAATCAATCAATCAATCAATCATGTCACTTATAAAGCGCACTACATACCCGCGAGGGTCTCAAGGCGCTGGGGGAAGAGGGGGGTGGTGCTGCTACTGATCGAAGAGCCAGGTCTTGAGGAGTCTTCTGAAGGCCAGTAGGTCTTGGGTCTGTCGGAGGTTGGTGGGGAGGGTGTTCCAGGTCTTGGCGGCGAGGTGGGAGAAGGATCTGCCGCCGGCGGTCGTTTTCCGGATGCGGGGGACTGTGGCGAGGGCGAGGCTGGTCGAGCGGAGCTGGCGGGTGGGGGTGTAGAAGCTGAGTCGTCTGTTGAGGTAGGCTGGTCCGGAGTTGTGGAGTGCTTTGTGTGAGTGGGTGAGGAGCTTGAAGGTTATCCTCTTGTTGACAGGGAGCCAGTGCAGGTCTCTCAGGTGGGGTGTGAAGTGGCTGCGTCGGGGGATGTCGAGGATAAGACGTGCAGAGGCGTTCTGGATGCGTTGCAGCCGTCTCAGGAGCTTAGCCGTCGTTCCTGCGTAGAGGGCGTTTCCGTAGTCCAGCCTGCTGGTGACGAGGGCCTGGGTGACTGTTTTTCTTGTTTCGGTGGGGATCCACTTGAAGATCCTGCGGAGCATTCGGAGGATGTTGAAGCAGGATGAGGAAACGGCGTTGACCTGCTTAGTCATGGAGAGGGTGGGGTCGAGGATGACCCCTAGGTTGCGTACGTGGTCGGTGGGTGGCGGGGCTGTTCCCAGTGATGTTGGCCACCAGGAGTCATCCCAGGCTGAAGGGTTGGAACCAAGGATGAGGACCTCCGTCTTGTCCGAGTTCAGCTTCAGGCGGCTGGTCCTCATCCATTCGGCGACGGCCTTCATTCCTTCGTGGAGGTGGGCTTTGGCGGTGTGAGGGTCTTTGGTGAGGGAGAGGATCAGCTGGGTGTCGTCGGCGTAGGAGATGATGTTGAGGTTGTGCTGTCGGGCGACGTGGGCGAGGGGTGCCATGTAGATGTTGAACAGCGTTGGGCTGAGGGAGGAGCCTTGGGGTACGCCGCAGATGATCTTGGTGGCCTTGGATCGGAAGGGGGCGAGGCGGACGCTTTGTGTTCTGCCGGAAAGGAAGGATGTGGTCCAGTCCAGGGCCTTCTCTTGGATCCCGGCGTCGTGAAGGCGTGTTCGTAGTGTGTGGTGGCAGACCGTGCCGTGCTATGAGGTCCTCCGAAAGCTGTTCCCTCTGTGTGTATAGTGTGGCAAAGTAACGCACAAATTCAGTGACCACTGCTGCGGGGGATGAATGTAATACACCGTCGTCACCTCTAATGGTTGGAACCACGGTTGGGGCGTTCCCTTTTTGACAGAGTCAATGTAACATTTTGCTCAATTTGTCCCCCCCACTGGTATATTCGGTGTTGAGATGCCAACCATATGTCCTTAGCCTCGTCTATAAGGTGTTCACGTAACCGTTGGTGCGTGAGAGAGAGGTTAGGATAAAGGGTAGGACTAGGGTCCGATGTGTATTGTGTCTCGAGTAATGTACATTGGTCTTCTAGCTCCGTCCGCTAGGCAGAGCGCTTACGCTTGTCATTGGTCCGATAACTGATGTCTACCCCTCTGAGAGTGGCCTTACATGCCTCCCAAAGGGCCTCTTTGGTGGGGGCGGAGTCAGTGTTCAGGTAAGGTAGTCTTGAAGTGCGCCTGCAAGACATTCTTGATAATCGGGATCTTGAAGGTGCAAAGGGGACATTCGCCACCGAAAGGGGGGCTTCTGTACTTGTAAGTGGAGTGTCGCCCTGACCGGGGAATGATCTGACAACCCCCTAGGGAGATGGGAGACCTGGGAAAACCTTTGGATATAAGGTTGTGGCACAAAAAGGTAATCTAGGCAGGACAAGGAGCCATGGACCATAGACATATACGTGTAGCCTGTCTCAGCGGGATGGTACTCTAGCCATATATCTGCCCATCCCAAAGCGTACCAACAAGCAACGACAATTTAGAGGAGAAGGCTGATGAACCCACACCAGCTCCACGGCTCCTATCGGACGGCGCCATAGTGTCTTTCCAATCCCCTCCCAGAATAGAAAGGCCCTCCGGAAGCTCGCCCCACTGGCGAGTGATGCTGTCTACAAATGTACTTCCCAGAGGCGGGGGTGCATAAATACTGCCCAAATTAAGTGGTTCCCCATAGAGTGAACCCAACAAAAGGACATATCGGCCTCCAGGATCTACCCATTGCTTAGTGTGAAGGTATGGAACACGGCGATGAATCAGAATGGCTGTTCCCCTAGAACCCCTGGTGAACCCTGCATGATACACCTGTTGATAACCAAACCTGGCTAGGCATGGGGCCTTATTACCCAGTAAGTGAGTCTCGTGCAGGAGGAGAATGTCGGCTCCATAGCGTTTGGCCTGTCTCAGGATAGCCCCTCACTTTATTTTATTTAGCAGCCCTTGGACATTCCATGTTACTACAGTTAACTCAGTCATGCGAGAGGTTACTGGCTGGGCAGCCATAGATAAGGTGGTGGGGCAAAATAATGTAGTCTGCCTAGGGGAGCGTGGGACATGTGTCTGTGTGCGTGACAGAATTGATAACTGCAAAACTCTAACCCCTGAAAACACCCTTCCCCATCCCTCCTCCCCCCCACGATACCCCCTAGAAATCGGAGCATCTGTAGTGGCAGAGCAAAGCCCTAGACCCTAAACGTAGGACCCAGCACCCTCCTGGATCCCAACAACCCATAAAACCTTAACAGTGAGGTACTCGTGTCCTGATCAGTTCAACCATAGTGGAGCACGTCCACCTCTACTCGGTACTGGATAGGCGGAGTAGTTCAGCCAAATCAGCTACAGTTTATTAGAAGCCATGCAGGCGAGGGATAATCAAGATACGTGCTCCGGACTAGGCGTTTGTCGTGAGGATCCGGATCGATGCCGTGGCTTGGATTTCGCCCTTTTGGCCTATTCGTTTGGGAGCCTCTGGAAGAGTCTGAATCCAGCAGCGGCGGGGAGCGAGATTTCAAGTGCACCCGTTCATCAGACCAAGCAAAGACCGCTTCAGGGGAGTCAAAGAAATGTGTCTTAGAGTTATACACCACTCGGAGTCTGGCCGGATATAACAGCATGTAGGAGATATTGAGGTCTCGTAGACGTTTCTTTGCTGCCGTGAAGTATTGAGGCTGCTGCTGCACCAGGCGAGTATAGTCTGGAAAAATCATTATTGGCTTAGAGTCAAAGAGGAGTTTGTCCCTGTGCGACCATGCATACTGCAGCACAGCATCTCTATCTGCATAATTGAGAGGCTTAGCGATGACTGGCCGCGGCACCTCTCTAGACGGGGGCTGCCTCGTGAGCGCCCGATGAGCCCTCTCGACCACGAAGCACGTGGAGAGCATTTCGGCAGGCAGCAGGTCCTTGAGCCATGAGGTGAGGAAGTGATTCATGGAATTACCTTCGCATCCTTCCGGGTAACCAACAAAGCGTAAATTGTTGCGCCGTGCACGGCCTTCTCCATCCTCCACCCGAGTGGCTAGTTCTTGGCATATGGCCGTCAATTTATTGACGCGCTGCTGGAGGGTCGTGACATTATCCTCGACCGTGGACACCCGCGTCTCAGCTTCGGTGATCCGATCTACAGCTTTCTTCAGGTCCTGACGTAAAAAGGAGACTTCCGGGCCTACTGCACCAATCTTAGCCTCCAGCGAGTCTTTCGCATCTGTGATGGCTGCCAGCAAGGCCACATTGTCCGGCATAGGACCAGGCAGGGAACCACCACTCGCAGATGTGGCATACTGGTCCAGGGTGCTCTGTTTCTGACTCGAGGCAGTAGGTTTGTCTTTCCCCATCGCAAACTCACGGCGCGGCGAGAGACTCCGGGTGGTATTCAACTGATCTTGAAATCACGACCACACCGATTCGCCACACCGGGGGTACTGGAGAAGGCTCGACGGGCCAGTCCTCAACGGAAATCCCCACTGCAAGGTCACAAGCCGCACCAGGCCTAGCCCAGCTGCCTCCGCAACCCACAGCCGGAAACCAAGTAGGCCCCTCTAACGGGACGCACCACGCCGGATCACCAGCCCGCCACTCCCCCCCAGCAGCCCCCGCGCCACAAGGCAGTCCTCCGTGTCCCGCAGAGCTCAGGCACACCGTGGGTCCAATGTTGGGCGGATGTCGCGCCATGCGGCCTCTGCCCCTCACCAGTCAGGAGGCGTCGATAGCGCTCTCAATGCCACTGGGCAGTATTCCAATGCTCCACTGTGGGTCCCGCGAGAATGTCTCACGGTCCGCTGGTGCCGCAGCAGGGATCCAAATCAAGACCGTAGGCGCGCCGCCGCTATCTGACTACGGGCGGGTGGGGGCTCCTAGTCTCAGATGCCCACGGCGCCTCCCTCCACCTGCTGGGACACCGCCGGCTACACGCCGGCTCCCGGGCACCACACCCCTGGGGGAGCACACGCATGCAACCAAGGAGGCACCGCCACACAGAGCCCCACCCCCGTACCCTGGCACCAGGGACCGATGCGACCGCCTCCTGTGAGCCGAGCCCCAGCCCCAGCCCGGACCAACCCCGCGGCCCCAGCCACAAGCGGGCCGTCCCACGAGGCCCTCCCGCAACCAGCGCCCAGCCGCAGAGAGAACATCCCGCAGTAGTAAGCCCCGGCAGGGCAGGAGTGGACACACCCGCAGCGCTCGCACTAGCCCCCTTGTGCCGCCCGGCTCCTCACCTCGGGGCAGGCTCCCGTTCAAGTCCCCGCAGTCACTCCCAGAGGGCCCGTGGCAGCCCGCGACACCAGGCCCGATCCACGCCGCCTCCCGGGCAGCCTCCGCAGCCGTAGAAAATCGGCCTCCAGCGATCAAAGCTTCGCCTCACTCCGGGAACCTCCTGAGCAGGGACAGTTCCGTGGCTGACGGATAAGTATACCGAGTTGGTATCAGTAGGATTATGCAGGATCAGGGAGGCGGACGCGCGGAGCTCGTTCAAGCTGCATCCGCAAAGTTGGCCTCTCAAGCCACAGCCCCCTAAATGATAAATGTTTGCCGAATATTATCACTTGGCATTTTGAAGTTCAATACGTAAAGTGGCTTAATATTCTTAGCTTGCATTTTGGACCAATAACGATTATTTTGCTGAATATTTCATGCTGATAATCTGGGCTAAATAAAGCAGACAGTTTTTTCTAGTTTGGAACATCCAGGACGTATTGCAAGTAGATATTTTGGGGTATATTTACTTACAACTTGCACTGGGTTTGCCTCACTTTTGTGACTTTTCGGGGAATAATGTTTATTTGAAATTTACTTTCGTTTTCTGTTGGAAGTTGACCCAAAAGTAACGCAAGGCAGTACTTAGCACTGCTTTACATTTTTAGCATCAAAGGGACATTCCATAGGTGGTACACGGGTGTTCTGATGCATGGTTTTTGACGCAAATCCCTATCTACTAAAAAAAATGTGGACAGGGTTTTGCATAAAAACAAATGCAGTTTTGACACTAAGGATATTGAGGAGAAATGCTTTTCATTTCTCCAATCTTTTCCGGCTTTGCATGTGTGCTGTCCTGTACAGCACACATACACAGTAAAAGTTAGTCTTTCCATAGTACTTTGTACTAAAAGGGTACACTTCCAGTACAAAAACTGTGCTAGACATCCAGCACACACCCTTGCACTAAGATGCAAAGGTGTTTTTGGCACTGATAGCACGATTGTGTGCAAGCGCTCGGGAGAGCGCAGGGCAGTGCCTTATTTCTGTACATTTGGTGCTTTCCTGCCCGCTTCCTCTCACGCAAAAAACAGTTGCGTTGCGATCCATTTTATGAGGTACACACCTATGAGTACAAAACAATTAACTGGAGCAGTGATCGGATGCAGAAAAGGGGATAACAGTGACTGGAGGAGGGACCCCGACAATATAAAGGATAGCAGGAAGAGTATGTCAGCAGGTATCTGTCATAAAAGAGAAGGTGGAAGGTGGATCTGCTAAATTAGTACCTAGTTGCAACTGGAAAAAGTACTACACCAAATTACAGTACTGTTTTCAAAACAATTTGTAGCAAACGGGAAGGCCCGCAGCAGAAATAGCAGATTTTTTTTCAACACAAAATGAAATAGTTCCCTATGGCATCAATATGTTTTACCCATGAGTCACCCACATGTAGAAACATTTCATTTCTAAAAATGAGAAAAATATGAGAGGGAACAAGGATGGAACCATACTGGCTCACAACAACACTGTTTTTTAAAACAAGGGCGATGTTTGAGAATTGCTTGCATTCAAAGGTATGATTCTTTTTTCTGAATTAGTGGCATTGCTTGATTTTACATAATGCATTGCTGTTGGACTTGGTCCTTTCTGGAGAGTCATCCCCAAACTTTTTGCCTTTATTCATCCATTTTTGCTGAATTCATTTTTGTTGGCCGTTAGACCTGATACCATTGGCGTGAGTCTCCCTTCCATTTTTTACTGGTGTCTCCTCGGTTTTTAATATGTTTTGCTGGTTTAGATGCTTTGGGCACTGTGCCACTGCTATTCAGTGCCACAGTGCAAGTGCTCCCTATTGTAAATTGTTGTAATGGATTAGTGACTCCATGATTGGCTTATTTGATTTACTTGTCAGACCCTAGTACAGTGCACCATGTGTGCCCAGGACCTGTAGATCAAATGCTGCTAGTGGGCTTGCAGCACTGATTGTGCCACCCACAGAAGCAGTTTGTAAAGTGTGTCTCAGACCTGCCCTTGCAGAGCCTGTGTGTAGTCCAGTACTGCCATGTTGACTTGGTAAGTACACCCACTTGCCAGTCCCTAAGCCTTCCCTTTTCTACATATCAGGCACACCTAAGGTAGGCCCATGGGCAGGGTGCATTGTATGTAAAAGGTAGGACATGCCCTGATGTGTGTGGCATGTCCTGATAGTGAATTACAGCCAATTTCGTTTTTCACTATTGCAAGGCTACCTGTCCCCATAGGCCAGAATGGGCAGTTTGATTATAACATATAATAATACTAACTATCCCAGGGAACATGGTAGAAAAACTAATTTAGTATGCCTGAACTCAGAATGATAAAATACATCTTTTAGTGAAGTTGGTTTTAACATTCTGGGGCCGATTCCGATCTCGGCCGGTAGGGCTCCGAATCGGATTCGGCTTTACCGGATCCGATTCGGAGCCCTATTTCCCGACCGATTCGTACGCGCATCCGGGCGAGCGAGTACGATGCGAAATCGCCGACCGACTCGTCCGGGCGTCCCGACCGCTCCGACCGACTCGTTCCCGGGTCGAACCGCACCCGACCGACTCGCTCGGACTCGACTCGCACCGCGCAATGGAGACGTTCCCCGGCCGGGTAAGTACGATGCGCGCCGCGAGCAGTCCGACCGAGCCGCGCACTCCGGCTCGAAAGAGCTGTCGGAGCCGTACTTTGGGGGTCCGTGTCGGACCCCCTGTACGCGTAGCCGCGCGAGTCGCACACAGGGGGGACCCATGGGTCCCCCTATCTGTGCGTGTACGGCGCGAGTCGCTTCGCCGCGTACACGCTGTAGGGGGCGCCCTTGTCCGCCTCGCACCCATTGAGTCAATGGGAGCCCGCGTACGCGTTGTACGACAGGCTCCCATTGACTTCAATGGGAGTCCGACCGACTCGAGTCCGATGGCATACGTGCGCATCGTACTCGTCCGGTCGGGCTGCACGGGTCCGATTCGGTCGGAAATCTCTCCGGGTCCGGCTCGGTCGGAGAGATTTCCGGCCCGAATCGGAATCGGCCCTCTGTGTTTGAAAATACCACTTTTAGAAAGTAGGTATTTTCTTGCCTAACCATCCAGCCTGCCTCTGCTAGGCTGTGTATTGCATGTCTGGTTTGTGAGTGACAGGAGGGCTTGGGCTCCAGCAGTCTGATGAGTCAGGGCTGGGCTGAATAGGACCTTGGCTGAATAGAGCGTGGGGGGCGGAGATTTCCTTTCACTCCCCTGAGCCCTCATAGAATAGAGAGTAAGGGGAGGAGATTTCCTTTCAGCAACCTGGGCCAGGTCTGCTTTCAACAATGCTGTCTCCACTGCACAGAACTGGTTTTGGCTAGGTACAGGCACCCTCTGCCTTCAGAGGACAAAGGATTTACTGGTATAAATATTGGGGCCCAGACCCCAAGACTTTAGATCACTTCTGGGAATCAAGACACACCTTTTCCGCGGAGAAGAACCAGAGAATCTGAAGGAGTTTGACTGCCCCTGTGCCAGAGTGCTATTTTCTGGGGTTGGCCTGCAGTGGTTTCTTTATTTGCCAAGGAAAGGGGAACGGGACCTTTTGTGAACTTTTCATCATCTTGAAGAAAATCTCCAAGGGCTTGAATTTGAGCTTGCCTCCTGTCTGAAGTCTCAGGGATACAAAGACTTGTAAAAAAATATAAATCCGTATTTGTAAAGCGCGAACTACTCACCCTTACGGGTCTCAAGGCGCTGGGGGCCGTCGTGGAAATTAAGTGAGCTATTGCCCAGAGTCACATGGTGCTGAGCTGAGCTGCCGACGGGGATCGAACCGTGAGCCTTGTGCTCCGAAGTCAGCTGCCCTGGCCGCTGCACCACACCTCTCCAACCCCCTTCTGTTTGCCTGCACCTGGAACTTGCTGTTCTAGCTGCTACAGAAGGAAATTGCAACACCGACACCGGCGAGCGACGCCGTAATCTGCATTGAAGCCGTTAGCGCTGCTCCGACTTACAACGTAGACCCGACGCCGGCCGCCGTGCCACATCGACGCCAGCGAGCGACATCGTAGCCTGGCATAAGCCGTGAGCGCTGCTCCAACTTGGGACGTAGGCCCGACGCCTGCTGCTGTGCCGCATCGACTCCGAAGCCGACATCATCGCGGAGCCAATCCTCGACGTGGGTGGTCAAGAATCCATCGACATCGTGACATCGTACGGAACCGTGGTTTCGGCGGCATCGTGACGTCACCTCCTCTCCGTTAAGGAACAGACGCATCCCCTGCTTTGCGCAAGCATCGAGGACCCAACGCATCGCCTCCCCCGAAGCAAGGAACCAATGCCACACAGCGCCAACGACGCCGCATCTCCCCGACGCCGTGAGCTGTCTTTGTTTTCGCTTTTCAAAGGTACTGTTCTTTGTGGGTCTGTTTTGACTCCAGGCCCGACGCCGCGCACCTCGCGGTCGGTGCCTTACTTTGGGATTTCTTTGACCTCGACGTCGTGATAACTCCAGTTGGGGTTATCTGTTGCTAAAGACTGCTTTTAAGTGAATAGCCTATTTTTAAGCTATTTCTACCATCTAATAGTCATTTTCTTAATACTGTATTGTGGATTTTTGTCGTTTTGGGACTTGTGTTAAGTCTATATAAAGAATACTTATTTTTATAAAACCTGTGTGGTGTCCATCTGTAGTGTTTTCACTGTATTACTGTATGTGTTCACAAATGCTTTACACACTGCCTCTGAGATAAGTCTGTCTGCTCGTGCCAAGCTACCAAGGGGGTGAGCAGGGGTTATCCAGGAGTGTAATCCCCTTTCCCTGACTAGAAGCAAGGGTCCCTATTTGGTCAAAGGTACCTACCTCTGCCAACTAGAGACCCCCAGTTCTAACATTGGCCTTAGGACGCTGTGCACTTTACCAGTGCTAACCAGTGCTAAGTGCTTGTGCTCTCTCTTTAAAACATGTTGCATTGGCTTATACCCAGTTGGCATATTTAATCTACCTACAATTCCCTCTTCAATTGGTACTACATGTACCCAGGGCCTTTAAATTAAATGCTACTATTGGGCCTGCAGCACTGATTGTGCCGCAACCTTAAGTAGCCCTTGACTCAAGCCTGCCGTTGCAAAGCTTGTGTGTGCAGTTTTAAACTACTTTTTCGATTTGTCAAAAAAAAACTTTTACCAGGGCCAAACCTTCCTTTTTTATACATATGAGTCACCCCTAGGGTGGGCCCAGGACAGCCCAGAGGGCAGGGTGAAATGTTCTTCCAACTTAGTGATGGTAACTCCCAAGGGTTTGGGTAGTTCTCCCTACTTTCAGCTGGGGGGACACATGTTAGACCTGTCAGCCTTGGGGTGGTTTTCTCCCAAGCTTTGTGCCTTCCTCCTCAATGTTTGTTGGTCTCGTTTTCACTGGCCTTAGGACTCTGCACACTTTACCACTGCTAACCAGTGCTAAAGTGCTGGTGCTCACTCCTTAAAACATGATAATATTGGCTTATCCGCAATTGGCCTATTTAATCTACTTATAAGTTCCTAGTAAAGCAGTAATACCTGCACCCAGGGCTTGTAAATTAAATGCTGCTTGTGGGCAAGGAGCACTGATTGTGCCACCCACTTAACTTGCCACTTTAAACATGTTTCAGCCCTGCCATTGTAGCATGTGTGTGCATTTTTTAAACTGCCATTTCGGCCTGGCAAGATAAACTTTTGCCAGGCCCAAACCTTCTTTTTAAAATACATATAATTCACCCCTAATGTAGGCCCTAAAAATCCCAGAGGTCAGGTTGCAGTGCATTTAAAAAGTAGGACATGCAGTTTTAACTTTTACATGTCCTGGTAGTGAAAAACTCTTTAAATGTGCTTACATTTGCAAGGCCTACCTCTCCCATAGGACAACATTGGAATTACCTTATTACAAGTGTAATTTCCAAATGGGAAAAGGCAACCAGTTCATGTTTTGCATCTCTGGAATCCTCAGGTAAAGTAGGATTTTAAATTGAAAGTCTGAAATGCCACTTTTAGAAAGTTGACACAAGGGGGGTTTTCGTCCAAACGCAGACGCCAGGTATAGACGTATAATTGTAATATAAAGAAAAGAGGGACCTGGCTGTCAATTTTTAGTACCGCTATTTTATTTTGGGCGGACTAAAGCTAAGACTTGTCAGTTCAATAGCCTTAAGTCTAAACATCACATTTCATTCAAAATTGTTTAACACATTTCAAAAGACTTCATGATTATGCCTGAGTTGGATACATTTCCAACACACAACAAATACAATACGTTTACAGTGTGTTCATTATTCAAAAATAAAGACAATGATATACAAACACCAATAATCTGCAACTTACAAAACACAAATAATTTTCAAGCAGGACAAAAATGATAATAACAAAGAATTACACCAGCAATTTTTTGAAACAATTATTACGACGCAGTTACATGGGACCCTTTGATTTAATGGTCTATATGTAACTACTGCCACCTGGGAATAAGTAATACTCTGTGGGGTGTATTTACTTTCAGCTAACCTCAACGGAGGTCCAAAAGATTTCTTTGGATGCCCATTCGTGGCTAAAAGAGATGGAAGATGCCGACGCGTTTCCAATCCCGGCACTTTGTCACGGGATTTTCGTCAGGGCTAAAGCACGGTGTAACCTGCATAATTAAATTTGATAATAATAAAAATTAAAAATTGACTCAAATTAAACAGTCTCTTTCTCATATATGGGGCGTTTATTACTACGGTCATGTTTATTTACCTTTAAACATAATTCCGCACTTGTGGTGCTTTTCTCTTATTCTCCCTTGTTTTTGATGTACCTGTGAAAACCAGGACACTAGGTGTAAATACAATTGTTCTGTATCTCTATTTTAGTACCTTGCTAGACCATGCCGGTCTGTGTTTGGTGCCGAAAAACTTACAATTGTGGCTGACAGGAATAACGGTAATCGGTGCCTCAGGTCCACTGTTACTATTCCAACCAACGCTTTCTACTTTCTCCACGGACTGAAAAGAATAATAAAGAATGTCCGTGGATGTTTAAATGGTTTGGACCTTTTTTAAACACAATAAACATTGTAGTGTTCTAAAGGAATGACACTTACTTTATTAACAGTTGCGCTCGTGGCTGTCTGTAATCCACATTCTTTACGCAACCGGACCGTTAGTCTGTCAAAGGTAATGAAACTAAATTAGCCTGCCTGCTCCGAAATCGATTGGAAACTCGTTGCAGAGCTAAAACCCCAGGCAAATTGGGAATGAGAACTTACTTCCATAATTTTTATCGTCGGTGTGTGCACTCGGGTGTCCTGCAGTCAAATGATTTAAAACCAACTCATGGCGACGAATTTGTGTATATCCTGCTAAACAGGAAGTTCACTATTGGTCCCTAAGAATGCATTATGGGATCGGTAGTTCCCTCATTACAATTATTTGTCTCGTGGTTTAACTTGGATACCGTTGTTCCTGTATCAGCCACATTATCGTTTTTCCTGCACAAGTCTGGCATTATTCTCAAAAGAGCAATATTCAAGATCGATTATCATTTTAACTATTCATGATCAATACAGAGGACTCAGCGCAAAATTTGATGCAACTCTGAAGCTTCATTCAAGCCTTGCGCCACACAGTTAAACTTCATAATTAAATACGCTTCTCTTTTCTGAAGATATGTTTAAACATCTCCACCTCTGGGTGGTTGCTTAATCCCTGACAGGACTGTCCAGACAAATTCATTTTCGGAATGTTTCATTTCTTGGAAGTGTGATACCATAGGTGCTTTCAAGACCTTTTGCTTGATTCTGGACCGGTGTTGAACTATTCTCTGATTGATTTGTTGTGATGTTTTGCCAATATATAGTTTATGGCAAGGACACTTAATGGCATACACGATGTTCTTAGTTCTGCAGTTTGTGAATTCTTTATGCACCCATTTAGTTGAATTATGGATGAATTCAGTGCCTTCTACCGTGTTGATACATACTGAGCAGGTGCCACACTTGTGGTGACCTTCTACTGGCTTTAGATTCCATAAGGTTCTCAAATCTGTCCAGAATCAAGCAAAAGGTCTTGAAAGCACCTATGGTATCACACTTCCAAGAAATGAAACATTCAGAAAATGATCTTGAATATTGCTCTTTTGAGAATAATGCCAGACTTGTGCAGGAAAAACGATAATGTGGCTGATACAGGAACAACGGTATCCAAGTTAAACCACGAGACAAATAATTGTAATGAGGGAACTACCGATCCCATAATGCATTCTTAGGGACCAATAGTGAACTTCCTGTTTAGCAGGATATACACAAATTCGTCGACATGAGTTGGTTTTAAATCATTTGACTGCAAGGCGCCCGAGTGCACACACCGACGATAAAAATTATGGAAGTAAGTTCTCATTCCCAATTTGCCTGGGGTTTTAGCTCTGCAAAGAGTTTCCAATCGATTTCGGAGCAGGCAGGCTAATTTAGTTTCATTACCTTTGACAGACTAACGGTCCGGTTGCGTAAAGAATGTGGATTACAGACAGCCACGAGCGCAACTGTTAATAAAGTAAGTGTCATTCCTTTAGAACACTACAATGTTTATTGTGTTTAAAATAGGTCCAAACCATTTAAACATCCACGGACATTCTTTATTATTCTTTTTAGTCCGTGGAGAAAGTAGACAGCGTTGGTTGGAATAGTAACAGTGGACCTGAGGCACTGATTACCGTAATTCCTGTCAGCCACAATTGTAAGTTTTTCGGCACCAAACACAGACCGGCATGGTCTAGCAAGGTACTAAAATAGAGATACAGAACAGTTGTATTTACACATAGGGGCCGATTCCGATTCGGGCCGGAAATCTCTCCGACCGAGCCGGACCCGGAGAGATTTCCGACCGAATCGGACCCGTGCAGCCCGACCGAACGAGTATGATGCGTCCGTATGCTATCGTACTCGAGTCGGTCGGACTCCCATGAGCCGGTCGTACAACGCGTACGCGGGCTCCCATTGCCTCAATGGGTGCGAGGTGAACAAGGGCGCCCCCTACAGCGGGTACGCAGCGAAGCGACTCGCGCCGTACACGCACAGGTAGGGGGACCCATGGGTCCCCCTGTGTGCGACTCGCGCGGCTACACGTACAGGGGGTCCGACACGGACCCCCGAAGTACGGCTCCGACTGCTCTTTCGAGCCGGACGGCGCGTGTCGGTCGGACTGCTCGCGGCGCGCATCGTACTTACCCGGCCGGGGAATGTCTCCATTGCGCGGTGCGAGTCGTGTCCGAGCGAGTCGGTCGGTGCGGTTAGACCCGGGAACAAGTCGGTCGGAGCGGTTGGGACGCCCGAACGAGTCGGTCGGCGATTTCGCATCGTACTCGCTCGTCCGGACGCGCGTACGAATCGGTCGGGAAATAGGGCTCCGAATCGGATCCGGTTATGCCAAATCCGATTCGGAGCCCTACCGGCCAAGATCGGAATCGGCCCCCTAGTGTCCTGGTTTTCACAGGTACATCAAAAACAAGTGAGAATAAGAGAAAAGCACCACAAGTGCGGAAGTATGTTTAAAGGTAAATAAACATGACCGTAGTAATAAACGCCCCATTTATGAGAAAGAGACTGTTTAATTTGAGTCAATTTTTAATTTTTATTATTATCAAATTTAATTATGCAGGTTACACCGTGCTTTAGCCCTGACGAAAATCCCGTGACAAAGTGCCGGGATTGGAAACGCGTCAGCATCTTCCATCTCTTTTAGCCACGAATGGGCATCCAAAGAAATCTTTTGGACCTCCGTTGAGGGTAGCTGAAAGTAAATACACCCCACAGAGTATTACGTATTCCCAGGTGGCAGTAGTTACATATAGACCGTTAAATCAAAGGGTCCCATGTAACTGCGTCGTAATAATTGTTTCAAAAAATTGCTGGTGTAATTCTTTGTTATTATCATTTTTGTCCTGCTTGAAAATTATTTGTGTTTTCTAAGTTGCACATTATTGGTGTTTGTATATCATTGTCTTTATTTTTGAATAATGAACACACTGTAAATGTATTGTATTTGTTGTGTGTTGGAAATGTATCCAACTCAGGCATAATCATGAAGTCTTTTGAAATGTGTTAAACAATTTTGAATGAAATGTGATGTTTACACTTAAGGCTATTGAACTGACAAGTCTTAGCTTTAGTCCGCCCAAAATAAAATAGCGGTACTAAAAATTGACAGCCAGGTCCCTCTTTTCTTTATATTACTTTTAGAAAGTTGGCATTTTCCTTCCTTAGCCATTTAGTGCCTATAGCCTGTCTATGGTCACATGACTGGGTGTAGCTGACAGTTGAACTTTGTGTATTCCTTCTAGGCAGCCGCAAACAATAGGGAACTCAGGTGTGTCTGGATGGGTCATCACTGGTAGGATGGGAGAGAAGAACTGGGCACAGCCCCTCTTACACTTGAGTAGGCTGTGTCCTGCCTCCACACAAAGGGCTGCATACCCCCTGTAGTTAGTATGGAGCCAGGGCAGAGAAGGCAGTATGCCTGGGGACTTCAAAGGGACGCCTCTGGAAACATCTGCCCCGCTTCAAAAGCACAACCTGGTATAAATACTGGACCTCAGACCCCAACTCCTCATTGTACTTCTGGACCTGTAGATACTATGCAAGGAAGAAGGACTGCTGTGCTGCTATTCGGACAACCACTGTGCTGGACTGCTGCTCTATAGGAACTGCTGATCTGTTGTGCCAGCCTGCTATCTGCTGCCCTCTTGCCTGGGGAAGAAGTACTAGGCCTGCAACTTCATCTTGAGCCCAGGACCTCAGAGAGATTCCAAGGGCCTGCTGATCTCAGCCTCAGTGACATAAAAGTCTCCCCAAATAGCTCCTGGGCCCGGCTACAGTGACTTCCTGACCCCCAAGTAGTGTCTCTCAGGTCCTGGACCCTTGGGGAGGCTCACAGGTACTAAAATCAAGTTTTTGGACTCTTCGCGAAAGTGAACAGGCCCGTTCACACTGAGATCACCCTGCTTGCACTGAAATCCAGCCCGTTTCTTCCTACAGCAGCATAGACTGCCTATGGGGGACCCCCAATGCAAGGCTCCAGCCATCCCATCCGAGACGCCTAACCTGCTCATTGCGCCACGCTGACAGCCTCCTGCGGTGCTCTCCTTGCTTGTTGTGGCCCTCTATAACATGAACGAGACTCTTGGCACAAAACTTCAGCAGACTAGTCCGAAATGGTATCAATGCCGCGATCCATCGTGATGGACCAGAACTTTTGAATTTGACCCGGTCCAGCCCAACCAAATAGTTGGCGCTTTATGCTTTCAGGTGCTATTTTTCCACTTTTTTCTTAAACAATTCATAACTCTGGTTCTATGGATTAAATTTTTGTTGTTTTGGTCTTGTTGTATTTATTAAATTAAGCTCTTTTTTTAACCTGGTGTGGGCTCTTTTTGAGTGGTGTTTTCACTGTTTTGCTGTTTGAAGTGTTGCACAAATACTTTACATATTGCCTCTAAATTAAGCTTGACTGCTCTGTGCCAAGCTACTAGGAGGCTGAGTACAGGTAAATTTAGGGTTTGCTTGTGCCTTACCCTGTTTCATACAATTGTGTACTAAATTGACTAACATCAGGAATCTGAATATAGAAACAATGTATATCGGTCCCTTATATTGGATTCGATGTGCCTGCTTGCATCACATCAGACCAATGATTGTAACGTGTGAGTTTCCCATCTGTCTCTTACGCACTACAGAAGTGTTGGTTGAGTGCAATGATTGTTCAAATCTCAAACACATATGCACAAAGTTTGGGGTTAAAGAGGTGCTCCCCGATGGAGGTAACCAGTTGATACAGTGCGAATGTTACCAAATCTCTGAAACGGCAATAAGGGGCCATATTATGCCTCACTCGTAAAACAGAGAAATGTTTATTGAAATAGTATCACGTGTCTTTGTGAAATGCTGTATTTTTGCAATAATAGCACCCAAGCTTGCATATACAATTATCTGACAGATAAACAAAGGAACTCATTTGCAATTGTAATTACACTGTTCTAATTATTATGGATGTTTTATTATTGTCATTCAGAGATTTATTATTTTTTTATGCTGTTTTAGTGGGATTAGCGGCTTTTAGCACTTATTATTTGCGCATTATATTAACACGCACTACACCAACAGTAGTAGCAATTTCATTACAGACAGTTCGTTTTTACAAGGAATAGTCAAAACACTGCTGATCAAGCGTTGTACATTACTTTCATATCTTGGGCAGTAGAAAAGAGAGCTGCAAAAGTGCATACAAATTAGATTCAGGTGGAGGCATTAATCACACACTGAAACAATTGTAGCTAAAACTGGATTTAATGGTGTGCTGTACACTTTAGATCTGCAACGCCGAAAATTTGGACTTGCCTCTTCAAGGTAATGTAATTTGATGAAGTGCGAACTGAAGTATGGCAGAATATCCTTTTCAGCAGTTGATTAATTACAATAGTGGCATGTGTTAACTGCTACTTTATCATGTAAGCCAATGACGTCTGACTACCGTTTCAAGTCATTTTGCTAGAATAATTAGTTTTTGAGTCAGCAGCACATTTTCTGTTTCTATCTTTATAACTAGTGCTTTTAGGGAATGTATAGATCTTTCGAGCATAACTTCTAAATAGTTACTTCACATAATTTTTATTTATTATACAAAAGGAAGTTTGCCCCAGCTTAAATAAATCACCACTTACCTATAAACAGCGTGGACCAATGTTGTGCCAGTATGTGAACATGTATATGACAACAACAGAGGGCAAGATGGTGGCAGAGTGATCAGAAACGTCTCCTCAGAGATCCGGAAACAGTACTCAACCACAGTATCCCTGCCACTTGCCCCACCGTGTATTGCCAGCTTGCCTGAGGAGGCCATTGAGGCCCCTGATTGGTGCCTGGAGCCCTTCCTCACCCTTGACTGGCAAGGAGTCATCTCCCCCATGGTCCTAGACACTACTGGACTTATAGCGCACATGGACATCAGATATGGCGGGTGAAATTTGTTGGGGTCAGCCCCATCCTCAGCAAGACATATTTTGCAACACCTTTGATGCATCCAGCTCTATGCATCAGGAAGAGCCTGCAGGTGAGCAGCAACATCATCAGGCATAGAGACGGGTTGTCCTGCAGTATCACGTCTTCGATTGAAGAGCATTCTGTCTTAGCAGTTCCTCCAATGCTACCATATTTGTCTGAGGTAAACCAAAATGAGATGGGTAAATTGCTTGAATTAATCTCATCCACTAGTGATTACTATGGGCTGCAAATCACTCCATCATTTATTTGCTCAGGTTGCCACCTCAGACAGGAACCAGCATGTGGAAATTACCCTGCTCTTGTTCCAATGGGAAATGTCCAGTCCAAACTGCCCGGCAAGGCCCCTCTGAACGGGAACACAAACAATACCAGTCTTGTTTTGGCCCATTGTGGCCTCGTCAAGAGAGTTCAGCTTGATTCCTACGGCACATATCTGGAGTGGGTCGAGATACTACTTTGTGTTTGCTCATGACAACATGCTCCCCTCTTTTATGGAATGTCTCATTTCCAATGCAGGTCGCAGATTTCTAGACAGTTGAGGAAATCAAATGCCATATCACAGGAAGGCCACCACTTTCTCAGAATGATTGCCATCATCATCCATCTAGACTGCACTTTATCACCTTCTACACCACAACATCATTAGCACCACATCGAAGCATAATTGTTTCCAATTAGACTGTTGTTTTTATAACTATATTATCATTCTCTCCGTTGATATTAGGGTGATATTTTTCAAATTACTATTATCTTTCCCAGTGTCATTATTTGTTCTTGTTATTTGTATGCAATCTTTAAAACATCCTTATGCTAACTTTTTACTGCAAAATAGTAACTGTCCTCATGTAAACTGTTTGCACAGAGTTTTCAGAAATATAGCAGGCACTACAGCTTCACTGGCCATAGAGTTATGTAGTAATACCTCTTTAACCCTTTCACAAGTCGAGAAGCATCATTCAGGATGCCCCTGAGAGGACTTACAGAGGAGCCAAGTATGACTGTGCGTGTGGCCTTGCACCCATCCAGGTGTGAAACGAACATGCCTTTTAAAGGGTTTCTTATGTTTGTTGTAGGAAAGCATGTTTGTTTCTATGCAAGTGCGACAGCTAATAATGCACAGGGCAGGTGTTCTCATTGCATTTTGTGCATACACAAAATATGTTTGAGATTTCGTACACTTTGGCAGTCCCTGCCATGTGTTTTATGGATTTTAATGGAATAATAGTTGAACCTGAAATCCTTGGTGTGATTTTCCCCCAACGTTTTGCCTTCTGACCTCCAGCTTTAGCAGAAAGAAGGGGGTCCCACCGGGGAGGAATTCTGCAGAGCGTAGAATGAGTGCTTTACTCTGGAGGGCCTAAAGTGGCAGGCCCAAGCAGATGGTGACACCTCTGGTAATCACCTGATCTATGGAGAGAATGGTCTCTTGTCTAGCGAGCCTAAGGTTTCTGAGCCTGGCACAACCCATATGTTGGTGGTCCCCCAGTGCTACAGGGCCTTCCTACTGGAACTGGCCCATGAAATTACCCTGGCAGGTCATCTAGGGCAGCCCACTTTTATTTGCCCGGAATGAGGATGGTCTCAGATGCATTCTGCAGGTCATGCTCTTCTTGCTAGGCCAGTGCTAGTCAGGAAGGAAGCAAAGACTCCCCTTCCCATCATTGGAACTCCCTTCGAGAAGGTGGGCATCGTTATTGTTGGGCCTCTGGACCCCAAGACAGCCCTGTGCAACAGGTTCATTCTGGTATTGGTGGACCATGCCACCCAGTACCTGAAGGCTATACCTCTGGAGACAGTGACTGCTCTCGAAGTGGACAGGGCACTGATGAGTCCTTCACCCATGTGGGGCTCCTCAAGTAAGTAGTATTCAACAGTGGTGCCAACTTCATGTTGGTGTACACAAAGTCCATGTGAGATGAGTGTGAGGTAAACTACAAGTCATCCACACCCTTTCATCCCCGGAACAGAGATTCAACAAGTCCCTAAAAGGCATGATCACTGGCCTATCAGAGCCCTTGAGGCAGAAATGGGACGCCCTCCTGCCATTCCTGCTGTTTGCATACAAGGGGGTACCCTAGCAGGGGGTTGGATCACCCTCTTTGAACGTCTGTGTGGGCATCCTAGAAGAAGGGGGGCCTTTCAGCCTGGTTATGGAGGGGTGGAAGCAAGCTCTTAAGAAAGCCCTTCAGGAATGTAGTCAGCTAAACACTGGCCCTCCGCACCCAAATAAAGGGCTTCTCAATGAAGGCCAAGGAAAATCTGGAAGCCAGTCAGGAAGTTATGAAACACTGGTATGAGAAGAAGGTCACTCTGTTTTAGGCTGGCCAAAATGTGTGGGTGATTGAGTCTGTGGAGCCCAGAACCCTGCAAGACTGGTCTGGGCCTTATTAGGTGAAAGGGCGCAGTGGGAGGTCACCTACTTGGTCGACCTCAAGATCCACAGGAAACCTTTATGGGTCCTACATGTCAATCGCTCTTTTGTTCAGTGGGTCTAACTGGGTCCCTATAGCCTGCCCACGCTCCATCGCGATCCGCCTGAACTGGTAACTTTGTCCTGGTCCGGCACAACCAGATAACTACAGTTGGCCAGTAGCGGCCCGTGGTGGGAGTGCTGCCGGGCGGTGACGTGGGGCGGGGGAGGGGCAGGTTGGGGGGTAGTAAAGTACGGAATATGGCCGAATAGAGGTAAGTAGACATATAAATTAATAAAACTAATTTCGTTGCGCCAGCTGCATCACCAAATGCGATGCAGCGCGCGCAACGAAATTCGTTTTATTAATTTATATGTCTACTTACCTCTATACGGCCGTATTCCGTAATTTACTACCCCCACCCTGCCCCTCCCCGCCCCACGTCACCGCCCGGCAGCACTCCCACCACAGGCCGCTACTGCAGTTGGCGCTAGTGCTTTTTGGCGCTATTTTCATTTAAATCTTTAAAATTCCATATCTCCATATCTTCGGTTCTACTGTAATAGATTTTTGTAATTTTGGTCATAGATTTTTTATTACATTTTTCTATATTGTTCTAAATTGGTGTGGTATTTTCCTATTGTTCTGTTTTCATTTTATTACTGTATGAAATACTGCATAAATAATTTACACATTGTCTCTAAGTTAAACCTGGCTGATTTTGTGACTACCTACCAGAGGGTTAAGCACAGGTTAATTTGGGGTTTGCTTGTGACTTCACCCTGACAAGAATTGCTATTGCTGTTTGAGTAGGGTTTGACCCCCCTCATCCAGTAACCCATTTTTTACTGTTGGAAATGGGGTTCTGGTTGGTTAGGGTATGCACCTAAGCCAGGCAGAACCCACCACTCTAGTCAGGGTACGGTAGTTACACACCCAAGATAACCCCTGCTCACCCCCTTGGTAGCTTGGCAGAGCAGTCAGGCTTACCCCAGAGGCAATGTGTAAAGCATTTGCAGAACACCCACACATATCAGTGACACACTAGGCACACCACAAAAGAGACTCCACACAAGGTTATGTAAAAATACCCTTTGTATTCATACATAAAAATACACTATACCATAAATCACTTTGTAGCATGTAAAGCACATTTAGACCACATAACATAAATCACTGCGCTTGGGCTGCGAAAGCCCTCCTGCATATTTTATGTGTGGGCCCTCGGGACCGGCCAGGCAGTGCTAAATGCGGCCACTCGGCACCCCCCAGGTAAGCCACAAGAGGAGGGGGGCACACACAATCAATTACTGCGAGGAGCCTCCTCTGGGCCCCCTGTTTAGAGTGACTCCAGGCAGCTGCCAGCGAACGTGCGGTGCAGCTGCAGACCCCTGCAGTCTTCCTCACCACAGTGCAGCATGTGCGGAGCCCTCTAAGGCCTCCCAGACAGCTGCCTTGCCTCAGGCCTGCCCCTTTTCTATGCAGGTAGGCAATTCCCAGAATCTGCCCCAGGCACAGACTCGCTCTTCCTCTGAGTCCACGTGCCTCTTCAGTAGCCCCCGGGAGATCACGCAAACCTTCGGCCCTCCCGGGCCGCGCTGAGGGAGGATGCTAAGGTGCGGCCTCAGGGTGAACTCGAGCTTCCCTGGTTGCTTGCTGTGGCAACAGACCCTGCCCACTGGTGTGGCCGCATTGAGGCAAGTCCGGGGGAGGGAACTCCCTGCTGGGATTCCATCCCATTAGGGTACTGCAACATCTCCCAGCCCGGGGCCAGGGCACATCAGCAGAGCCCTGGCTGGGAATTAGGATGTGGGACACGGTGAGAGGGAGTGCGCTCCTTGCGCCTCAGCTCGCCCCCTCCTTTCAACTCATGGCAAGAACAGCCTTGAAGTGCAACCCAAACACTCCTAGCCAGCGGGGCAAATTCTCCTCACCAGCTGCACCAGAAGGCAAAGCGCTCTTTCACACGCTGAGCTGCCAGATACAGTGCTTCTCACACGCTTTCCTTTCCTCTTCCATACAGAAAGGCACCAAGACAGTCCAGTCCTCTTCCTGCCACAGGCAGGAGCAACCACTGCAGGCCGTCCTACCACACACAAGCCAGGGGCAGCGCTCCTCACACAGTTTCTCCAGCATTCCTCCCAGGTAGGGTACTTTAAGATCCAGCAAGGATCTTTCTTGGAATCTTTTATCTCCCTGAGATTCCCAACAGGAGGCCAGCACACACAAGCCCTTGGAGAGTCCTTCACAAGCAGGATACCACCGCAGGGTAAAAAGAGTCAGTCCTTTTCCTCCACCACAGACAGAAGCAGCAACTGCAGGCCAACCCACCCCTCACTCGGAAAAGGTAGTGCTCCTCACACAGTCCTTCCGCTATTCTTCTTGGCAGGGTCCTCTTGTCTCTTGAAGTAATAAGGTCCTGGGGTTTTAGGTGTAATACTTATACCCCAAAATGTCTTTGCTCTCTTTGGGGCAAGGGTCTCTGAACCCAGTCCAAACCAGTTCTGCCATCACTGGTGGCAAAAGGAGACACAGCCTATTCAGGTGTAAGCAACACTCCTCCCACCACTCTAAATGCAGACCAGGTCTATTAAGCCCTGCAATGAGTCACCTAGGCAAGGCAGGGCACTCCTCAACCCCCCCAGTGGCTGTCTAGAGTTAATACACATCTCAGCTCCTGTCACTCCCACACCAGACGCTAAATTCACAAACAGCCAGAGGTACACAGAATGATGAAGTAAGAAAATGCTCACCTTCTAAAAAGTGGAATTTTGAAACACAGGATTTAAAAACCACCTTTACCAAAATGTGGGTTAATAAATTCTGAGTTCAGAAAGTCCAAACATCATTTTCCTATCTTGTCCTTATTGCAAGTTACACATGTAAAAATGTTATAGTGCAACCCCAATTATAAGCCCATGGGACAGATAGCCTTTCAACAGTGAAAAAGGAAATACACAGTATTTCACTATCAGGACATGTCAAACACACTAGTACATGTCCTACCTTTCACATACACTGCATCCTGCCCATGGGGGTACCTTGGGCCTACCTTATGGGTGCCTTACATGTAAGGAAAGGAAAGGTTTGGGCCTGGGAAGTGGTTGCACTTGCAGGACAACATGGCAGTTCACAACTGCGCTCGCAGACACTACAGTGGTAGGTCTGAGACACAGTTACAGGGCTATTTATATGGGTGGCACAACTGTGAGAAGTTGGCCTGGTATATGCTGTCCACTAATTATAGTGGGCACCTTGCACCAGTCCAAACAACCCCTTATTGGAGATAGGTTAAAGACAACCTTTATTGAAAGCTATCCTAGTGGTAGCTATGGAGAGCAGCCTTCAGGCTAAGTCTTGAAGGAATGTAAAGCAGCTTGTTTTACCAGTCTATAATCTCTTGAGTGACCAAATGAAAGAGCACCACACCAGGTATATATTCAAAATATATGTATTTATTACTAAACACACCCCTCTAGTCTCTTTATGAGGCTAGAGTTCGAAGTACATAAGTTATAAGTTATTTAAACACAGTAATAGCACAAATACACGTTTGGGCCCTAGGGGCGTACCAAACCATATACCAATAAAGTGGTATAAGAACCACGACTGAGCTAGACACTAGGCCTAGAGCCTCTAGAAGTGCTTGGACCACAAGGAACCACCCAAGGTAGTGACACAGGGGACCCACGGGGACGCGTGCAGTGTAATTACACAGCCGCGAATCGCCGTTAACTTCTATGGAGAAAGTCGCGGTTTGGAAATTAAAGAAAAGGGACACTTAAAGAAGGACTTGGAGCAAACCCTTTGAGAACTAGGTCGTTCTAGAGTCTCTACCCACGGGAGCACCGGAGTACTCTTGTTACCTCACCCAGGGAAGCCGGGTGCATAGGTGCCTTTCGGGGTCGGGTTTAGTCGTCGATTTGAATGGCGATCTGCTGCAAAGTGCTGCTGGCGACCAAGGGAAAAGTGTCCGGGTGGATCCAAAGGTGGATCGGAGATCTGAAGAACCTGAAAGCAGAGGGGACAGAGTCTGGGTCACTAGCCAGTGACCAGGAAGGCGATGAGCAGATGCCCACCGATGTCGAGTGCTTCAGGTAGGTTGACGGTCATCTTGACTCTTCAGCCACGAGGTTCAGGAGGCGTTGTCGGCAACCAGGAGCAGGATTCGGGCTGGTACACAATGTCTGTCGAGTGCTGAGGTATTGGCGACCGGATTGGACCCAACAAGCCTTGGCAACGGCAAGTCTTGATGAAGTTGAAGATTGACGATTGTGCAAACCAGCAAGGTCTGAGGAACTTACCCAGCAAGGGTAAGTGAGGGCAGGCCTGGAGCAACCAGGGAGCCCAAGTAGAAAAAGATTGGCCTTCGTGAAGGGCTACTAGCCAACGGGCTAGCAACCGCAAAGGAGCCTCAAGACGGTGCACGTGGAGCTGGCTCACAGGACACTCGTGAAGTGGAGGCCAGTGATCTTCGGTGCAGTTGGTGCTGGAGGCTAGGGCTACTCGGAGCCCAAAGCACGACTTCGTGGGAGACCCAAAAGAGGATGCACTTGCAAATGCGTGCGGTGTCCAGGGGTCACAGTTCCATGTTACCCACGACAGCTACGGGCCTCAGCTTTGCTGGGGTCTCAGGGCAGCCTCGGGGAAGTCTGGAAATCCACCTCTGGTGATGCAAAGACTTCGGCATCCGACAGGAGCTTAGGCGATGCAGACCAGACAATTGCTTCTTTGGTGCCTGCCAAGCAGGGGAGTCACTCCTTGACCCCAAGGGAGATTCTTCTGTCCTCTAATCTTGTAGTAGAGCGTCGAAGGTCCAGGATTCTGTGTCAGAGTTTCGTCCAGGGAGAATCTAAAGTCCTAAGGACTGGGTTCCTATACTTATACTAAGTTTAGGGGTTGGACTTACTCTGTGGCCCCACCTATGGGTGGGTCAGGGCAGAGGGGTGGCTACACCCCTTTCCCTTTGTCCAGTTCGCGCCAAAGCAGGGGCTGCAAGCCCCTGATCCGGTTTGAACTGGGGTATGCACAGGGACACCAAGTGTGCCCCCAGTGCAGGACTTCAAAGCACCCGAGAGTGCTCCCGCCCAGCCCCAATACACACTATCCTGTCTGGGGAGGTGGTCACACCTCCCTGGACAGGAAACCTATTGTCCAGGCCTCCCCTGCCGGAGTTTCGGTCAGCAGCAGGAGGCCAGACTTGTGTCTGTGGCAGCAGCATCCATTTTGTGATGCCAGGGCTTTAGAAAGAAGTTACCGGCCAAGCCAGGGTTAACATGTCTCTCCCTCTAGAAGGGTGGAATGCTACCCCCGCCGCCAGAATTGGCGGGGGGTAGTATTCCAAGATGTTTGACACCAAACACGACATGTTTCGGTGCAGCCATTCCAAAGTTAGCATTTAACGCGAGGTTATAATGCGCTTAAGAGTATATGGTCAGGCTGCACTACAAACAGCATCAGAGAAGGGTCTCCGAACGCTGCAGAGGGGCCCTGCTCATGCAGGGGCACCCTCTCACATAGGAACCACGCACTCTGCCTTCAGGATTGATAAGGCCTGCCATAGGAGTGACTTATAGGTTTATATGTGTGTATGTATATAGTGATATAGGTAGCCTATATCACAGTAAGGGGTGCATGCACCACCTTACCCAGGCTGCAGTAGCAGACCTGTGGTGTCAGTTTGGATGGCCTTCCAGGAGTGGCACAATACATGCTGCAGCCCCTGGTAGGCCTCTGAGGCACCTATGCCCTGGGTACATAGTATACCATATACTAGGGACTTATAAGGGCACTCCAGATTCCAATCAGAGATGTGCCTAAGGCACATGGAAACCATTTTAGAGAGGAAGCAGCTAGGCTAGGGTTCTGATTAGCAGGGCCCCAGCCAGACTAAGGTCGAAAAACAGTGAAGCATCAGCAAAAAGTGGGGGTACCCATGTGAAGCAGATCCTACTCTCCTACACAACCCCCCCCAAACGTAGGGACATTAAACTAACCTTGCCCAGTTAAGTCTTCATGTTCTAAGTGGAAGTACCTAGAGAGTCCATCTGCATTGGCATGGTTACTCCCAGGTCTATGTTCCACTGTGAAGTCCATCCCCTGTAGGGAAATGGACCACCTAAGCAGTTTGGGGTTTTCACCCTTCATTTGTTTTAGCCATAAGAGGGGCTTATGGTCTGTTTGAACAAGGAAGTGAGTACCAAACAAGTATGGCCTCAACTTCTTCAGAGCCCAGACCACAGCAAAGGCCTCCCTCTCAATGGCTGACCAACGTTTCTCTCTAGGGGTCAGCCATCTGCTAATGAAAGCTACTGGCTGATCCTGACCTTCTTCATTCAATTGTGACAGTACAGCCCCTACCCCCAATTCAGATGCATCAGTTTGAACAATGAACTTCTTGGAGTAATCAGGACTCTGTAGAATGGGAGCAGTGCACATGGCCTGCTTCAGGTCATCAAATGCCTTTTGACAGCTAACTGTCCACTGAACCTTTTTGGGCATTTTCTTGGAAGTTAAGTCATTCAGGGGTGTCACTATTGATCCATACCCCTTGACAAATCTCCTATAGTACCCAGTCAGGCCTAAGAAGGCTCTCACCTGAGTCTGGGTAGTTGGAGCAGCCAGTCCATGATGGTCTGGATCTTGCTCTGCAAGGGTTGAACCTGGCCTCCACCCACAAGGTGGCCCAGGTACACAACCTGACTCTGCCCTATCTGGCACTTGGTGGCCTTGATAGTCAGGCCTGCCTTTTGCAGGGCCTGTAAAACATTTCTGAGGTGGACCAGGTGATCCTCCCAGGTGGAGCTAAAGACAGCAATATCATCAAGATATGCTGCACTATAGGCTTCCAGACCTGTAAGGACTGTATTCACCAACCTCTGAAAAGTGGCAGGTGCATTCTTCAGACCAAAGGGCATCACCACAAATTGATAATGCCCACTAGGGGTTGAGAATGCTGTTTTTGGCTTTGCAGCATCAGCTAGTCTGATCTGCCAGTAGCCAGCTGTCAAGTCAAATGTGCTTAGATACTTGGCTGAGGCCAAAGTGTCTATTAGCTCATCTGCCCTTGGTATTGGATGGGCATCAGTCCTAGAGACTGCATTGAGACCCCTGTAGTCCACACAAAACCTCATCTCTCTTTTTCCACCACTGGTGTGAGGTTTTGGCACAAGGACCACTGGACTAGCCCAAGGGCTATCTGAGGGTTCAATAACTCCCAAATCCAACATTTTCTGGACTTCAGTCCTGATACAGTCCCTGACATGGTCAGGTTGCCTATAAATCTTATTTTTAATAGGCAGACTGTCCCCAGTGTCCACTTCATGAGTGCACCAGGTGGTCTGACTGGGTGTCAGTGAAAACATGTGTCTAAACTGATTGAGCACCTGTCTACAATCAGTTTGCTCTTGGGTAGTGAGGCTGCCTGCCAAGGCTACACCATCTACTGACCCATCGTCAGGGTTCTGTGAGAGCAGGTCAGGGAGTGGGTCACTCTCTTCCTCCTGCCCTTCATCAGTAGCCATGAGCAAGCCCATGTCTGCCCTGTCCACATATGGTTTTAACCTGTTGACATGGAGAACCCTGTGGGGACTCCTGGGTGTTCCTAGGTCTACTAAGTAGGTAACCTCACCCTTCTGCTCAACAATAGTGTGGGGTCCACTCCATTTGTCTTGGAGAGCTGATGGGGCCACTGGCTCCAACACCCACACCTTCTGTCCTGGCTGGTAAACAGTCAGTACAGCCTTTTGGTCATGCCAGGCCTTTTGAAGTTCCTGGCTAGCCTCAAGGTTTTTAGTTGCCTTTTTCATATACTCAGCCATCCGGGAGCGGAGACCAAGTACATAGTCCACTATGTCTTGCTTTGGGGGCTTGAGAGGTAACTCCCATCCTTCCTTCACCAAGCACAGTGGACCCCTGACAGGGTGGCCAAACAAAAGTTCAAAAGGGCTGTAACCAACCCCCTTTTGAGGCACCTCCCTATAGGCAAATAAAAGGCAGGGCAAGAGTATGTCCCATCTTCGCCTAAGCTTTTCTGGGAGCCCTTTAATCATGCCCTTCAAGGTTTTGTTGAATCTCTCAACTAAACCATTGCATTGTGGGTGATAGGGTGTGGTGAACTTGTAAGTCACTCCACACTCCTTCCACATTGCTTTTAAGTATCCAGACATAAAGTTAGCACCCCTGTCTGATACAACCTCCTTAGGAAAGCCCACTCTTGAGAAAATTCCCAGGAGGGCCCTTGCCACCACAGGTGCTGTAGTGGTCCTAAGGGGAATAGCCTCTGGGTACCTGGTGGCATGATCCACTACCACCAGGATAAACCTGTGCCCAGATGCTGTTTGGGGATCCATGGGACCTACAATGTCAATCCCCACCCTTTCAAAGGGAACCCCCACCACAGGTAGTGGTATCAGGGGGGCCTTTGTAGTGCCACCTGCCTTGCCACTGGCCTGGCAGGTTACACAGGAGCGACAAAACTCCTTGGTATCTTCAGACATGTGGGGCCAGTGAAAGTGAGGGACAATTCTGTCCCAAGTCTTGTTCTGGCCCAGGTGACCTGCCAAGGGAATATCATGGGCTAGGGTCAATAGGAAGCCCCTGAACTTCAGAGGTATAACCAACCTCCTGGTAGCACCAGGCTTGGGGTCTCTACACTCTGAGTACAAGAGTCCATCATCCCAATACACAGTATGGGGACCACTAGCTTTCCCAGCAGCCTCAGCAGCAGCTTGCTGTCTGAGGGGTTCAAGAGAGGGGCAGCTCTGCTGCTCCTGGCTCAGATCTGCCCTGGAAGGTCCCCCTGTCCCCAAGAACTCAACCTGGTCAGGTTCAAGCTCCTCTGGGACAGTTCCTTCCTCAGGACTGAGATCATCCCCCTCAAGGGACTGATCTTCCTTCTGGGCCAAGGGGGAAGGCACTGCCTTTACCCTACTACTCCTCCTCTTGGAAGGCACTTGGTCCATTATTCCAGAATCCAAGGCCTGTTCAGTGCTAGACATTTTGGCTTGTGACCTGGTCACAGCAAACACATCTGCAGGGATCCCCAGCATTTCTGCATGGGTCCTGAGCTCCACTTCTGCCCAAGCTGAAGTTTCTAAGTCATTGCCAAGCAAGCATTCGACTGGTAGGTCTCCACTTACCACAACCTTCTTAAGGCCAGTTACCCCTCCCCAGGAGAAGTTAACAACTGCCAGAGTATGGTCTGTTCTGACATTGCTAGCATTGGTCACTTGGTACATCTCACCAAGTATAACTTGCCCAGGATTCACAAGGTCTTGTGTCACCATGGTGACACTTGCCCCTGTGTCCCTAAATGCCAAAGCCTCTCGTCCATTGATTAAAGGCTGTTGTCTGTACTTGCCCAGATTACTGGGACTCACAGAGGAGGTCACATCCATGCCTCCATCACAGACTAACACAGCCTGAGTGAGTTCTCTGACTAGGTCAGAGCCCATCTCAGTACCCAGGGTCAACCCTACTAAACCCTTGGCTGTAGTACTCCCACCACCAACTGTAACTGTACTAGGGGGAACAGGTGCCTTAGGGGCATTGGTGGGGGCTGGACTTGAGTCTTTGGACTTGGTGCAATCACTGGTCCAGTGGGTCTTTTGCTTACAGACCTTGCACCATGGTTTTCTTTGGCCTTTCCCTTTGGTAGACTGTGAATCCCCACCTGAAGAAGATTTTTGGGGGCCTTGTGAAGACTTTTGATCTTTACCCTTCTCCCCACCCTTATCAGAGTTCTTAGAATCTTGCTTCTTAGGGTCACCACCTTGGTTCTGTACCTTCTGCCTCACCCTGGTTCTGACCCATTTGTCTGCCTTCTTTCCCAATTCTTGGGGAGAGGTCAGATCAGAGTCCACCAGGTACTGATGCAACAGCTGATTTTGACAGTTATTAAGAATCTGCTCCCTCATTATCAGATTGTACAATCCTGTGAAGTCACACACCTTACTGCCCATCAACCAGCCTTCCAGAGCCTTGGCAGAACAATCTACATAGTCTACCCAGTCTTGAGTCTGTGCTTTTTGGTCGTCTCTGAACTTCAACCTGTATTGTTCAGTTGTTAGGCCAAACCCATCAATAAGAGCACTCTTCAAGACCTTGTAATTATCAGCATCCTCTTCTCTTACAGTGAGGAGCTTGTCTATACCTTTGTCTGCAAAGGAGAGCCACAAGATTGCTGCCCACTGCTCCTGAGGGACCTTCTGTACTTTACAGGCCTTCTCTAGAGCAGTTATCCATTTGTGGATGTCATCCCCACTCTGGTAGGGAGGGACAATCTTGCTCAGGTTTCTATGGTCATAAGACCTTTCCCTATCTTTAGGGATATTGCTGCCACCATGGGACTCTAGTCCCAACTTTTCTCTCTCTCTGTAGAGATCTAGGGACTCCCTGTCTATAGCCAATTGCTGCTTTCTGAGTTCAAGCTGAGCTTCCTCATACTGAATCAGCCTCTTTCTCCTCTCATGAGAGGATTCCCTCCTATGAGAGGAGACAGAGGTCCCTATTGAGGTGCCAGAGTGGTTAGACTCCTGAGAAGGAGATCTAGACCTTCTAGGCACACTCACAATCCTTCCTGGGGGACAAAGTGGAGGTCATCCTGAGCCTCCTCCTCATCCACAGGAGGAATTGGGTTTTCCAGGTCAGGGTCATTGTCACCCTCCTGGTCAGTTCCAGAGGGGGGCTGGGGGTGTTGCTACCCCTGGCCCCATCCTCATCTTCTGCCCCACCCTCTGCACCTACCCCTTCAGTCCCTAAGGGCCTGTTGAGATCATCAGCCATTAACATCTCTCTCAGATGTTGGGTGGTGGGACTTTGGCCTGTCTTCAGTTTCCTCACGTTGCATATTGCTCTCAATTCCAAGAATGGGAGTGTATCATACTTGAAGGGAAGAAGCCCAGGGGCTTCTGGCAAGGACTCACTGGGTCCTGGCTTTGAAGACATCACTAGTGAGGTGTGGTGTATGCACTACCTACTCTAGTGTGGCCTACTAAACTCTCTTGAGTTGTAGAAAGGGTGTGCTATCCCTTAACACACAACTCTAAGTTCAGTAGAACTTACTGTATACTAAGCTTAATTTATATGTACCTTAGGTACCTTTAGTGGTTTTCAGTTGATCAATTCAATTGAGATTATCTGGTAAAACAATAGCAAGCTGGAATCCCACACGCTGCACACCAATGTGAGAAGTTGGCCTGGTATATGCTGTCCACTAATTATAGTGGGCACCTTGCACCAGTCCAAACAACCCCTTATTGGAGATAGGTTAAAGACAACCTTTATTGAAAGCTATCCTAGTGGTAGCTATGGAGAGCAGCCTTGAGGCTAAGTCTTGAAGGAATGTAAAGCAGCTTGTTTTACCAGTCTATAATCTCTTGAGTGACCAAATGAAAGAGCACCACACCAGGTATATATTCAAAATATATGTATTTATTACTAAACACTCCCCTCTAGTCTCTTTATGAGGCTAGAGTTCGAAGTACATAAGTTATAAGTTATTTAAACACAGTAATAGCACAAATACACGTTTGGGCCCTAGGGGCGTACCAAACCATATACCAATAAAGTGGTATAAGATACACGACTGAGCTAGACACTAGGCCTAGAGCCTCTAGAAGTGCTTGGACCACAAGGAACCACCCAAGGTAGTGACACAGGGGACCCACGGGGGACGCGTGCAGTGTAATTACACAGCCGCGAATCGCCGTTAACTTCTATGGAGAAAGTCGCGGTTTGGAAATTAAAGAAAAGGGACACTTAAAGAAGGACTTGGAGCAAACCCTTTGAGAACTAGGTCGTTCTAGAGTCTCTACCCACGGGAGCACCAGAGTACTCTTGTTACCTCACCCAGGGAAGCCAGGTGCATAGGTGCCTTTCGGGGTCGGGTTTCGTCGTCGATTTGAATGGCGATCTGCTGCAAAGTGCTGCTGGCGACCAAGGGAAAAGTGTCCGGGTGGATCCAAAGGTGGATCGGAGATCTGAAGAACCTGAAAGCAGAGGGGACAGAGTCTGGGTCACTAGCCAGTGACCAGGAAGGCGATGAGCAGATGCCCACCGATGTCGAGTGCTTCAGGTAGGTTGATGGTTGTCTTGACTCTTCAGCCACGAGGTCCAGGAGGCATTGTCGGCAACCAGGAGCAGGATTCGGGCTGGTACACAATGTCTGTCGAGTGCTGAGGTGTCGGCGACCGGATTGGACCCAACAAGCCTTGGCAACGGCAAGTCTTGATGAAGTTGAAGATTGACGATTGTGCAGACCAGCAAGGCCTGAGGAACTCACCCTGCAAGGGTGTGTGAGGGCAGGCCTCGAGCAACCAGGGAGCCCAAGTATAAAAAGATTGGCCTTCATGAAGGGCTACTAGCCAACGGGCTAGCGACCGCGAAGGAGCCTCAAGACGGTGCACGTGGAGCTGACTCACAGGACACTCGTGAAGTGGAGGCCAGTGATCTTTGGTGCAGTTGGTGCTAGAGGCTAGGGCTACTAGGAGCCCAAAGCACGACTTCGTGGGAGACCCAAAAGAGGATGCACTTGCAAATGCGTGCGGTGTCCAGGGGTCACGGTTCCACGTTACCCACGACAGCTACGGGCCTCAGCTTTGCTGGGAACTCAGGGCAGCCTCGGGGAAGTCTGGAAATCCACCTTTGGTGATGCAAAGACTTCGGGCCCGACGGGAGCTTAGGCGATGCAGACCGGACAATTGCTTCTTTGGTGCCTGCCAAGCAGGGGAGTCACTCCTTGACCCCAAGGGAGATTCTTCTGTCCTCTAATCTTGTAGTAGAGCGTCGAAGGTCCAGGATTCTGTGTCAGAGTTTCGTCCAGGGATAATCTAAAGTCCTAAGGACTGGGTTCCTATACTTATACTAAGTTTAGGGGTTGGACTTACTCTGTGGCCCCACCTATGGGTGGGTCAGGGCAGAGGGGTGGCTACACCCCTTTCCCTTTGTCCAGTTCGCGCCAAAGCAGGGGCTGCAAGCCCCTGATCCGGTTTGAACTGGGGTATGCACAGGGACACCAAGTGTGCCCCCAGTGCAGGACTTCAAAGCACCCGAGAGTGCTCCCGCCCAGCCCCAATACACACTATCCTGTCTGGGGAGGTGGTCACACCTCCCTGGGACAGGAAACCTATTGTCCAGGCCTCCCCTGCCGGAGTTTCGGTCAGCAGCAGGAGGCCAGACTTGTGTCTGTGGCAGCAGCATCCATTTTGTGATGCCAGGGCTTTAGAAAGAAGTTACCGGCCAAGCCAGGGTTAACATGTCTCTCCCTCTAGAAGGGTGGAATGCTACCCCCGCTGCCAGAATTGGCGGGGGGGGTAGTATTCCAAGATGTTTGACACCAAACACGACATGTTTCGGTGCAGCCATTCCAAAGTTAGCATTTAACGCGAGGTTAAAATGCGCTTAAGAGTATATGGTCAGGCTGCACCTCAAACAGCATCAGAGAAGGGTCTCCGAATGCTGCAGAGGGGCCCTGCTCATGCAGGGGCACCCTCTCACATAGGAACCACGCACTCTGCCTTCAGGATTGATAAGGCCTGCCATAGGAGTGACTTATAGGTTTATATGTGTGTGTGTATGTATATAGTGATATAGGTAGCCTATATCACAGTAAGGGGTGCATGCACCACCTTACCCAGGCTGCAGTAGCAGACCTGTGGTGTCAGTTTGGATGGCCTTCCAGGGGTGGCACAATACATGCTGCAGCCCCTGGTAGGCCTCTGAGGCACCTATGCCCTAGGTACATAGTATACCATATACTAGGGACTTATAAGGGCACTCCAGATTCCAATCAGAGATGTGCCTAAGGCACATGGAAACCATTTTAGAGAGGAAGCAGCTAGGCTGGGGTTCTGATTAGCAGGGCCCCAGCCAGACTAAGGTCGAAAAACAGTGAAGCATCAGCAAAAAGTGGGGGTACCCATGTGAAGCAGATCCTACTCTCCTACAACAACCAGCTGCAACCCCACTAGTGGCATTTGATTTACAGGCCCTGGCACACACCGTTCACTTTACTTGGTACTTACCAGTAAATCAAATATGCCAATCGTAGATAACCAATCATTGTCACAATTTATACAGAGAGCATATGCACATCAGCACTGATCAGCAGTGGTAAAGTGGCCAGAATCCTATATCAAACGAAAACAAGGTCAGAAAATTAGGAGGCAAAATGCAAAAAGTTTGGGGATAAACCTGTCAAAAGGGCCAGGTCTAACACTTACAATAAAAAATTGCATCAAAAGCAAGGGCACCTCAATAGCACTCAAAATCACATCATTAGTTTGGATGACAGCAAGGTAATCTTTGAGTTGATATTCAGTGCGCTTCTTGTGAAGACTTTCATTTACAGTTGTGCATCTTTAACATCCTTGTTAATCCTGATTACTTGTTGACCCAGATAAATTTGAGAGCTCTATATGTAGGCTTAAGATCTCTGGGGAGAGAATACATCCTAGGAGTACTCTTCAAGTTACTGTTAGCTGCTGTTAAATGAAAATGCCCAGCTAAAAGAACTGGTGTTGGTTGGGGACAGAATTAGCATAATACCATAGTACCATATACAATGCCTTATAAACAGATATGGATGTGAGAGTGATAGCCAGTGGTATTAGAGGGGACTGTAAGATCATACAACGCCAAGAAGCAGATATGTTGTTGTCTGTCATTAAAGGGCATTATCCTTAACCCGAGTGATTGTTTCTCAGCGCTGTAAATAGGTCTGAATCAGGATTGGTAATTGTGTAGGTGTGAATTTACTTTTATTTAGTTTCGTAATTGGATAGGTTGAAAGAAAGTACCACAGAAGTACTACATGCTGCAATCATTTGGTGAATCTGCACCCTGGTGGAACCTATACAGAGAATGCAGATAAAGAGGAAAACATTTTGCCTTCGACTCAAGTAAAATCATATTTGTCTTGTCAGATAAGGTGTCGTTGCTGACATGTCACAGAAACACACTCTATCTGGATTCCAGACATCCAAAGGAACTAACAACGTAACCACTAGCATGAAGGAACATTTAATGTAAGTGAAAGGGAACAGGAAGCAGAAATTATACAAAACCCCATGCACAAATCCATTCACAATATGCCTTAAGTGTTAATTCTGAAATAAGGCAAGTCAGGGAAACTAATCTACATTGCTGGATATGTTTGATTTTAAGTGTGCGTTCTATGTAGTGGAAACTGTTATAAAATACAATTTTATTATGACTGACAACATTATATGTTAACACAGTATTTAAAGAGAATTTCATTGACGACTAATAGATCACTTAATGGCATTCATGGAGGACAGGAAACTTAACACAACTTCAAAGAAACTCTACTCAATGATTTGTGGGGATGGAGCAAGTAAATCATGAACCCATCACATCAACAGCACATCTATCGAAAAGGCCACATCATTCTTTAATCTTGGCATTCTCTTTACTTCTAGTACATCCTGGAGTGAACATATAGAAATAACAGGCTAAAGATGATCCACGCCTGTGAGGGCATATGCAGGTTTGCCTTCAAATTCAGTTGTAAACCGATTTGGGAGATGGTCAAAATATATTGAGAGAAATGTGTATCTGTAGCTTCCTATGGAGGTGGGCTATGGGGTCATGTATAATTTGCCATTTTACAAACATGAATGAATATTTTTCTACCGCAACTACTTGCCATGCCACAATATACATTGGCTTAGTATGGAACGTTCACTGTACCACACTTCCCATGAGTCTGTGGGCCTGTGGTAGTTTTACTGGAGCCTCGTTGCAAATGAAGCAATACATACGCACCCGGTCCTTGGTCTCCAAGTCCGTCCTTACATCGGACCACAATTCCCATGAGTCCGTGTACATTAGGTAGTCGTGCTGAACACTCGCAGAAAGTGACGCGAGACATACGAGCCTGAGACAGGGCACTGCTCCCGTCAGGCACGTAGATTCACGGAATACAGCTTTAAAAGCTGCACTCCCAGCAGAGAGAACCGCTAATGCCAGGACCCAAGCAGGTGAAATGAGGGGCAGGACCTTTGATGAAGTAAGTGACAGCGCAAATCCCTCTACGAGGGTAAAGGGACTTTAGTCTTACGTGATAGTGTAATATGGGGACACACGTTGCTAACTTTTTCTTTCCCCATTTTATCCTGACCACTGTGCAGCGTATGACTACAAGGCTACCCCTTCTACCGCTCCCCTTGAGATACGTATAATCCACCTAAATAGGGTAAGAATCGTGTGATAGGAATACCAACGCAAATGAGGATAAGCAATATGAGCACTATCTGCACCTCTGAGATGATAATGAAGTGGATGGCTTTTGAGTATCTATGTGAGAATACAGTTATGTTGGTGTAGTGGAGTGTTTTTAAATGAAATTTTTCATGGATTTATAATAACAATGCGAGTATTGGCCGCATGCTGCAATTGGCAGTCTGATGGGACAGTGTCGCCAATTAAGAGCTCATTATTCTGGTCACAGATCACTGAGTGAATGGAGTGAGAGCACACCGAGCATGCTGTAAGTGCACGGGAGAAATGTTTTTAAGTGTAAAACTGTTTGTTTCTTCTCACTTTTGTCTTGCAGGCGGATATATATCGTAAAATTACTGGATGGAGAAATAAGCATTAACCTTTATTAAGATCCAGGGAGGGAAACTCTATTTGCCCTGAAGAAAGCCCGGGACCTAAGAGGCCTTCAGTCAAGGGCTGAAACATGTTGGCATGGCACTAGTGTCATAGGACCATCACCTCCTGATGACCCCCTGTATATAGTTTTTTTAATATCCACCATGTCTCCACTGATAAAGGGATACCTGGAGAACGCAGTAGGATTTTTATCTTTAGACCCCTGGCCTATCTCTCCTAATCGCTCCCTGGAAAACGGTCGAGCCCACCCTGACCTTTAGGAGTCTGGGTGAACCCTATGATGAAGCATGACACCAATAGGGTGTGTGAGGGTTACTTAACAAAAAGGAATTGCTTCCTTTCCAGCGCCTGAGCGGTTGACGCCACATGAGTCTAGTTCTGAGCCTTTACGGGTTGGGATACCTTTGGTTAGTAATAGTTGACTCGGGAGTACATATCCACTTCCTGGAATACCTCTCTTACCCTCGGGCCTTGGTAGGGGGCTCTCTACCATAGCCTATAGTGTAGTGTCGACAATTATTATTCCCACTCCAATCTAAACCATTTTGGGGAAGATGTTGGATACTAAAGTTGTCACATGTAATATTTCCTCTCCAATCTAAACTATTTAGGGAAGGTGTTCGACACTAAAGGGTTGACATTTACTATTCCCACTCCAATCTAAACCAATTTGGGGAAGGTTTTTGACACTATAGGGGGAACATTCAATATTCCCACTCCAATCTAAGCCTTTTTTGTAAAGTTGTTGGACACTAAAGGGGTGATATTTATTATTCCCACTCCAATCGAAACCATTTTGGGGAAGCTGTTGGACGCTAAACTTGTCACATTTACTATTTATACTTGAATCAAAAACCAATTTGGGTAAGGTGTTGGACAATAAAGGGGGGACATTTAGTATTCCCACTTGTTAGAAATGGGGGTCTCCAGTTGGCAGTGGTTTGCACCCTGTCCAAGCAGGGACCCTTCCTTCTAGTCTGGGCAAGAGGATTACACAGCTAAGATAACCCTTGGTCACCCCCTTGGCAGCTTGGCACGAGCAGTCAGGCATATCTCAGAGGCAAGGTACTATTCAGGTGTCAGTGACAACTCCTCCCACCACTCTAGCTCAGGAAGACCCATCAGCCTGGTGATGGGCCATCAGGATATGCAGGGCACACCTAAGGTCCCTCTGTGTGACTGCCCAGAGTGAATGCAGAAACAGCTCCTGTCAGTCTAAACCAGACGTTGATTCCACCAGCAGGCAGACACAGAATGGTAAAGCAAGAAAATGCGCACTTTCTAAAAGTGGCATTTTCAAACACACAATTTAAAGACCAACTTCACTAAAACATTAATTTTTTTCATTCTGAGATCAGGGAGCCCAAACTCCAAATCTCATCCCAATTGAAAGTTACACTTGTAAGATGTTACAAGGCAGCTCCAATGATAACTAGGGCTGAGCGGTAAACTCCACTCCACCGGCGAAGTTTGTGAGGTTTTGCTACTCCGAGTTCTGTTTGGAACGCGGAGGTCAGCAAAAACGGTGCCTCCGCTGCGTTGCGGGGTTTTACTGGCACCCATTCCTAGATTAACTACTGTTTGTGACTGCACTTGTGCCGGCTTTAAAATCTCAAAAGCAAAAGAGGCTTTAGAATCTAGCAAACACCGTAGAACTTCTTTCTACCTACTTTCAACAAAAAGCCTTAAGTTTACTATTTCATTAACAAACAATGTTACAGTAGATATTACGCTGTGCCATTGCAAGGTGGTTGTGCTTAAATACGTTTTATGCTATGTCTCTTGAATGTGTCCCTTTGTGATGATGTGAAATTAGGGCGCATGTAGAGGGAGTGTTTCGCAGCCCTGTTGCTTGTTCTTGGCAGTGCCGTGAAACTGAAAGTGTGCACGAGGGTGAAGTTAACAGCTGCACTCATCAAGGGGGAAGCACAATATAAATTAACACAGATGATGTGCCGCCTTCTCCTCCAGTAGCATAAGTAGGTGCATGTAGCCTCGGCAGAGCCTGGAAGGAGGGGAACCCCACTCCAATCATATGGGGGCGGGCTTTGGGAGCAGGCCCATCTGCACTGGTATGTCTGTGTTGTACTTTCAGCCCTCCATTGGTGTACAGAAAACAGCACCGCAGGCCTACAGCTCAATCTTAGGAGGCAGAGCCTGCCACGTGCTTAGGCTGCCACTGGGAGTGGGATCCGGACTGTCACCCTTAGCGTGCCAGACTGGCCAGGATCTAGGTGCCACCACCTAACTTGCAATGCTGAGACAAACTGTATCCTCCCTTCCCTCACCACTGCCTGACCCGCTGTTCGCAGGGAGCCTAAACGGTAGAGCCCACACATGTCCAATTGCAGACTGGGCCATGGACTCCAAGCTCATCGCTCAGTGAAAGGTGAGTGCAATGTGTGTCATCATGTGCTTTTTCATGACTGCTGCGGGAAGGCAAGGTTCTTGCTGTTCTTCAATGCTAGTGGTAGGGGTGCTGTGAAGCTGGCTACAATGTGCCTGCACGTAAGGTATGCTCTGCTCATGTGGTGGTGTCCCAGACCATCTTCAGAAAAGTGTTGGGGGCTGGAATTGGGTTTATCCTGACTCTTGCCTGTGGTTCCTAATGTTTCGCCGTAATTATGCAGAGATGGCATCGGGTGACGGCTGCTTGCATGAAAATGGCGTACAGACAGGGGCTGTGCTGCCAGTCCGGCTGCCCTGCCAGGCACGCAACTGATCCACATCAGCTTTGGCAGGAATGAGCCGTGGCAGCAATGGGCCAGGAATTCCGATGAATGGTGCACTCAACTGTAAATATTTCATGCGTGTAGAATATTGATGATTGGATAGGCTACAGTCCACCAACTTTAATTAAAGTAGCGCGTTTGACCCACTTCTGTCAGCAAAGCTACCACCCTGTTGAGACCCATCACGCAGGATCAGTGTACTGCAGTCATGACTGCCAGTACCTAGTGCTAACTAGGGGTGGCCGTCTGCCAAGCAATACTCTACCTGCACGCGGACTCCGCAGAATTTGGCAGAGTTGTTCGGTAACTCTGCAGAATACCGTTGAGTGAAACTCTGCATGCTCCGCCCAGGCCTAATGATAACCTATGGGTGAGATAGCTCTTGCAACAGTGGAAAACAAAATTGGCAGTATTTCACTATCAGTACATGTAAAACACCCTAGTACATGTCCTACCTTTCACATACACTGCACCCTGCCCTTGGGGCTACCTTGGGCCTACCTTAGGCGTGCCTTGCATGTAATAAAGGGGAAGGTTTGGGCCTGGCAAGTGGGTGCACTTGCCAGGTTGCCAGGTTGACATGGCAGTTTAAAAATGCACTGGCAGGCATTGCAGTGGCAGGCCTGAGACATGGTTACAAGGCTACTCATGTGGGTGGCACAATTAATGCTGCAGGCCCACTAGTAGTATTTGATTTACAGGCCCTGGGCACACACAATGCACTTTACTAGGGACTTACGGGTAAATCAAATATGCCAATCATGGATAACCAATTATAAAGACAATTTACACAGGGAGCACTTGCACTTTAGTACTGATCAGCAGTGGTAAAGTGCCCAGAGTTCTAAAACCAGCAAAAACGAAATGCAGCACACGGAAAACAGCCAATACAATATGGGCATTATTACGCATTGCTATTACAACACAACTTTTACTACGCAGATACCATTATAACGCATGCTATTACAACGCATGCTATTAAAACGCAGATACTATTACAACTCAAGCCATTACATCGCATGATATTAAGGTAAGTTATTGTTTTTGGTGATTTTGTTTTGAAATGTTAAGTAATGTTAAAAAATATTAAATTTGATTGTTTTATTGTAATACTTATTAAATAACAGGTATTAATACTTTGTTTGTAAATTAATACTCTGGTATTATTCAACAAACCGGAGAGTATTTATAAAATTACACTTTTTGATTTAATGTGCATAATATTTAGAAATTCAGAAAAATTAGGGTAGTGATAGGGGGATGCATTCAAAAATGTTTGTGGGCCATAAAGGGAATAAAAAAAATACCTAAAAATGTTTTATTAAATAAAAAATGAGTATTAATACCTAAGTATTAATGTATAAAATATATTGTATTTTTGTTAAATAGGTTTTTAGGTTGTATTATAATTCACAGGTATTAATACTCAGTTTGAAAAATAATATTCTGGTATTAATTTACAAACAAGAGTGTATTTATAAAATACACTAATGTTTACATTATTTTTAAAATGTGCATAATATTTAGTAATACATAAAAATTAGGGTAGTTAGAGTGGGATGTTTTTGAAAATATTTGGGGGTGTAAAAGGGCATTACAAAAGAGGTATTATTGAAAAATGATGTTTGATTTAATTTTTTGCAGAAGATATGGGTGGAGTAATTTATTAATACTAGGGTAAAATTTTAATAAGTTGAATGTTAGTTTTAATGTAAAAAAAAATTTAATTAAAAAAAACAATTGAATTGTTTAAATGATAGAATTAATTAATTTAAAACATGGGTAGGCTGTATGGGATATAGGGTATTGTGTTGGGCTAGTTTATTAATACTCTGATATTTATTTACATAAAAGAGTTATTATATTATTAATTAAAAAATTATAAAGATACATTTGAAAAATTATTAAAGTAAAGTAGACATTAAAATATAACAAATGGTAGATTTATAAAATAATAAATACCTTTTAAAAATAGTTAATAGTATTTAAAAAATAATAGCATTAAACAAAAATTGTACAAATTTTTTAAGAATAACATTTTTTTATTGTTAAAACAACATTTATTTAATAGTAGAAATAGGAATGAAAATTTTATTATACAATTGAAGAAAAATTTGTAAAAAATATAAATCTAAAATTTGTAAATGTGTAACATTTTTAATGGAATTTTCTAAATGTTTTCCCACGGTTTTACATTGGAGTCTATGATACAAATTGTCCTTTTTCTCTTTTGACGGAAATAGAGGACGTTGTCGCTTGAACGTAACGAACGTCATTCCGTGGATCGTCGCGCTCCGGATCAGAAGCATGGAAGAGCTGCGTCCAGTTAAGCAGATTTTATACTTTAAAAAAAAAAGTTAGTGGTGGTATAGTTTATTGTAATGAGAGAAGAGGGAGGTTTATAGAAGTAGTGTAGATTTTTTTTTAAATGTTTGTATGTTTTAACCAGAAAACGTATTCCAAAACAGGTCGCAAGTTGTAGGCCCACGTCGGGTTTATTGGTTTCAAACACTTCTTATTAAAAAATATAAATGAAAAGTGTTATGAAAAAAATATTTTTCGATGTTTTTTTGGGGGCGACGTGTTTTACTAAAGAAGTGACTTCGTCATGGACGCAGTTTTTCTAAACAACTATTTTGCATAGGTTTATTAGGAAATACACGCTTTTGGGTGCTTTTTTTTCGGGAAATCGGAGTATTTGCAACAAATTAGGAATTTCGAATGGCATTGGATTTGATTTTGAACGAGAGAGGATTGCAACGCTGGATTTCTTGTTGCGTTTTTTGCCAATTCTTTTTTTTTTTCGGGATGCGATTTTTTGGTAGTTGTGCACTATTCTTTTTTGCCACCAATTTTTTTGGCTGGTTAATAAAGACTTTGCCAAACTGTGTCCATTTTTGGTCGAAATATTTCGAGTCATGGATTACTGGATGGTTACTGGATTTATTTCAATGGATTGTGGGAATACAGGAGACTCTTGGTGAAAACGGGGATTTTAAGAAAGTCCAAGAGTTGAAAAAAGAAGACATCTAAAGGTAAGAAACCCGACATTAGGTTTAATTAAAAAAAACCTTTAAAAAAAAGCCAATTTAATTAGTGGGATTGTTTGTCAAAACAGGCAAGTAACTTGTTTGTGCAATATTATCTAGGTAGTCTGAAGCCACCATCAACGAAAATTGTTGAATTACACCCAATAGTCTCTCGGACATTTTCTTCGTTCTTTTTTAAATTCGTGGGTTCAGACTACCTGTTAATGATTGCGAAATTCTAATTTCTTTGAAACTTTGCTCCTTCCTCAAAATTTCCAGAAAATGATAAAAGTTAGGATGTGGTTTTCCAATCGATTTATTGAAGGAGTTGTGCCATCCCATGTGAGAGATCAGTCAAGATGGGAGTACCCCAGGGCTCTATTTTGAGCCCGACCCTTTTCAATCTGTACATGACCCCACTGGCCAAGGTGATTCGATCCTATGGATTTGATGTCATATCTTATGCAGATGACACTCAAATTCTGGTCACTATTGGCCCAGATCCTACTGAAACCCAGCTACGCTTTAATAAATGCCTATCTCACATTGACAGGTGGATGAACTCCAATCACTTACAATTAAATGGAGCCAAGTCTGAGGTTATGCCTTTTGGCAGCGCAGAGGAGCATTGGTCCGCCAACTGGTGGCCATCCCATCTTGGCCTCTGTCCCACCCCCAAATCGACGGTGCGGAACCTAGGTTTCCACATGGATAACCAATTATCCATGAAGAACCAAGTCAACCATATCATTGGCACGTGTTTTGGAGTTAGGTTTTTAAGTGGCTCCCAGTGGAGGCCAGGAAACCATTAGTCCAAGGGCTGATAATAAACAGAATGGACTATGGAAATTCCCTACTGTTTTCAATTAACAGCAACCTTTTGGACAGACTGCAGATCTTGCAGAATGCCGCGTCTGAGCTGGCCCTAGATCTCCCGCCTAGATCTCCCTCCGCACCATGCTTAAGAACCCTTCACTGGCTACCGGTCAGGAAACAAATTCTTTTTAAAGTTCTGTGTCTAGTTCATAAACAGTTGTATGGAAAAGGTCCTAGATACTGGACCAGGAAATTATGCTGGTATCAACCTCGTAGGGCCCTTAGGTCTAGCAATCAGTTTTTGCTTTCTCCTCTTAAAATACACACTGCTAGAAAGGGAGGACGATCTTTCTCCTTTCTTGCCCCATCATCCTGGAATAAAATTCCCATTCATCTGCGAAACGTCCCTGACCATAACTCGTTTCGCAAGAGGTTGAAGACATGGCTTTTTGACATCTAAGCCATTTCACTTCCTTTCGGAGTCGTTTGCGAGCGCCATGAGACTTTAGGGTGATGTGTGCGCTGTATAAATGCCCTCTGATTTGATTTGATTTGATCCCTCTATGGCATTATTTGTTTTTGCTCCTCCCTCTAAGCAGGTCGAGTAGCAGTTCCACCACTTCACATGGTAACGTGGCTTCCTCCTGCGACCTGACCTGCTTAGATGGCCAATCCATGTGTCTTCAAAATAATTTAGAAGGGTGCCAATTTGTCTTCATTTTCTGTAAAAATTCCGAATCAGTAATAGATGTGTAGTACTCATCTACACTGTCAGGAGGAACAAAACAAAGAGCAGTAAGCTTTTTTAGTTCAAATTGAAGTTTACTGTTTGATATATAATCCTCAACTAAGGATGTTTTTTGTATTTTACGCCAATATGCCTGCGAAAAGTGGAAAAAACATCCTTGAATTTGTGTATCCGTGTACCTTTTGGTAATAGTATTAATCATAGGTAATTCAAAGTCAATTAACACTTTTCTAGGACTTTTGTTCATTGTTTTTGCTTTAATCACTGACAAAAATTCAGTGTATGTTGAGGTTTGTTGATCAGGCAGTAAACTGTACACTAAGGGACTACTGTATAATTAATGTAGGCATGAATAGTGTATATTTGAGTGAATGGATGGGGCGTGGATTTAAACGTCCCATCCATCATCCAAATATCACTACTTTCTAACTTAACAAGATTAAGGGGAGTGCTAAAGATAAAAATTTGTTTAAGAGGGTTTTGGTTGTCATGCAAAAGAAAGGGTTCGTTAGTTACAGTTACAGAAAGCTCAGGTGGAATGTTTATGTCAGAGAAAGTTTGGGGGTTACACGTTGGGGGTTACTTGCCTGTGTTTTACGCTGTATAATTCTGCATAGATTTAGGATTGAGGGCATACAACTTGCTACATGTGCAGGAATGTGTTGTGAAACCTCCCTCAAAACTGAGCCACAGGGTTCATTGGAGGTGGATTCAAGTGCTTTCATTTTGTTAATATTTTCTCTTACCTCTATCTCCTTTGCAGAGGCAGAGTGGTTATGGTCTGTGGTTCTTTCTACAGTGTCACCAAGAGTAACCGCTCTACCTGTGCAATGGGATGAGTAATATTGCACACACCTCCAATGACACCTGGGCTCAGTTAGTCTCTCCTTACAATAAACGTAGCCACTGTGCTGCAAAAGTCGGTTGCCTCTGCTGGATTTGATGTATTTTGCCTGATTTCTTGCAGCCATAATCTGAAAAAATTTGAAAAAGAGATAAAAATGTATTAAATGATTTTTTTTTTTTTTTTTTTTAAACCTATAAGTAAAAAGTTAATGCACAACAGTTTGCAGAACAACATTTTTTTTTAAAACAAGCATAAATTTAATGCATTTGGTTGTTATTTACAGCTTTCTTTTGCTTGAAATCGAAGCTAGGTTAAGTTTTATTTGATTACTGTTAATTGTTATGCTTACCTTTCAGAGGATTGTCTTTGCTTATTTGATGAAGATTAATTCTTTTTGGTGTTTTTTGTTTTTCCTTTTGATTGGTTTTGTAAATTGAGATCTTTCTTGTTGAATTTGTTCTGCAAAATGAGAATATTTTATAGTTTTTGTTTATAGGAATATTAATTAATCACTATTTTGCATTCAAATACTTGTGCACGTTAAATATGTTACATTTCTGATTAATTTTGCTGGGCGATTTTTGTTTCTTATTTTCTAAAAGTTTGCTTGTGCACTACATACTTTCTTTGATGCAGATGTCAATTTACTTTTACATGCTCTTTAATTTCTTCTGCTTTTCCATCCTAAAAATGGTGCAAACTAAAATAAGTGATTTTATTTACCTTGAATTTTGTTTCGTCGTCTTGTAATTTGATTTGTGGTGTGTCCTCGTCTTGTGAAGGAGTTTTTCTAAAACATGTGGAGAAGATTCATATTATTAATTTTTTTTTATTGTATGCTTACATTGTTTTACATGTGTTAAATAGGCTTGTGCACATTGATTTACGAATAGTATGATTAAGTGTACCTTGTCTTTTGAGGGGTATTGTTTGGAAATTCTTTGGGCAGGTTTTGATGATCTGGATTTAGTGTGTCCTCCTTTTTTGGTGTTCTGTGGTGATGAATCATTTTTTTATTATTTGTGTTAATGTATCCAACTTAAGATTTACATCACCTTAATGTTTTAGGTTAAAAATGTGCACTCCAACTCCATCCAGCACTTTCCCTGAGGCAAACACCGGTTGGAGTTGGATTAGTAATTTTTACCACCACCACCATCCATCACTTTCCCTGAGGCAAACACCTTTCGGAGTTGGATTAATAATTTTTACCCCCACCACCATCCAGCACTTACCCTGAGGCAAACACCTGTCGGAGTTGGAATAGTAAATTTGCCCCCCACCACCATCCAGCACTTTCTCTGAGGTAAACACCTGTTGGAGTTGGAATAGTAATTTGTATCCCCAACACCATCCAGCACTTTCCCTGAGGTAAACACCTGTTGGAGTTGGAATAGTAATTTTTACCCCACCACCATCCAGCACTTTCCCTGAGGCAAACACCTGTTAGAGTTGGAATAGTAAATTTGCCCCACCACCATCCAGCACTTTCCCTGAGGTAAACACCTGTTGGAGTTGGCATTGTATATTTTTACCCCCACCACCATCGAGCACTTTCCCTGAGGCAAACACCTGTCGGAGTTAGAACAGTAAATTTACCACCCAGAACCATCCAGCACTTTCCCTGAGGTAAACACCTGTTGGAGTTGGAATAGTAATTTTTACCCCCACCACCATCCAGCACTTTCCCTGAGGCAAACACCGGTTGTAGTTGGAATAGTAATTTTTTACCCCCACCACCATCCATCACTTTCCCTGAGGCAAACACCTGTTGGAGTTGGAATAGTAAATTTGCACCCACCACCATCCAGCACTTTCCCTGAGGCAAACACCTGTTTGAGTTGGAATAGTAAATTTGTCACCCACCACCATCCAGCACTTTCCCTGAGGTAAATACCTGTTGGAGTTGGAATAGTAATTTTTACCCCCACTACCATCCAGCACTTTCCCTGAGGCAAACACCAGTCAGAGTTGGAATAGTAATTTTTACCCCCACCACCATCCAGCACTTTCCTTGAGGCAAACACAGGTCGGAGTTAGAATAGTAATTTCTACCACCACCAGCATCCAGCACTTTCCCTGAGGCAAACACCGGTCAGGGTTGGAATAGTAATTTTTACCCCCACCACCATCCAGCACTTTCCCTGAGGCAAACACCAGTTGGAGTTGGAATAGTAAATTTGTCACCCACCACCATCCAGCACTTTCCCTGAGGTAAATACCTGTTGGAGTTGGAATAGTAATTTTTACCCCCACTACCATCCAGCACTTTCCCTGAGGCAAACACCAGTCAGAGTTGGAATAGTAATTTTTACCCCCACCACCATCCAGCACTTTCCTTGAGGCAAACACAGGTCGGAGTTAGAATAGTAATTTCTACCACCACCAGCATCCAGCACTTTCCCTGAGGCAAACACCGGTCGGGGTTGGAATAGTAATTTTTACCCCCACCACCATCCAGCACTTTCCCTGAGGCAAACACCGGTTGGAGTTGGAATAGTAATTTTTACCCCCACTACCATCCAGCACTTTCCCTGAGGCAAACACCTGTCGGAGTTGGAATAGTAATTTTGCCCCCCACCACCATCCTGCACTTTCTACCATTGAGCACATTCCCTGAGGCATACACACATTGCTGTTGGATTTCCTACTTTTGAAGCCACCACCATCCCTCACTTTCCCAGAGGAAATTTACCAGTTGGATTTAGAAATCTACTTATGGCACCCAACAACACACTGCTCTTTCCCTGAGGGCTACACTAGGTGGATTAGAAATAATTAATTCATGCCCTTTCAATTTCAATTTTTTATCATGAGGCAAACATCTGTTGAAGTTGCAATAGCATTTTTAGTCACCCGCCTGCATTGTCTACTTTCATGGGACATGTATCCTAATTTTTAAATTTTTTAAATTTTTTAAATTTACTCAATGTTGTTTTTTGAAGACCATTCTAAAATTAATTGTATTTTATTTATTACTCATAAACATATATATTTTGTTTAACTTACTTATTAGTCATTTTATGATCCAGCTACTCCTTATTTTAATTCTTGTCTTTCAGTTGAAAAAACACTAAAGGCTGTAAAAAAATTATTGGAAATTGTTGTTAATTAATATGAATTGTTTGTACTCATTTCTCACATATGCTTTGTTATATTCCTGTTAGTCGCACTTACTTTTGACTGTAGATGGCACTGTTATCTTTTCGAACGGGTGGTTGTTGCTCTCCCTTTCCAAAAGCCTGTCGTCACTGTGACAGTCAGTTTACCACTGCGCTCAAAATGGTGGACGGCTGCTTTTATATGTTATTGTTGAGTAAACGTTATTTTAAATGAAAATATGTTTCGAAAACTGTATTTTCGCGGAATTTTGATTCTGACAGAACGTATAATTAATTTGTTATGTATTAAAATATGGTTTATTTCGTTTATTCATGGAATGTCAGCCATTTTGTCATGTTGATGGATGAGGTACATTCATAAAAATTGTTGTAGTACTCTCTTTTTTTCATGTGTTAAAATGGTGGGTGATATATCTATCCTCTTCGCTGTTTTTTCTGTTTAATATATTTTTTTCTGTGTTGTCTTTATACATGCGTTCCATTTAATATTTTTAATCGGGTATTACTCAGGTATTAGAATTGATTTGTATTTTTAAAAGTGCCCTAGTATTCATTTTAATACCCGAGTATTGATTTTAGTGCCCAAGTATTAATCCATCCCTGTCAATAGGGGCGTTAGACAGGGATGTGTACTCGCCCCCAACTTGTTCTGCATATACATCAATGGCTTAATTGACGCGCTGAAAGCTTGCAAGGACACGGACGCCCCGAAAATGTGCAAAAGCAAATCCCAGCCATGATGTTTGCAGATGATACCCTTCTCCTCTCAAAGTCACCAATGGGCATTCAAAGAATTTTGGATGGGTTTGTAAGATCAGGGGGTTAGAGATCAATATTAATAAAACCAAATTTATGATCTTCAACCCTAGCAAATCTACACGCCCCAACCCGTACATGAATGGTATCTTCTTGGAACAAGTCTCTGTATTTGATTACTTGGGCCTAACCCTTACAGAGACTATGTCCTGGGGGGCCCAAATTAGTAAGTCTAACCTCAGAAGGACACAAACCACTGGTGGGCTGGCTAGGTTTTTTAGGGAAACATTCCAGAAACCAGTGAGCTCAATCATGGAGATATATAAAACTCAGGTTAGGAGTGCCGCCTTATATGGGGTTGAACTCTGGGGGCACTCGAACCATAGGCCCTTGATCACTACTGAGAACAATTTCCTTAGACAATTACTCAGGTTACCGCCCAGCTCCCCCCTGGTTCCATTGCGCATGGACCTGGGGGTGAGATCTATTTCTGAGGAAATTAGTTGCAGGCCACTACTCTTTTGGAGGCGCCTCTGGGTAACACCTGAACTTCAAGAGTATAGACTAGAGCTACTGGACATCCTGAGACTTCCGGGCGCAGGGAAACTGCCATGGCTCGTATTTATAAGGGATGGCCTATATGAAATAGGCCAAAAGAATAATGGGACAACCCCGACACAGCATGTTTAAGAACATCACGCACAGCACTAACCACCAGTTATTGGGGAGACTAGCAGCAAAACTCCATGCAGAATCTTCTCATGGTTCCCTTACGAGTCTCTTTTTGGAAGTAAAGGATACTACCAAGCTGGAGGCATGCCTAGATTCAATTCGCCCGGCACTAGGTAGGAAATTATATGTACAGTTTCGTCACAGCTGTCTCCCCTTGCGTGCTTTTACGTGTAAATGGTCGGGTAGTAATCCCAGTAGGTGCCCAGCCTGTAATATGTGTGATGAGACTGAACTTCATGTGTTTTCTTTTGCCCAGGATACCGCCTAACAAGACAAAGATGGTTGGTCCAGCTCTGTAAAAATCTAGGCACAATCCACTGCATTGAAGCTTTTAGAATCCTAAAATACAATACAGACTCCCATATAGTCTTTGCGGTCTCACGTTTTTAAACTCCATGTGGTGTGTCAGGAGAAATTTTGTCAACAAGGAATAATAAGGTCCTGATTGTGGCAGACTTTTTAAATGTATCTCCCTGGATGAATTATTTTAACTTTGTTTTAATTTCTCTTTTTAAATGTATTGCTCTGGATGAATTGTCTTATCCTCCTTTTAATCTGTTTCTTTTTAAACTATTTTTAACCTGTTTATATAAATATGTGTTTGTACTTTTATGGTGGAAAACCGAAAAAAGTATCGATGAATGGAAATTTTAATACCCGTATTTTAATACACTCCCCCACCCAAAACCCCTATTTCCCTTGATTCCCGTTCCAGGGGTTATGTTAAAAGAAAATTCTATACACATGCCATGTAATGGTATTCGTAGTAGAAGCATGCATTGTAATGGCATTTGCGATGTAAAAACCGCGTTGTAAAAGCATGCATTGTATTGGTTTGCGTTGTAACGTCATATATTCGCAGCACACAGTCAAAACCAGGAGATCAGAAGCGAAAAGACAGAGGAAAAACACACCAAAGATGCCAATTCTAACACCACTCCAATCTAAACCATTTTTGGGGAGGTGTTGGACACTGAAGGGGCAACATTTACTATTCCCACTCCAATCTGGACCAATTTGGGGAAGGTGTTGTACACTAAAGGGATGACAATTACCGTTGCCACTTCAATTTAAACCATGCTGGGGAAGGTGTTGGACACTAAAAGGGTGGCATTCATCATTCCAACTCAAAATCTAAACTTTTGTGCGGACGGTGTTGGACACTAAAGGGGTGACATTTACATCCTACTCCAATCTAAACCATTTCGGGAAAGGTGTTTTACAATAAAGGGGCAAAATGTACTATTCTCAGGCCATTCTAAACCATTTAGGGGAGGGTGTTTGAGACTAAAGGGGTGACATTTACCATTCCAACTACAATCTAAACCATTTTGGTGAAGGTGTTGGACACTAAAGAGGTGACATTTACTTTTCCAACGCCAATCTATACCATTTTAATGGAAGGTGTTGTGCACTAAAGGGGCGACATTTACTATTATCATTTCAATCTAAACCATTTTGGGGAAGGTGTTGGGCACTAAAAGGGTGGCATTCATCATTCCAACTCAAAATCTAAACCTTTGTGGGGACGGTGTTGGACACTAAAGGGGTGACATTTACTATTACTACTCCAATCTAAACCATTTCGGGAAAGGTGTTTGACAATGGAGGGGCAAAATTTACTATTCCCAGGCCAATCTAAACCTTTTTTATGGAAGGTGTTGGACACTGAAAAGTGTATACATACAATCGATACTCAATAGTCAAGCATCAATTTCTATATATAGCATAAAAATAAAGGGGCCCATTAGGATGGCGGGCGGAAGCACCACCGCCGTGCTGGCAGATGCAAAAACCACCAGTTACCGCCCGCATGCCGCAGCCCACACGCCCGCCAAATTACGATGTGAAAAGGCAGCCAAACACCGCCGGCAAGCCAGCGACGCCGTCCGCCATCAAAGTGCGCCCGCTCACGTAGCGGCGCAGCCCAATGGAGACACACCGCCAGACGAAATCACGTACCGCCCGGCGTACAAATTACGATGCCGCAAACAAACAGCTCCCACGGCTAAGAGACACCGCACGTGAAAGTGAGGCGGAAACCCGAACGCCGAGCACAGACACCGAAGAAGCGACCCCCGAGCATGAATCCAGCACTGCAGGCCCTCCCCATGCTCTACCTGATGCAGCACCCAGGAGTCAACGCACCGTGGCGACGCAGGTAGGCAGACACACAACAGGGGCACGCAAACAGCGCACACAGTGCAAGGGCGGGACAACTGCATATGGCCCCCACCCCGACACCCCTGCGTGGACACGACACATCCACCACTGCACCCACACATGCGCACAACGCAGAGGCCAACGGCAGCGCAATGCATGCGCCGCACACAAACAACACAGGGTCACAACCAAACACCACACACACCAGCACCACCCAGAAAGCACATGTCACGTGACAGCCCTGCCACAGTCATGTCCCCAACCGGCAATTCACTGCTGCCAACCTGACGTCACACAACTGACCCGAACATGTCAGTGACGTCACGCCACATTAGGACACACCCCTGTGTGCAAAACACGGCGAAGCACACAGCGGAGGCAACATCACCCAGCAGAATATGGACCCCGTCGGGAAAAGGTACGCCAGAACCACACAGAAACACCGGTGCCACCCTGCCCCCAATAACAAGACATGCAATACGTAACATCAAAGATACCGGGGACAGACAACAGGTGGGACCAATTATAACACAAGGCCCAACGTACAGCGGAAAAGCAGCCTGCTGCCCACACACGGGAGAGGAGACAGCACCGAATGACCTTCCATTCCCACTCTGAAACCACATCCTGACTAAACAAGCCGGAGAAAACAGTTATTGCACCAAACAAAGCCCAACGCAGGCATGCAGAGGGAAGCGGCCACAGGGCAGATAGCGCATAACACCAAAGAACATTCACAACGGAAAGAAGAAATGATAACACTCCCCCATGTGGTTCACATGCAAGTTATCTGGAAGGAGTCAGACACCACTGACCTTGACCATTCAGAGAAGCATGTGGGATGAGGGCCCATGTCCTCCGCACAAGCCAACATAACACAGGTCCTGCCTCCCTACGACCATTACAGAATTCCCAGCAACATCGGAGGTTGCACTCTGCAGACTGCACAGACAGCCGGAGCACGCCACCACAGCGCCCTGCAGCAAAATGGCACTTGCACCACACCTACCCAACTACGCCGGACAGATCAAGCTGTACAAACATAACCTGATACAGATATTGGGATGTGACAATCTGGCCCTGCTGAACGTAAGTTACCGACTAACTTACCGCATCGCATTGTTCAGCTGCGTCATCCCCGTCTTCTACTGTCGGAGGTGTCCCTTCTACTATCCTGTGGAGTTATGTCTCTCCAACCGGGCATGTCCAAGGGCGGACCTGCTACAACTATTCCACCCCCTGGGCGCCCACGACAGGGCCTGTTCAGCCTATGGGGGCATGGCGTATGTGGCGACTATCGGACCCACACTGCAATGGGACCACTGTGCCTCCACACGACGGATAATGGATTACAGTTACATCGAATGCCATCCAACATGTCCCATCATGCTCCTACAAGGGACAACTCACGACCAACACCTTGACAGCCACCATCCGCTACATTGGCTGGCAACCATGTCCACCACCAATGCCATGGAAGCCCTGCTGGTAGGCATTGCATTCCTGACAACCTGTCAATTCGTCGGGCCCCGTCGCCAGACCCCCAATTGAGCAATGATGACCCACACCGTACCCATGCGTGGCTTACGCACGGACTAGGCAGTTACCAGTACAACTACTACACCATGCAACCTGCAACTGACACCACAACAACAACTACACTGCCATGACATCTGATACTTATTGGGAAATGCACCCTGTACCTCATCACATCCAGTAACTCTGCATGAACAGGGGGAGGCAGAGGCATGGGATTTGTGTATGGCAACCACATGGACAGAACTGCACGTACAACCATGCCATGATATGGATCCTGCGCCCATGAACATATGCACCGGTCAGTGGACAGCAATCGTCCTGCTGCAGTATGTGAGAGCTGTCACCACACCTCCCTCTGAACGTCCGTGCCAGGACCTTTGCATGTACACCAAGTGCATCCACCAAAAACATGAGCCCAGTGACTGTGACATGGCCAGTACCCACCACATCGTAACAACAAGTGGGACGCCTTTGCATGCACGTAAGCCCATGCCCTGATGTCACCTCCACGCACGTGTGTATGAGTGACCATAGCAGCAAACCTGTAACATGGAACGGAGATGCACTGTGCCCATGATGACAAGCGGACTGGTAGGCGAAATGTATACTGTCTGTGTCAGTCAGCAGCACCACAGTAATTAGCAAATGTACATTAGCACACCAACGGCTAAGCAGTTGGAACTCTGAAGCCCACATCCCACAGTCAACAACTAATCACTGGACCCCTACACCCTATGCTATGTGTAATCATGCTGAGTATATCCTCCACATGCACTTCGCTGCCAGTAGTGTTCACTATACTGCATCACAGAGGACATTAGTCCCAATACATGGCTTGAAGCAACAATGTGTCTCTGCTGATTAATTTCACAAGTACGAATGAGAGAGGATGAGAGTGTGTGAAGTACACGACAGTCATGAGATGACCATGTAGTCCACTGTTATTGGATGTCAACTTAAATGTGTAGCACAACTGTGGGAGACACACATGTGTCATGTGAAGCGGGAGTTACGCATGGCTCAGGTGGGTTGGTGTGACGGGTAGATGCGCACATGCAATGTTGAAACACGCTGTGTTGGGAGGACTCAGGACCAGTACATTGGTGCACTCCTGGGAATCTGTAAAGACCACCTGTCTGGTGACGAATGTGTACTCGTGTGTGCACAACAGGCGGGCACACGAACAATGCCGCATCAAGTGTAGACGTCAGCCCACCCTCCGTGGACATGCTGGATACTGCTGCGCGTCTGCCAGGCCCTTGCCAAGGGACTCACATCCCCTGTCGACCTGGTGTATCCCCAACATTGTCCACTTGCACAGGCAATCCAGGGCACGGGATGGCAGTAGAGCATGGTGGGTGAGAGCTCATGGCGCGCTCATCCTTGTCACATCACGCAGGCAACACATCCACAATGTGTAGTATGGCACAAGTCAAATGGAAGTAGTGGGGGGACGCACACATCACAAGCAGCAGTGACGTCACGGACGGTGGCTCGCGCCATCCCACCCATTGACAATACACCCACACACGTTACATGCCATTGCAACAGAGAAGCCAGCGCGTGCACAAGCAGCTCCAAGCTCGCCCCAGAGAGGCCAAAGAGTGAATGTGTGGGGCCATGAGCTCCAGTTGAACGCGGACTGGCCCGCTAGGGCAGCTACAGCCTCTGTGGGTTGCAGGTGGTGTATCCGGACTGTGGAGCCTGTCATGCATAGTCAATGTTGCCCGGGTCTCGAGTCGGGGCACCGCGCATGTGGACGGCGTAACGCCACTAATCATACCGTGGGACAGACCACATGTACAACTGGACCCACACATACACTCCTTGGCCTCTCTGGGGCGAGCTTGGAGCTGCTTGTGCATGCGCTAGCTTCTCATGTGCAAATGCATATAGGTGTGAGCGAGGGGAGGCCATGAGGACAGTGCAAAAGATAACTGTTTGACTTTCAGTTAGTTTAAGGAATGCCCCTGATGTGGTCAGAAAAAGACATGTCTTGTGTGCATTGCAACTAGTAGATAAGCTGATGACCTACCCATGTCTTGCATGTAGCCCCGCACCTAGCCCCGCACACTCGACACAGCGAAATGAGTACCAGCACCACATACTTCCCATTCGAAGCACTGACTGGGGGTGATAACCATTGGACAGTCTTGTGTAGTCCACCCACGCGTACATGTGGGCCCTCCATGAACCATGTCACCTGCGGCAAAGTGATGTCATGGGCAATGACGGAACTGAGCAGAGCTGTCTGCCCCACGCACAGACGGTGCATCAGCTCAACAGACCCAGCACAGAGTGCAGCAGGGGTCACATGTGCAGGGGCAGTTGTGCCTGGTGTGAATGCACATGCACATAGACAGCACATCGAGCAATGTGTAGCCTGCCCACATCTACTGTCCATTGTCAGGCTGACCTAGAGGAAGATCACAAGGCAACACATCTGTGTGGGTGTACAGACTGTGACCAACACTGCGCAACCATCAGCGTACTCGCCCTGTGCATGGCCCACCCCGCAACGAAGGTCACATTCAGTGCCACTATCTCTCACACACATCCCTATCACGAGTCATGGTGTGTCCAATAGACAGTGCAGAGTAAGCGCTCATCCGGGGTGTCCTGAACAGGAGACACATGTAACCCACTAGGCAGTCGGTGCTGTCCCCTACTGGCATTGTGCAGTCAATGTGCAGGCCAGGCTTGCTGGGACTGAGAGGGGCAGCATGGCCCAGCCTGACATTCACACGAGCAACAAGTGCACTGAGACCTGCACTGGCAATTGCAGACGTTGGCCTGCACCCAGCTGGCCCGGGACGCCTACCTCCATAGTGGAACACGCAGGGTGCAACCGCGAGGGTCATCGGAGTTGGCCGTAATGGCCTGGCCCATGTTGGTGACAGTCCGCTGATGCCATGTGCACCACACAGTATGATGTGCGCACTGCATCTGCAGGTGTGGCCATGATGTGCGTGTGGGTGCAGGTGCACAATGGACGGGGCCACAACATGCCGTGTGCATAGGCAGGGACGGCCAGTGGCCGGCCCCCACATGTCTGTTAGCATGTCATCATCTGCACATTGGCATGGCTGCATGGTATACGCATATGCACACGCATGTCATCTCTCACTATGTACATCTGCCACTTGGCACGTGCAAGGTTACGTGTCACATGTGATGTGTATTTGCAAGCACACAGCCGTGTTGGCATGGGGCTGTCAATGTGTACACCTGACAATGCTTCTGGAGGTGTGATCCGTACAGTGCTGCACATAGGGTGCAGTGGTGACACCAATGACTGTCTCATATCCCCTCGTGCCACAGGTCCCACTTGTCTTGGCCGCTCAGTCTGTGCCCACATCGTCGTTGGTGTGTGCCATACTCATCTAGCCTCGGAAGCAGTGTGATGCACAGCAGCCAGTCATGTTGCCGTGGTGTTGTCGCTTGCCGGATATGCAGTCAGTCCCCATCAGCACGCCTCACAGGTCATTGAGGCCTGGATCCCCATGTGCATGCACATAGCAATGGTTTGTGTCACTGCCCATTGCTATTGGTGGGAGACCTGTGTAAGTGTATTGTGGCTGTGCTGTCCCTGCATGACAGCTGTTCTGTGACTCATGTTCTTGCTCTGTCATATCAGTGATGTGTATGTGAAAATGCCATGTGTCGTGTTGCTTTGACATGTGTCCACTTCCATCTTTCCTAGGCGGAGACCAAACATTTACCGCCCTTACCAATTGTTGGCGGACATGGAGGATTCTGAGGTCATCCAGAAATTTCGTCTGGATCGACCAACCCTGCATCGACTATGTGCCATGTTGGAACCCCACCTCCGTCCTCGCAGGGTGTATCCGACAGCATTCACCCCCACGGCTAAGGTGATGGCTGCACTGCATTTTTTCGCCACTGGGTCATTCCAGCACACAGTGGGCAGTGGAGGTGGGATGTCCCAGCCCATGTTCAGCATGGTGCTGAGGGATGTACTGGCAGCCATGATGCTGTACAGGAACAGGTACATCAGATTCCCCAGGGCACGTGAGTTCGCGGCAGTGAAGGGTGCATTCTATGCCCTTGGACGGATCCCACACGTCGTTGGTGCCATTGACTGCACCCATGTTGGCCTTGTCCCACCACAGGCCACTGAGCAGCTCTTCTGCAACCGGAAGCACACGCACTCCCTGAATGTGCAAGTGGTGTGCCTTGCGGACATGGTCATCTCCCACGTGTGTGCAAAGTTCCCAGGCTCGGCCCATGACGCGCACATCATGCGAAACAGCATATTACCACGAATGATGACCAATCTGCAACAGGACCGTGGCTGGATTGTCGGTGAGTATGTGGAGTTGTGTAGCGTGCTGGCTTAAGGATGCTATCTACTGTCCTGTTTGAATTGCAACGGTTCTCTGTGTCCCCCACGCCCAGGTGACTCGGCTTACCCAAATGGGCCCTGGCTGCTCAGTCCATTACGAAATCCTCGGACCCCAGCAGATGACCGCTACAATGAGGCACATGGGAGGACCAGACGTGTGGTCGAGCGTACCTTTGGCCTCCTCAAGTCCAGGTTCAGATGCCTGGACCGCACCGGGGGGGCGCTGGCGTACTCCCCACAGAAGGTGTGCCAGATAGTGGTGGCTTGCTGCATGCTGCACAATCTGGCCTTTCGAAAGCAGATCCCCTAATTGTGGATGACGGAGATCAACCAGGGCCCCAGCCTGCACACCAGGACAGCTCCAGTGAAGAGGACAGTGGAGAGGATGAAGCTGTGAATGTGCGTCAGCAGCTCATCGCCCGCTACTTCACTTGACGGTGAGTGACCATGTACGACGGCTGATGTGGCTGTAGTTGTGCAGGTGTATGTGTGCTCTGTTACTGGGGCCTTTTGTTCACTGAGTGCTGTGTGTCAATGGTCCATGTCCAGGTTGGTATGCCACTGTCAGTGGCTGTAGCATTGTGCCCTGTTGCTCTCAGAGATGTGTGTGCATTGCTTGTAGTTGGTGACAAGTACTGTGTGATGAGTGTGTGACACACTCATTGAATGTACTCTTGTTCTGTTTTTCACCCCTAGGTCCCTGCAGCCTCTCCTGTCCCATCGACATGCCACACAGCAGATGCTATTCTGCTCATGGTGGCGATTGCACATCGTGGAATAAACCCAGGACACATTAAGCCGATTGTGATCAAGGTGTATTTATTAACAGCGGTGACATGTGATTGTGTGCAAGGTGATGACAAATGTGGTGCATGCTGTGACAATGAGTTGACGGTCATGGCTGCGTGATGGTCAAGGTGTACCCATGGAGTTCTATGTCCACAGTCCAACAGACACATGCCATTCACATGCCAGTGTGGGCTAGGATCGTATTCCAAGTCAATGCAGTAGGTGGTCAAGGTGGCTGGCTGACTCACTGGCGTTTGGTGCGGGCGAAGTCCTCTCTGGACACCTGTTTCCACTTCGGACGGCCCCTTCCACGTTTGGGAGGGGGTGTTGATGTTCCGCTGGTGGTGGCTGAGGAGTGCTCACTCGCTGTGGACGCAGGGGAACGTGATGCTGCACGACCCAGCGCCACAGCAGGTGGTGGCGGAGGTGGTGTTGCTGGCCTTGCTTGTGCCCTCCCCCCCACCACCAGCTGGCCCATGAGGTCCGTGATGCGGGCCATGTGGGCGTCCATGGACCTCAACACCGCAAGGACCTCCCGCGTGTCGCTTGCCGACCTGGCCCATTCGCCTTGGGCCTCCTCATAGGCCCCAAGGACTCTGTCGATTGGCGTCAGGGCTTGGCTCCCAGGCACAGTTGGCGTTGGCCTGGCCCTGCTCCTCCTACCAGTACTGCTGCCACCGACCTGCCCACTAGCCACATTGCTCACCACGGGCCTCGCTGTGGCTCCCAGGGTGGACCCAGTCGGCCGGACCACCACTTGCGCTGGGGCTGGGGCCAGTGATGACGTGGTGGTGGTTGCGGCAGTGGGAGTGGCCGCAACGAGCGTGGGGGTGGCCGCCACAACAGTGGTAGTGGCCGCTACGACAGTGGCAGCAGGGGGCTGTGAGTGGTCATCAGCCCTGGATGATGGGTTGGTGGGTGGGAGGGTGCCTGGGGTGCGGTTGGGCCCTGCCACACCAGATGGGTCTGCTGGGTGGTCCGTGTCCGGATCGGAGGACAGATCCTCCACATCCGTGAGTCCTTGTTGGGGGCTTGCAGGCTGGCTGTGCTGGCTGCTGTCTCCATCTCCAGCATCCAGCAGTTCGTCACCTGTGGGGGGAATGAGATATGTTATTGTGTTGCACATGACAAAGTATGTATAGGTTGTCTGACATCCACAGTTCGTGCACAGTCGTGCACAGGTTTCCTGGAGCCGTGTGTGTGGCTGTGCTATTTGTTGTTGTGTGGGCATGCCAATGGGACTGTGTGCTGTGGACATGTGGTATGGGACGGATTGGCAATGCCGATGGGTGTGTTGCTGTGCTCCTGCTTTTTGTGGCTCTGGTGTATGCGGACTCCAGACCCATCGTGGAGGTTGGTTTGTACTATGCTCTTGGGGTTCATATGGAACGCTTAGAAACGCAGATGGCATAATGGGGGTCAGCCCCCTGAAACGCATTTGAGATGAACTATGCTTTGGGGGTTCATATGGAACGCTTAGAAACGCAGATGGCATAATGGGGGTCAGCCCCCTGAAACGCATTTGAGATGAACTATGCTTTGGGGGTTCATATGGAACGCTTAGAAACGCAGATGGCATAATGGGGGTCAGCCCCTGAAACGCATTTGAGATGTACTATGCTTTTGGGGTACATACTGTGTGCCATGGGTGCAGAACGTGACATGTGTTGTGGCAACATGACAGTGCATGGTCTGAGGTGTGTGTATGTCTGACATACCCTGCATATTTGCTGTCTGTTGTGATTTCTGGCCATGTAATTGGACGCATTGTTATGAGTGAGTGATGGTTGTGTGCCACACGACGTATTGCAGATGGTCCAATTCCTTGGTGTGCGTGCTGCCCTGTGCCATGTGCATCACTGCAGTGCTCGGGGGTGTGTGGCCCATGTTATGTGTGTAGTTGCTCACAGTGTGACGTGCGCTTCATTCACTTCTGGCACATGATTTATCATGGGCATGTTTCTTTGCGTGACTACTGTATGTGGACCAGCTGTTCGGATGACATACCTTTCATGTGACTGGGGCTGACGGATGAGATGGATGGTATGTTGTATGTGCATTGTGTGTCTGTGTGTTTGATGGGTCCAGTGGTGTTCGTGTGCATTTCTGTTGTTCCACGCTGTTGCGTCTAGTGTGGTATGTCTTACATGGGCATAGTTGTGGGATGTGTGGTTGACAGGCAGTGGGGGCTACATGGACAGGACTTCGATGGTGTTGCAGTTGTGTGTGATGGGTTGCACTGTGCCTGCCGTGTGGTTCTGTTATCAGTGTGACTTGTGCATGCAGACGTGGCTCCTTGGGTGTTGCTGTGTCTGTGATGGGTCATGTGGGGTGTGACTCTGTGGTTCATGTCCGTGTGCACATTGTTCACATGGTTGTGGCAGGGAGCAGTGCTGCGTGTTCCTCTGCTACTTTGCATGTCCCATGTGTTAGTCGTAATTCAGTCCTCATGCCTCCAGTCACCCCGCCCTGTCCAGTTTCCCACCTGCAGGTTGTTTTTGAGCGTGCACTGGACTGGATGCAACATGGTTATGGGCGGGGGGTGCTCCATGTTGCAGGTCTGTGGGGGTGGGGGCGGTGTTATGGGTTGTGGTGATGGCTGGACACCCACTGACACCGTTTGTCCTGGGGCGGGATGTCTACCTGTCGGCTGCCGGTGTGCACTGCAGTGGCTGCTACGTGGGTGTGGGGGGTGGGGGGTGCTCCGCCTTGCTGTGCTGTAGGACTAGGGGCCTGGTGTGTGTTGTACTTCAGCTGTCCCCCTCCCACCCACTGCGCTTTGTGTTGCTGCTACTTACCTGTTACTTGTCGGTTAGTGCAGCTACGGCTGCCACATGGGTGTGGGGGTGCTCCGCCTAGCTGTGCTGTAGGACTAGGGGCCTGGTGGGTGTTGTACTTCAGCTGTCCCCCTCCCACCCACTGCCTCTGTGTTGCGACTACTTACCTGTTACTTGTCGGTTGGTGCAGCTACGGCTGCCACATGGGTGTGGGGGGGGCTCGTTGTGGTGCTTCTGGAGTACTAGGGGACCTGTTGGTAGTTACGTGGCTGGCTGGGTGTACACATGCCCCCATGGTTGTGTTAGTTGATATGTTTGGGCTGTGTGTGGGTGGTGGTGCCTGTTGCATGTGTGAGTAATGTGTTGTGTATTGTGTACTGGACATGGGGGTGTTTGTCCCTCGGAGCTGTGGCATGGTGGTAGTGCGTCTTTCCGTCCGTGGCGGGCGGTTTGACTCCGACTCGGGCATGGGCGGGCGGTATTTTGTGTGTTTTTTCCGCCGCTGGCGGTTTTCGGTTCGAGGCATCATAATTGCTGGGTCGGTATTCAGAAGGTGTAGGCGGGCGGATTTTTGCCGCTTTCATGGGTGGCGGATTTTTTTACGCCCGGTATCGTAATGGGCCTTAAAGTACTTAGAAGACACAATTACCAAAACTAAAAGCCCATATTTTTAAAATGAAACATTGACATCTAAAATAATGTTATTCAGAATTAAAAAATATTATATTTCTATTATGTATTAATATTTCTACATTTTGAAATATAGCATAAAAAATTGATACGTAATCCAAATGTAAAAATCATTGAATATATAAAAAATATAAAACAAATGTTATAATTGTATAATAAATAGATATTACAGTTAAATGAATAAATATTAGAATATATTCTCCCAACAACAGATTTTATTTCAAGAACATAAATAATAAAATTGTCATTGTTAAAGTGTTTATTAAAATTTGAATAAATAAACCTATGGCATATAAATATACAAAAGCATTTTAATTAATACATCATAAATTATGCCTATTAATTCTATTTTCATAATGTAATCCTACATAATTTTGAATATGTTTTGTTATATTTTTCATTTGAAAAAACTTATAAGCAATAAAAGCATAATTTTCAACATGTAAAAAAATTCAAAAAGATGATTACATTTCCAAGAAAAAATTAAGAGCAAAAATGAATTAAATTAAATTAGTCAAATTACATTTGCAAAATTTTCTACATTTATAATAGCTATTTTAATATTCACAATACAATACAACTTTGTAATGAATTCAACTGATCAATGCATTAAATGCATTATTTATAGTTTAATAAAAAATCAATAGATATATCATTAAAAATATACATTGCATTTAAGTTAAAAGATTCAATTTTTTAAAATCTATCCACTCTTATTCCTTAAGATTCAAACATCACACTCCTACAATTAAATTACATATACATCCATTTTACACATTGATGCAATTAAAAATAACATTTTCAAAAAAATCAAAATTAATAAATTATCTTAGCAAACACACAAATAAAAAATACTAAACATAAAATCAAACACACTTCAATAAAATACTTATGACATTTTACTTACAAAGGATATTGTACACAACAATGTTTTCTGAAATTATTATTTTTTGAATGATATAAAAAACAACACCTAAAACAATATTCTTACTTCAATATTCCTATCTACGATATTTTTGGCATCCTGATATTCGTTTTTATTTGAAATTGTTATTTCTTAATGATATAAAAAACAACACCTAAAACAATATTCTTACTTCAATATTCCTATCTACGATATTTTTGGCATCCTGATGTTCTTTTTTTTATTCGTTGTTTTGTCCAAACAACCTTAATTACCAGACAGCTAATGTCCACCAACTTTAACTTGCTGTCCATTCAGCTGACTCATTGCAAGAAGTTTCAAAGAAGTAGTTTTCATGTGCAAGACCCACTCCCTGTAACACTCTCTACCTATGGCTCAATTAATGAAATATTACTTTTTCAGATACTGAAACTTGCTTAATACCCATTTCTTTAAGCAGACATTTGGTTAGTGCTCACTGTTCCTGCCTCTATCCTTTTTTTCTAAGGCTTGCAAGTTGCATGCCTAAAATGGCTTCCCCACTTTCTTCATGCTACAGACAATTCACCAAGGCAATAACACGTTTCTATCAGCATGCATGTTCAAAACACTCCTTCAGTTAATAATAACTTTCTAACAGATGTTCAGTTATAATTGAGAACCTAATCTATTTCACAGCTTTTCTATATCTTATCAAAAGTTCTCTGAGGCTAAAAGTTTGTCGTGTTTCATAGAAACATTGAAAGTGGTTAAACAGAATTAGTGATACACTGTTGATGCCAACTGAATGAGACAGGCAATAGAGAAGCACCTTGTGCACAATGGTGTCAGATGCAGTTGAGATGCCTAATAAAATAAAGGTGCATGGTATACCTTAGTTCTGGGTACTTAGTAGTTTGTTTTCAAAATATTTAGTTGTGTGAGACTCTACGCCTACAGGATCTGAAACACAAGAAAGTAAGTCTGTTTCAGGTATTAGGAATGACCTATATGATGTATGTGTGTGTTTTTTGTATAGTGCAAACCTAGGCAAGAGGTAGTAGAGCACTGTTCAGAATCAAAGGTGAAGATACAGTGAAAGAATGATTGAGGGACAACCGGGTTCGCTGGAGGAGGACTGAAACTTCATCATTAACTAGTGTTCCTTAAAGAAGTGTGTCTTGACCTCTTTCTTAAACTGAAATGTTGATAGGTGACAGCTGTTTCGGGAGCCTTTGAAACACAGTCTCAAATAAACACTAAGGGCCTGATTCCGATCTCGCTCGGAAGGCCTCCGAATCGGATTTGGCTTTACCGGATCCGATTCATAGCCCTTGTTTATGACCGAATCGTACACAGGTCTGAACAACCAAGTACGATTCAAAGATCGCGTATGCGCCGACCGAATCGTTTCCGGACAAGAACCGCTCCGTACGTCTCGTTTGTAGACGAATCTTGCCGTGCAATGGAGCCGATTTCCGACTGAGCGAGTACGATGCACGATTCGCACCGCCTCTTCGCGTCGGTCTCAGCGAGACAAAACGGCTGTCGGAAGTGTACTACGGGGGGCCGCACCAGGCCCCCCTTCACCCGGGGCCCTCCGAATCCATCACAGGGGTGCCCATGGGTCCCCCCCGATCCAAACATGCACAGTGTGGCGGGCACCATGGGGTGCCCGCCACAGGGTGTACGCTTTTCCCCACCCACCCTTTTTCTGCTATGGGAGCCTGTGTACGCGTCTGTACACAGGCTCCCATAGAGTTCAATGGGAGTCTGAGCGAACTGAGTCCGTGAGCATACGGCTGCATCGTACTCGCTCGTTCAGACTCCCGGAGCACGTCTCGCTCGGAAAGCCCTCTGGATCCGAGTCATACGGAGGGCTTTCCGAGCGAGATCGGAATCGGGCCCTAAATTGAAAGATATTATGTGAGTCCGCCAAAGGTTTTTTCCTGAAAGGGTTGATGAAGTTCTATTTGAGGGCTTGATACATTAGAGAGGGAGGTACTGACTAGCTTGTTGATGAGATGTAACAGTGCAGTGAGACCTGGACTAACCACGTTATGAACATTCAATGAAAGAAATAAGTGTCTGCCTCAGCAATGAAGGTTTGGAAGCATTCCATTTTAGTTCTGGTGCACCTGGTTTGCAGCGTTTGAAGTGCAAGTGATAAAATGAGATAGCTTTGGTTTCTTCTAGTGCCCTGATGGTTTAATAAGGAAAAGTAATTTGTGAACCTTCCTTTGGACATACAGTTTATTTCTTTTCCAGAAGTACTAGTGTATTATTAGGTGTCTCCAAGTGCCATCGGGGTTCAGCAAAAGTAGTTTTTAAAATGGGTACATAGGAGTCTGCTTAACTTTCTTCAAGGAATACAGTATTCTCAGGAGAAGGAAAGATTTTATTTAAATATTCATTTTTTATGGAGAAGTTAATTGAGCTTTTGTCTCACTAGACTAGCAGTATGGATTCAAAATTGATGAGTTCAGGAATTTTGAAAAAGAGTAGTTTGAAGCAATGTCTTGCTGAGTGAGCATGGACTTTGACCATTTGGGTTAAGCCAAGAGACTTGGGCCTGATTTTGAGATTGACAGATGGATTAGTATCTGTCGGGATAGCAGAGGACATTAAGGGCCTTATCTAGGGATTGGCGGATGGATTAGATGGAGTAGAGATGAATAGAAGGGTGAAGCACTTTACTCTGTCTGCCAAATTGAGAGATGCCAACCAGCCACAGAGATATCTCTATAAATTAGTAGAAACTGACATGATGGCAGAGCCTGTCAATGTTGGAAAAGACAGCACTGTCCAACATGGCAGATGACTGTCTAACATCTCCAGTTTTTTATTTTTCAAAAACAAACTCCCAAAGCGAGAGATTGTTTCTGAAAAATGAAAAAAAAACTAATGGCCCTTTTTTCCCATGGTGTGGGGGTCATATTTTTTTCCTGTCCCTCATTATCAGTTTTAACTTGCCAGTAAAGCACAAGAATAAATACACATAATGCTGCATACCCTAAATGAGGCAGACCGTGTTATGTGATCCCTTATGTTGATGGAGTCAATTTTTTTTATAAACTTTATTTACCAGTTTCATGAGTATAAAACGCATCATCAGTATCTTATACATTTATGTAATGACAGTGCTTATACAGCAGGAAATAAGTAACTCGCCGGTACCACACTAAAATCCAGCACTAGCAATATTTAGCTCAAAGTGAACATTCAAATCAGCTATTATATGAGCCTCGCTCCGACCTGCCTTCATTCCTTTCAACCTTGAAGAATTTCCAGCAATAAATACATTTGGACCTGATTAATAATTACATTTGTGTACCCTGGAATCAATATGAAAACTGCTCAGCCCACCCCGTTGGTACAAGTCCATGTTCAAGTTGTGTGGCAGGTTGTGATCGTGCTGCTGACGTGTCATTTTTGAAAGGGCCCCAAATGTCCCTAGGGCGGGACTCTCTAGGAAGCGTACTGGAGTATAGATCATAGTTGGTGTTGCAATACGCAAGACTGTTTAGCCATCCTTTTAATGTCGGAGCAGATTTGCGCCCTAATTTAATTGCAATTTCTCTCTTGGCCAGAAGTAACCCCATGGCGGTAAATTTCCGGACTCCCTTTGGAATTTTATTCACATAGCCCAGCAGTGCCACCTCTGGGGTGGGCTCGATGTCCAAATCTACCATTTCCCCTAGTGTTTGGAACATTGCGGCCCAGAAGGTCTTAACTTTACCACAGTTCCAGGAGAGATGTGCGAAATCAGCATGCGGGGATCCACACTTTAAGCAACAATGGGGTCTGTCCGGGTCAATCCTATGCACCATCTCGGGGGTAATGTATATTCTCTGCAGAAATTTAAAGTGTATCAGCTTGTGACGGCTGTTCAGGGATACCTCCTTGGTTTGACTACAGCAAACTGCCCATTGATCATCCAGGATGGGGTGCCCCAGATCCGCCTCCCAGGAAGCCCTTATTTTGGCGTCATCTATTGGGATTATATCCACACATGCCCTGTACAACTAGGAGATTAAATGTTCCCCCCCAGTACTATCCAAAACAGCGGAGAGGGGAGCGAATGGTTCGGATTCCAAAGGGAATCCTGGCATAATTGCCCTCAATGCCGACCGCATGCGGTTAAGTACAAATTTGTCCATGAAGGGGGCGGAGCTTGCTCGCGACCGTGATGGCCGCCTGAGCGACGAGCTCCGTGATACCATCGCCCTATCCTACAGTTATCCTGCAACCGCATGACTTGTAGTGCGCTGAACAACGTTTTCCGGCCACCGGAGGACGGCCGCCCTGACCTGGGCCGATCCTGACCCCCGTGCTGACAGCAACGGCTGGCTGCGAGCGACCGACGAGAGCAGCGGGACCAGGCCTCGATCCCCGGACGACAGTGGAGCCGGGAGGGGGAGCGAGCTCGGAGGCTCTGGTACGTGAGGGCCCCGTTGCATGCCCATAGCGCCCCGCGTCTGGTGTTGCGCTTCGGCTGGCCCGGCGGTCCTGCTCTGGCTGCCGACGTGCCCTGGGGGGGCCGCTTTTCACCCTGCAACCACGCTGTGCGATAGCTTTTGGAATCGGAAGGTTCCGATGCGGCCCTGACGGACTGCGGCGGATGCGAGCGGCGGCTTGCGGACCGGTGCCCCAGAGGACGGGCCATGTCTAGGGGCCCTGGAGTAGCTGTGAGAGCGGAGGGGTCCCAGCCTGTGGCAGCGCAATTAACGGCGACACGATAACGGATCCTGGGGTGCTCTGAGGAAGCTCATCGCCGGGGCCGCCATTTTGGGCCTGCACTGCGCTACTGCTGATCGTCCCTGACTCTGGGGTGAGCGGTCGGCGTTGGTGTCGCTCACCACTTCATTTGGGACTAGACTGCTGGGGTCGCACAGATTATTGGAGGTGGTGCCAGAAATCCGGGGGGTGCGAGATCGGCGCTGGACCGCCCTGTACCGCCTGAAGCGGCCTTTGGACATTCCTGCTCCCACACGGAATTCCTGCTCATGGAAACTTAGTGGGAGCTAATGAGTTTTTCTATCAGGCTGGCCCCATAGGAGACTCAATGTCCATCGTCACCTGCTGGGAACTACAGGCGCTAAACGCTAAAAACGCGATCGATGGAGTGATTGGTCCCGGCTTCTTCCGGCAGGGCTAGTGTGCGGGCCTGCTGCGGCGCTGGAGTCCTCAGTCGCTTGCGGAGGAGATTGGGGAGACGTCCGCCTGGGCGTAAGGATTAAGCGCCATTACCCTGACCTGCGGATCAGTGCACAGTGGTCAGGAGTTTAGGTCTCACTCCTGTGCTGGGTGGTGAGTGGACTGTGGAGGGAGGATCGCGGCTGCCACCGGACTGGCAAGGTAAATATAGCGCAGCCGGGGGACATCACTGGCACGCTGCCAGCGGCACACTCAGTGCTGACACCCTCAGAGGGCTACGGTCCTGCGGCACACTCGCTGGGAGTCTCTCACGGCGAAGATGGGTAGAGTGGACAGAGCTCAACCGAAACTGTCGTTTGAACACAAACGATCGAAGTCCAGCGACCCCTCCACTGAAGACGCCGCTGTCACGCACGAGCGGCCTGCGGAAGAAGCGCAACCTGATATCCGAGGAATTATGCTGGCTATGGAAAAGAGCCTCCAGTCCGGTATAGCAGGCCTGGGCACTAAGATGGATGCACTTTCCTACAGGATGGATCGCATGGCCGAGAGACTTGATAAGCACGCTGAGAGGCTTGACATGTCAGAGCGTAGGCTGACTGAAGTGGAAGAAGCGCACACCACCTTGGACACAGACCATAAACAACTCGGTAGAGTTCCGCGTTCCCGGCGCTGCAACCTTCGAATTACGGGCCTGCCGGAGACCACACCGACCGGAAACATGGAACTATTCGTTGAGAAATTACTGGTTACTTTACTCGGCAAAGAATCTTTCTCCGCTATGTTTGTGGTGGAACGGGCGCATTGCTCCCTGGGACCGAAACCACCACCTGGAGCGGCTCCAAGGCCGATCATCGCAAAATTACTTAACTATCGAGACAGAGATGTTGCGTTGAAACTGGCAAGGGAAAAACAGACTTTACACTACGAGGGATCCACGATCTCCCTGTTCCCAGACTTTACAATCCGAGTCCAGGAAGCGCGCCGTCAGTTTGCGCCAATGAAGAAGCAGCTCCGCGACCTCGGGGTTGACTATGCCATGTTATATCCGGCGAGACTCCGGGTTAACAGACAAGGTCGCTCTCATATCTTTACTGATCCGAAGGCCCTCCAGAAGGCGCTGAAAGACTGGTCCAAAGAACAGCGGCACAGTCCGGAGCGGCACCTGCTCGATGAGGCGGCGGGTGGACGACTGGATGACCAAGACTAACGCTGTCCGGCTCCTGTGTGCGATAAGTACTGCCTGAGGGCTTGGTAATGAGCATGGGCGTCAGCGGGTGGGACCCCCGGGTGCTGGACACTGTAGTGCAGACACGTTTTTTTTTTGTTTTTTGTTATTATCATTGGGGGGCCTGCATCAGTTATTGACATTACCACTACACGTTGCCGCTGGAGTTGGTGCCCGGGGTGCTGTCGAGGGGGCGGGACTTGCGCACAGGTCCGGGGTGAAGGTCGCAATTGGCGGGAACTGTCAGGGAATTATTGAGCCTTGCTCGTGACTCTGTCGGCTGTAACCCTAGTCAGATATGGTCCCAGTATGATAGACTTTAGTTGCACATAACTAGGGAGAGGGGGCATTAATGGGAAGTGTAGTTGCCCACTATAGTTAAGATGGTGCCCGGAGTACGGCCCTGCCTGGGCCTTACAGTAATATGTCTCGGACGAGCAACATCCGCCCACGAGTGAAGCACACTTGGGAGGGGACTTTGTTTTTGAGAGGGAGGAGGGGGGGTTTGGGTATTCTATGGGGAAATATCGCGGCCAAGTTGGGGAGGGTCCGACGTGTGTGGGGGGTAGGTGGGTCTTCAGAATTGCACTGTTATTTTTTGGGGTTACTGTTTCTTGTCAATATTCACATGGTGAACATTACAACTGCTTGCTGCACAGGCTAGGTCATAGAATATGCTCCGATATCTGCAATGGTAGGGCCCAGCTGCATCAAAGGTAACAAGAATGTAGATACCCTCCGAGCGCTTACATGGAATGTTATGGGCCTTAACGATTATAGAAAGCTCCGTAAAGTACTGAACTATTTGCAAAGACAGAACATAGACATTGCTTTATTGCAGGAGACACATCTTCCACTGCATAGCCCGTTGCTGCGCTGTAGGGGGTTGCAGGATAATATACATGCCTCTGGTTTTACCACACATGCTAGAGGTGTGTTCACTTGGGTTAACCCGAAATCTCCCTACTCCTTAGTCCCGCTAGACACGGACAGGGACGGCAGATACGTGATTTCCAGGTGCCATGGGAGGGACATGGATATAGTAGTGGTGAACATTTACGGCCCGAATTATGACTGCCCTGACTTTTTTGACGCCCTTATGACTGCTGCCAGCAAATATAGGGAGGGACTATTCCTTTGGGGAGGGGATCTCAACCTGGTATGGAATCCTAACATTGACCGGTCCGGAGGCCCTGAGAGAAGCCTCTCTGCTGCTGCTAGAGCGCTGGAGAGCGCTATGGTCAGATTGGACCTTTGCGACGTCTGGCGCACGCGCTTTCCAGGCAAAGCGGGCTTCACACACTATTCTGCCTATCACAACTTGCACACCCGGATAGATTATTGGTTGGCGTCCTCGCCACTCCAGGATAATGTCAGAGAATGTAGGGTCCTGCCGCGTACCTTGTCTGATCATTCCCCCCTCCTTTTGGTGTTAGCCACTCCTAGGAAGTCGATACCACCATTCACATGGAGGTTTCCTCCCTACTCACTGCTCGACTCGGTCTTTAGGGAAGAGATGGCTGAAGCAATCGAGATTTTCTTTGACACTAATGTGGGTTCAGTTGATAGCTTCCAAGTGGTCTGGGAGACCTTCAAGGTCTACATTCGAGGTGTTGCGATAGCTAAGCACTCAGGAGTCCTCCGCTCAATTCGACAGCGACTTGTGGATCTGGAAAAGAAACTAGGGGCCTTAGAACAATGCCAAATAGCGCATGCGGACGAAGCGGTATCACGGGAACTCCGAGAACTGCTGGGAGAATACCAAGATGCAGCGGACGCCGAATTGAAACACTTAGGCAAATACGCCACTGCGCGAGTATATGGGGAAGGGGAAAGACCGGGTGCTGTGCTGGCCCAATTAATTAAGAAACAACGCAGTAAAACACAGGTTTCTGAACTTCACTCAGCGGCAGGCGAGGTGCTCACTGAGGAGGCGGAAATAGCAGATCGTTTCCGACACTACTACGCTGAGCTTTATTCTACTCGTTCTTCCGGTACGGAGGACGAGATACTAGACTATCTCTCATATATCAAACTCCCCTTCCTTACTGATACGCATCGCGAGTTCCTGATGAGGCCCATAGAAAAAGATGAAATTCTTCTAGCCCTTACGAGCATGAAGGCCGGTAGTGCACCGGGAGTGGACGGCCTTCCTGTTGCCTTCTACAAGGCGTTCCTTGATCTTTTATTGCCGCACCTGGCACAGCTCTTTGACGACATGTGCGTATCCGGCACGATGCCGCCTACAATGCGGGAGGCGGTTATAGTCACTATCCTTAAACCGGGTAAGCCGCCGGAAGAGTGTGGGTCTTACCGTCCGCTCTCTTTACTTAACGTTGATACCAAACTATTTGCTAAAATCTTTGCTAATCGGTTAGTTCCCCTCGCACAGACTCTAGTGGCCCCTGAACAGGCTGGTTTCATTCCGGGCAGGAATCTCACCTATAACTTACGTACAGTCTTTGGGGCCTTACAACATATCCGGCAAGACGCTAAAGCAGTTGCGGTCTTCCTCGACATGGAGAAGGCCTTTGACTCTGTTGAGTGGCCCTTCATGCGTTGCGTTTTGGCTAGGATGGGGCTAGGTCCGGTTTTCCTTCAATTGATTGAAGTTCTCTACAATTCCCCTTCAGCCAGAATCAGAATAGGCAATCTGGTGACGAAGCCCATCGCCATTACCAGAGGGACACGACAGGGATGTCTGCTGTCTCCCATATTGTACGCGTTAGTGGCTGAACCTCTTGCCTGTGCGCTACGAGAGTATCACAGCCATATGGGCATTAGATTCCCGAAATATGAGCTTATTTTGTCCACCTACGCAGACAACACTCTATTATACGTTTGTGACCCGGAAAATAATCTCTCTTCTGTCTTGCGAGAGGTGGTACATTTTGGCGCATTGTCGGGACTACGGGTCAACTGGACCAAATCGATAGTTGTTCCGCTCACACCAAGCACGGCTCCTTTTGAACCAGACTACCCACTTCAGTGGTCCACGGACGCGATACGTTACTTAGGCATACAAGTCCACTCAGACTCGGAGACGGTTTTTAGGGAAAACTATGGGACGGCTGTCAGTAGATTGGAAGACGATGTTGAAAATTGGATCAGGTTACCCCTGTCCTTGCTCGGCAGGATTTCAATTATGAAAATGGTGGTGCTACCCCGGTTTCTGTTCATGTTCACAAATATCCCGATGGTGTTGCCTAGCTCCTTTTTCCACCGGGTCACTACGTTGATGATTAGGCTAGCCTGGGCGGGCAAACAGGCAAGGGTCAAATGGCAGACTCTCACCCTGCCATATCACATGGGGGGGCTCGGCGCCCCGGACATAAATTTATATTATAGAGCTGCGCAGTGCGCACAAGCCTATTATTGGATTCACAGCCCGTCTGACATCCCGCATATACATATAGAAACGATCATTGCTGACCCGTTGCCACTTCCGGCCTTGTTGTTCGAAGCTACAGACCGCAGAACGGGGATACTAGATTCCATAAATGCGACTCGCCATGCCTGGCATTGGTTATTACAGTCTCAGGCAGGAGCACTTCTATATTCACCGGCCATGCCACTAGAATGGACGCGCTGGCTGCCCCCATGTAGGGATAGGGGGGTTCTGCGTGCACTGGGCTCACTTAATATTCACACTGCTGGCGATCTCTTCCTTGATGGCGTAGCGAAGCAATGGGACGAGTTAGTATGACAAGAGACTGATTGTACACTACTACAGCGGTTCCAGTTTCACAGAACAAGACATGCACTGCTTGACATTTTAGGGGAGGACCTTCTAGAGCCTCCGGAACTTACGGAACTGACCTACACCATTAAAGCCAAGTCGCCCCGCAAGATCATTTCTAATATATATAAGTTATCAATGTCCCACAGAGCAAATCATTATTCCAAAGCCAGGCTGGACTGGCAGCAGGACTTGCAGCGGACTATAGACGATTCCATGTGGACTTACTGTTGTAATAGCACACGACGTATATCACTAAATGGTAGACACAGGCTGGTCCATTTTAAATATTTAAACAGAGTTTATTATACGCCAGAGAGGCTTCACAGACACGGGTTGAGGGACAGTTCAGCATGTGAGAGATGCAATGAACAATTCACAGACTTCCTCCATTTGGCCTGGTCCTGCCCGGGGGTACACAAATTCTGGGAATCTGTTTTTGGCGAACTGGGAAAAATAGCCGAATTATCACTATCCCCTGACCCAGCTCTGGCCCTATTGGGGTTTCCTAAACAAATCCCCAGGGGTGTGAGGAGGTTGGTGGACATGGGACTTCTCCTTGCCAAGCGTAGGGTGGCGATCGGCTGGTTGCGCGGCCCCACCCCCACCATGTCGCAGTGGGCTCATAATATGCTTTATTGCAGTACGCAGACTGAAAACTTCAGTGACCTTCTTCCCCCCCCGAAGTCGGCCCAAGAATTTTTGGGGGCTCTATACGACATATTTGACTATTGGAGTGACGGACACGGACGAGGCAGGCAGCACCACGCGGGAAAGCTCTTCCACTGCATTCACTAATTAGCTGTCCTTGCATCGCCCCTGCGCTGCAATACCCACTGGGATGCATTGGGCTCCCTGACCCTTGGTTTCCTATACAACACTCCTGCGAGGACAGGAGGGTCACCGTCATCAGCAAAGAGTAGGTTTGGGGACCTTGCTAAAGTGATATGCCTTTTTGCGGCTGATTTGTATGTAATTTGATTTTTGTTATGATTAATCACCATGTGCTCGATTATATTGTTATTATGTTGAAATACAGTGCAACTCAATTGTTATGTTTAAGCTCAATAAATAAATACATTTAAAAAAAACAAATTTGTCCATGAAGGAAGCGTCACTAAACTTGACCCCTTCTGAGACAGAAAAGATTTGCCCTCCGATGAACAAATCCCCCACTGTATGTATATCGAATTTGGAAAGTGTGCGTTGCCCTATCATTTCCACTGTAATAGGGATCCAGCGGTTGTTGGTGATCGGTAGACCAGGAGAATATAGCACCGGGGAACCCGTAACTCTCATCAGCTTCTGCCAGGCCCAACTAGTGGTAGAGACCGTTTGAATGTCGTTCGGGTCCCGTGGGAAGCCCTGAGGTAGTACTGCGTTAAGGGAGTCAGGTAAGACCAAGTCCGCCTCTGGACACAAATACAGGATCCTGGCATCCGGGTGGAACCAGGAGTGTGCGTAGCTGCACTGCGCTACTAAATAGTATAGCTGAAGATTGGGAACGCCGAACCCTCCCCTGTGGTAAGGCAATGTCATCACCTCCCAGCGGACCCTAGGCCTCCTGCCTCCCCAAGTCAGTTGAATGAGGTGGGTTCGCAATGTTGTGAAGAACCGATTCGTTAGCGGGATAGGGATATTATTAACCAGATACAGGAATTTGGGGAGGACTATCATCTTGATCAATGCTACTCGTCCTGCAATCGAAAGAGGGAGTCACAGCCATTTGTCCACCTGTGTTTCAAGCTTGTGTACAGCCTTACCATGATTTAATTTAATTATTTCGGAGGCATCTAAATGAATATTTATCCCCAGGTATTTAACCGAGTCTGTACACCAGGCAAGTGGGAACTCGAAATCCCATCTCAATGTGCTTGTGGTGAGGGGAAATATCACTGACTTGTGCCAGTTTATCCCGAGGCCAGAGAATCTGCCAAATCTAATAATCTCTCTGATTAGCGGGTCTAGGTTAGTCTGCGGGTCCCGGACTTAGAGAATAATGTTGTCTGCATATAACGACACCAGAAGGGGCCCTGTGTTAAACTGGAGTCCTCTCTGCAGATGGCGTTCCTGAAACTGTCTAACAAGTGGATCCATCGCTTGTATGAATAGTAATGGCGATAAGGGGCAACCTTGCCTGGCTCCTCGTGACAGAGTGAAGGAGCGGGACAGTGTGCCATTTATGCGTAACCTGGCAGTGGGGGCGCTGTATAGAAGGGCTGTAAGATCAATGAACCCCCTGGGCATACCCAGCCTGCGCATTACTGATAGAAAAAAAGGCCACTCCAAAGAGTCAAATGCTTTCTCCGTGTCCAACAAGACTGCTGCAGCTGGGATTGCCGGGTTAATTATGTGCAGTACGGCAAACAGTGTTCGCAGATTTAAGGAAGTAGATCTATGGGGTAGGAATCCCGATTGGACCGGGGAAATTATTCTGTCCAATAGTAGAGCGAGCTTGATGGAGTCAATTTAACTCTGTTGGCATAAACCTGGCATTTGCCATGATTCAAAAACGGGTGGGCAGACCATGAGTTTGATTAAGAAGGTACGCCATCCAAACACTAAATCTGCCATCCTGATGGTATTCCATCCGTCAAATGTAGAGATAACCACTGGTAGTTCTCTTCAAGGTACAAAAAGTTTGGTGGACCACCATCAGTTCTGACATTCACCAAACTTTTTATTTGCCTTTGGGTTTCAAAAACAAACTCCCTAAGCTTGAGTTTGTTTCTGAAAAAACAAAAGAATCTAATGGACACAGGTGACAAGATGACTTTACTCTTATGTTGCCTACTCTGTATGGCCATTAGATTAAGCAGTCCATTGACAGATCCAACAGAGATTCTGCCAATAAAATGCTTATGGTTTGCCCATCTCTGAATGAGTTGGGTGGACTGAGATTTAGGCTGACAGGGTAGTCTGTCACAAATGTGAAGAAGTATCCTGCCAGCCAAACAATAAATAAATCCATGTACATTTCCTAAATTATGTTTTGACTGTACAAGATGGAAGGATTAGCTACCTATATATTTAGTACAATCAGACTATACTAGACCAAGGCAATCTGCTAGTCACATTGCACAGGACTTGCAGTGAAATGCAAATGACATAGTGTAGGTGCCATGGGCACTTTATCATATTCACATTTCGAAAAGCAGAAGTGCTTCATGTACAGACCACTGAGGCAAAACAAATGGAGAGCAGGTAAAATACTCTACCCTTTTTCTCCCTGTGGGTATGCGGGTGGGTTTTCAGGCTTTTGGTGCTGGAGGATTACACACATTAAATGCACATACAGAAGCCACATTGGGGCTCTTCCAATTGACCCTGTAGCTATCCAGGGTGGGAGAGTGTAAGAAATTGGATTATTTGTTGAAGGGGTGAAAACCCACTTCAAGTAATAATCACAATTCTTGTCAGGGTGATTCATAAAGGTCACTAAACAAACCTGTGCTTAACCCTCTGATAGCTTGCAACAAAAGCATTCAAGCTTAACTTAGAGGTAATGTGCAAAGTATTTATGCAGCCCTCAAACAGTCACAAAGTGAAAACATACCAAAAGACAAAGCCAGACCAATTTAAAAAAAAAGAGTACATTTTAATAAACACCATCGCACCAAAATGACAAAAATCCAACCAATAGAACCAGAGCTTTTAAAGAATTAGGTACAAATAGCACTAAGAAGTGCCAAGCGCCAACAGCGGTATCAGGTTATGCTGGACCAGGTCAAACTGAAAAGTTTGGGCTGGCAATGATGGAGTGGTGGGTCAGATGTAGAGAACTGCTTTGTCCCGGTGGAAGGTTTACCTTCTGACTTCAGTGTTGGTGTGGAGGTCGAACATCTCCAGCAGAGCCAGACAGCAGGCTGGGTCCAAAGAGGGAATTGGGGGGGGCGTGGCCAACTAATATGGCCGATCAGACGTGTTTCTGATCAGCTCCGTCCCTGGCTCTGTAAATCTCTATAGAATAAGGCATAACGGCCGCACCCCGGAGGAATACTTGAACACCCCTGGACAAGGGGATGCCAAAGATCGCCAAAGGAACCCCGTAGTGTACCTGTGAGAGAAGGAGGTCGCTATGAAGGGTGAGCAGTCAAAATATCGAAAATAAAATATCGACATACACTAATATCGAAGTCACAATATCGAAGGGACAGAATATCGATGTTAAGAATATCGATGGACAGAATATCGACCCTAAGGTAAGTAATATCGAATTTTTTTATATCGATGTAAGTAATATCGAAGTTAGTAATATCGAAATCAAATATATCGATGTTACTAATATCGATGTTACTAATATCGATATTTGTATTATTGTTATGTATTTTGTTATGTTTTTAATATGTATGTGTTATATGTGTTTTTGTTAAGTGTTCTACTTGTCTAAAAATATATCTATACAATTTTTATACCGTAGCGGGTTGTGGGTTTATAGGGGGATAGGGTGGGAAGTAATTTAATGATACTATATTAATTTTTAGGAATTATAAATTAATTTTAATTATTTTTTGCGTTTAAGTTCTGTAGCGGGTTGTGGGTTTATAGGGGAATAGGGTGGGCAGTAATTTAATTGTAATTAAGTTATAATTTATTTTAATTAATTGGTATTGATAATTATATTATTGTTAATTAATTAATAATTGGTAATTAATTTTTATTAATTTGTTATTAATTTTTATTAATTGATCATTATGTAATTTAATTGTAATTAAGTTATAATTTATTTTAATTAATTGGTATTGATAATTATATTATTGTTAATTAATTAATAATTGGTAATTAATTTTTATTAATTGGTTATTAATTTTTTTAATTGATTAATTGATCATTATGTTAAGTGTATTATTTTATTATTGGAGTGTGTTGTGCGTTTATAGGGGAATACTTTTGGAAGTAATTGAAATCTAATTAAGTAATTATTAAATTTATTTTTGGGTATTGATAATTAATTTATTGGACATTAATTATTAATTGGTAATTTTTTTATTAGAATTTTTGGGTTCTAAAAATTAATTTATTGTTGTTTTATCATCAATTGGTAATTAAATATTATTAAATATTATTTATTGATAAATGTAAATAATATATTAAGAAGTAATTATTAATTGATAATTAATGTTTAATTATTATTATTTTGGGTATAAAAAAGTATTTAATTGTTCAATATTAGTTAATTGGTAATTAAGGGGCCCATTACGATGGCGGGCGGAAGCACAACCGCCGTGCTGGCGGATGCAGAAACCACCAGTTACCGCCGGCACGCAGCAGTCCACACGCCCGCCCAATTACGATGCGAAAAGCAGGCCAAACACCGCCGGCAAGCCAGCAACACCGTCCGCCATCAAAGTGCGCCCGCACACGTAGCGGCGCAGCACAACTGACACACACCGTCCGACGAAACACGTCCCGCCCGGCGCATAAATTACGATGCCGCAAACAAACGGCTCCCACGGCAAAGAGACACCGCACGTGAAAGAGAGGCGGAAACACGGACGCAGAGCACGGACAACGAAGAAGCGGCACCCCGGGCATGAATCCAGCACTGCAGGCCCTTCCCATGCTTCTGCTGATGCACCACCAAGGACGCAACGTACCGCGGAGACGCAGGTAGGCACACACACAACAAGTGCACGCAAACAGCGCACACAGTGCAAGGGCGGAAAAGCGGACAACCCCCCACCAGCGCGTGTACACTACACATCCACCATCGCATCCACATATGACACACAGGCCAAATCGTAACATCGCAGAACACATGTGTACACACCACCTGGGACTAGGAACCAACCACCCCGTCACGGCCCCAAAGCGCCGATGACGCCGCCACACATGCGCACATCGCAGAGGCCAACCGCAGCGCCATGCATGCGTCGCACACAGACACAGGGACACAACCAAGCAGCACACACATCAGCCCCACCCCGAACGCACATGACACGTGACAGGCCGGCCACAGACATGTCCCCAACGCCCAATTCACGGACAACACCCAACGCCACACAAACGACGCACACATGTCAGTGAAGACACGCAACTGCAGGACACACCCCAGTGTAACAAACATGGCGTAGCACACAGCGGCGGCAACACCAACTAGGAGAAGCAGGGCCCCTTCGGGAAGAGGAACGCCAGTACCACACTGAAAAACCCATACCACCCTGCACATATGAACAAGACACATGAAACGGAACACCAAAGAGCCCGGGGACCGACAACAGGTGGCCCAAGAATTACATCAACACACAAGGCCCAACGCAGAGCGGAAAGGCAGCCTGCCGCCCACACAAGGGAGAGCAGACAGCACTGAATGACCTTCCATTCCAACACCGAAACCACAGCCCTACGACAGAAGCCGGTGAATACAGCCATTGTCCAAGAATAGACCAACACAGGCATGCCGAGGAGACCGACCACAGGGCAGATAGCGCATATCACAGAAGCACACAACGGACGGGGAAGAAAGAAGAAAACACTCCCCCATGTCGGCCACATGCAAGTTAATTGGAAGGAGTCACACAGCACTGACCTTGAACTGTCTGAGAAGCATGTGGGAAGAGGGCCCGTGTCCTCCAAACAAGCCAACAGAACACAAGTCCTGTCTCCCCACGACTACACAGAGCTCACAGCAACACCGGAGCGTGCACATTGCAGACTGCACACACAGCCGGAGCACGCCACCTCTACGAACCGCTGCGAAATGGCAACCGCAACACACCTACCCAACTACGCCGAACAGCTCAAGCTGTACCAAACCAACACGATACATACATTGGGATGCGATCTCCTGTCCCTGCTGAACGTAAGTTACCGACTGACTTACCGCATCACATTGTTCAGCTGCGTCATGCCCGTCTTCTACTGTCGGAGGTGTCCCTACCAGCATCCCGTCGAGATATGCCTCTCCAACCCGGCATGTCTGAAGGCGGACCTGCTACCACTACTCCTCCCTCTGGACGCACACGACAGGGCCTGCTCTGCCTATGGGGGCATGGCGTATGTGGCCAACATCGCACGCGCACTGAAATGGAACCACTGTGCCTCCACACGACGGATCATCGAGAACAGCTACATCGAATGTCACCCAGCATGCCCCATCATGGTCCTCCAAGGGACAACCTACGAACAACACCTTGACAGCCACCATCCGCTTCATTGGCTGGCAAACATGTACACCACCAATGACATGGAAGCCCTGCTGGACGGCATCGCATACCTGACAACCTGTAAATACGTCGGACCACAACGCAGGTTCCCCGAGTGACCTATGAAGTCCAACCCCGCACCCATGCTCAGCTTCCGCACGGACTGGCCAGTCACCACCACAACAGCCATACCAAACGACCGGCAACTGTAACCACACCATCAACGACATCGCCATGACATCGGATATGACCGGGACATGCACACTGTTCCCCATCACATCCAGGAACACCGCATGCATCGTGGGAGGCAGTGGCATGGGCTCTGTGCATCGCACCCACATGGACGGAACTGCACGAACAACCAGGACATGACATGGATCCAGCGCACATGGACACACACACCGCTCAGTGGACATGAATAGGTCGCCTGGAGTCTGTGGGTGCTGCACCCCTCCCACCCCCGCCCCGGGAATCCCATACCAGGACCTTTGCATGGACGACAAGTGCATACAACAACAACACGACCCCAGTGACTGTGACATGTCCAGTAACCACCACAGTGCAACAACAAGTGGCACGCCGCTGCATGCACGCAAGCACATGCCCTGATGTCATCTCACATGCACGCGTGCATGAGGAACAACCGCAGCAAACCTGTCACATGGAACTGAGATGGACTGTGCCCATGATGCCGAGCGGTCTGGTAGGCTACATGTATACCGTCTGTGTCAAAGTCCGCAGCTCCGCAGCTATACGTAAATGTACATTAGCACAGCCTTGGCCAAGCAGATGTAACCCCACACCCTATCCCATTTGTTATCATGCTCAGTATATCCTCAACATGTATTCCGCTGCCAGTAGTGTCCACTATACTGCATCACAGAGGACAGAAGACTCAATATAATGTTTGAAACCAGAACTGTCTCCGCTGACTCATTTCACAAGTACGAATGAGAGAGGATGAGAGTATGTGAAGTACACGGCAGTCGTGACATGACCATGTAGTCCACTGGTATTGGATGTCAACGCAAATGAGTAGCACTACTGTGGAAGACACACATGTGTCGTGTGAAGTCGTATGGACGCAGTGCTCAGGTGGGTGGGTGCGACGGGTAGATGCGCACATGCCAAGTTGGAGCACGCCGTGTTGGGAGGGGTCATGAACAGTACACCACCGCTTCCCTGGGCATTGTGAGAGGACACCTGTCGGGAGGGGAGTGAACACGTGTGTGCACAGCAGCCGGGCACACGTACAAAGCGGTACCAGGCGCACCTCAGCCCACCCTCTGTGGACAAGCTGGATCCTGTTGTGCGCCCGCCATGCCCCTTGACAAGGCACACACAGCCCCAGTCGACCAGGTGTAACCCCAACATAGTCAATCCGCACAGGCGATACAGGGCATGGGATGGCAGTGGAGCATGGTGTGTGAGAGGTCTCCTCGCGCTCCTCCTGGTCATATCACGCAGGCAATAGAACCTCAACGTCTAGCATGGCACAAGTCAAATGGAAGTGTAGGGGGACGCACCACAGCACGAGCAGCACTGACGTCACGGGAGGTGGCTCGCACCATCCCATCCATTGCCCATCATACCAACCACGCCACATGCCATTGCAACTAAGTGCAAGCGCGTGCGCCACCACCCCCGAGCCCTCCCCAGAGAGGCCAAAGAGTGAATGTGTGGGCCAACAGCCACAGACGGACGCGGCCTGGCCGCAAGGGCAGCCACAGCCACTGGGTGTCGCAGGTGGCGGATCCGGAAGGCGAAGACTGTGATGCATAGTCCATGCAGGCCGGGTCTCCATTTGGGGCACCACGCAGGTGGACGGCGTCCCGCCACACATCATACCCTGAGACAGCCCACTCGTGCAACTGGACCCACACATACACTCCTTGCCCTCTCTGGTGCGAGCTTGGGGCTGCCTGTGCAAGCGCTAGCCTCGCAGGTGAGCATGCATATTGGGGGCGAGGGGAGGACATGAGGGCTGGGGCGATGATGACTGTATCACTGTCAGTTAGTACAAGGGATGACCCAGATGTGGAAAGGAAGAGACGTGTCCCGTGTGTACTGCAACTAGTCGCCAATCCAACTACCCCCCATGTCCGGAATGTAAGCCCGCACCTAGGCCCGCCCATCCGCCACATCGAACATACCACCAGCACGACAACCTTCCCATTCGAAACACTGACTGGGGGTGGCGACCAGTGAACAATCATGTGTAGCCTACCCACGCGTACATGTGGGCCCTCCATGATCCATGTCACCTGCGGCAAAGACATGACATGCGCAATGAGGGAAGTGAGGAGAGCGGCCCGCCCCACGCGCAGAAGGTGCATCAGCTCCACAGACCCAGCAGCGAGTCCAGCAGGGGTCACATGTGCAGGGGCAGCTGTGCCTGGTGTGAAGGCACATGCATATAGACAGCACATCGACCAATGTGTAGTCTGCCCACATCCACAGTCCATCATCATGCGGACATAGGAATTGAACACAGGGCAACACATCTTAGTTGGTGCACCCACCGTGACCAACAATGCGCAATCATCGACGTACCCGCCCTGTGCATGGCCCCCCACCCAACGGAGGCACATCCAGTGCCACCATCCCACACACACAAGCCTTCCACGGAACATGCTGTGTCCAATGGTCAGTACAGAGTCAGCGCCCATCTGGTGGATCCTGAACAGGAGACACATGCACACACATGCCAGCTCCCACTATGTACGTCTGCCACCTGGCACGTGCAATGTAACCTCTCACCTGTGACGTGTGACTGCAAGCACACAGCCGTCTTGGCATGGGGCTGTCAATGTGGACACCAGTCAATGTTTCAGGAGCTGTGATCCGTACAGTGCTGTACATAGGGTGCAGTGCTGACACCTACTACTGTCTCATATCCCCTCGTGCCACAGGTCCCACTTGTATTGGCCGCTCAGCCCGTGCCCACATCGTCGTCGTCGTGTGCCATACTCATCCAGCCTCGGAAGCAGTTCCATGCTCAGCAGACACTCATGTTGCCGTGGCGTTGCCGCTTGACGAATATGCAGTCAGTCCCCATCAGCACGCCCCGCAAGTCATTGGGGCCTAGATCCCCATGTGCATGCACATGGCAGTGGTATGTCTCACTTGCCATTGCCATTGTTGGGAGACCTGTGTAAGTGTATTGTGGCCGTGCCGTCCCAGCTTGACAGCTGGGCTGTGGCTCATGTGCTTGCTCAGTCATGTCAGTGATGTGTATGCGAAATTGCTATGTGCCGTGTTGCTTTGACATGTGTCCTCTGCCATTTAACCCAGGCGGAGACCGAACATTGACCGCCCATACCAATTGCTGGCGGACATGGACGATACAGAGGTAATCAGGAAGTTTCGGCTGGACAGGCCAACTCTGCATCGACTGTGTGCCATGTTAGAGCCCCATCTCCGTCCCCGCAGGGTGTATCCGACTGCTGTCACCCCCACGGCTAAGGTGATGGCCGCCATGCATTTCTTCGCCACTGGGTCATTCCAGCACACAGTGGGCAGTGGAGGAGGGATGTCCCAGCCCATGTTCAGCAAGGTGCTGAGGGATGTACTGGCAGCCATGATGCTGTACCGGAACAGGTACATCAGATTCCCCAGGGCTCGTGAATTGGCGGCAGTGAAGGGTGCATTCTATGCCCTTGGCAGAATCCCACACGTCGTGGGAGCCATTGACTGCACTCATGTTGGCCTTGTTCCACCACAGGCCACTGAGCACCTGTACCGCAACAGGAAGCACACGCACTCCCTGAATGTGCAAGTGGTGTGCCTTGCGGACATGGTGATCACCCACGTGTGTGCCAAGTTTCCAGGCTCGGCCCATGACGCACACATAATGCGCAACAGCATCTTGCCACGACTGATGGCCAATCTGCAACAGGATCGTGCCTGTATTGTCGGTGAGTATGTGGAGTGGTGTAGCGTGCTGGTTGTGCGATGCTGTCCCCTGTCCAGTTGGAATTGCAATGGTTCTCTGTGTCCCTCACACCCAGGTGACTCTGCGTATCCGAATGGGGCATGGCTGCTCAGTCCATTGAGGAATCCTCGCACCCCAGCAGACGATCGATACAATGAGGCACATGGGAGGACCAGACGTGTGGTCGAGCGTACCTTTGGCCTCCTCAAGTCCAGGTTCAGGTGCCTGGACCGCACCGGGGTGCACTGGCGTACTCCCCACAGAAGGTGTGCCAGATAGTGGTGGCGTGCTGCATGCTGCACAATCTGGCCATTCGGAAGCAGATCCCCCTCATTGTGGATGATGGAGATCAACCAGGGCCCCAGCCCGCAGACCAGGACAGCTCGAGTGAGGTGGACAGCGGAGAGGAGGAAGCTGGGAATGTGCGCCAGCAGCTCATCGCCCACTACTTCACTTGACGGTGAGTGTCCATGTACGACGGATGATGTGTCTGTATCTGTGCAGGTGTGTGTGTGCTGTGTCAGGGTGGCCGTATGTTCACTGCGTGCAGTGTGTCAACGCTCCATGGCCAGGGTAGTATGCCACTGTTGGTGACTGTGGCATTGTGCCCTATTGCTCTGTGCGATGTGTGTACATTGCTTGTAGTTGTTGACATGTACTGTGTGATGGGTGTGTGACACACTCATTGAATGTGCTCCTGTTCTGTCTCCCACCCCTAGGTCCCTACAGGCCCTCCGGATTCCATTGCCATGCCACGCATCAGGTGCCTTTCCGCCCAAGGTGGCCGTTGTATTCCGTACAAATAAAACACAGGGCACAAACAGCAGTTAGTGAATAAGGTGCATTTATTACAAACTGTGACATGTGATTGTGTGTAAGGTGATGACAAAAGTGGTGCGTGCAGTGACAATGAGCTGTCGGTCATGGCTGCGTGATGATCAGGGTGTACCCACTGGTTCTATGTCCATAGTCCAACACACACATGCCATCCAGATGGCTGTGTGGAGTGGGATCGTAGAGCAAGTCAATGCAGTGGCTGGTCAAGGAAGGCTGGCGGAAGGCTGGCTGGCTGCCTCACTTGCGACTGGAGCGTGCGAAGTCCTCCCGGGAGATCTGTTTCCTCTTCGGACGGCCCCTTCCACGTTTGGGAGGGGGTGTGTGGTGGCGACCTGCTGGTGGTGGGTGAGGTGTGCTCACTGGCTGTGGACGCAGGGGAAGTGGACACTGCTGCCCGAGCCTGCGCCCTAGCAGGTGGTGGCGGAGGTGGTGTTGCTGGCCTTGCCTGTGACCCCACCGCCACCACCAGCTGGCCCATGAGGTCCACGAGTTGGTCCATATGGGACACAAATTGGCCCATATGGGCGTCCATGGACCTCAGCACCCCCAGCACCTCCCGCGTGTCAGTAGCAGACCTGGCCCATTGTCCTTGGGCCTCTTCATAGGCCCCAAGGACTCTGGCCATTTGAGGCAGGGCATGGCTCCCAGGGGAGGCTGGCGTTTCCCTGACCCTGCTCCTCCTACCAGTCCTGCTGCCACCGGCCTGCCCACTAGCCACATTGCACACCACGGTCCTCGCTGTGGCTCCCAGGGTGGATCCAGTCGGCCGGGCCACCACCTGCGCTGGGGCTGGTGCCAGCGAAGACATGGTGGTGGTGGAGGCGGTGGTGGTCGGTGCGGCGATGGTGGCGGTTGCGGCAGTGGTAGTGGCCGCAATGACCGTGGGTGTGGCCGCAACGAAAGTGGCAGCAGGGGACTGGGACTGTTCAGCATCCCTGGATGATGGGTTGGTGGGTAGGAGGGGTCCTGTGGAGCGGCTGGGCCCTGCCACGCCAGATGGGCCAGCTTGGTGGTCCGTGTCCGAAGAGGAGGACAGATCCTCCAGATCCGTGTGTCCTCGTTGGGGGCTTGTAGGCTGGCTGTGCTGGCTGCTGTCTCCATCCCCAGCATCCAGCAGTTCGTCACCTGTGGAGAGAATGAGATTTGTTATTGTGTTGCACCTGGCGAAGTATGTATTAGTCGTCTGACATTGGCAGTTCGTGCAATCTCGTACATGGGTTTCCCGGAGGCGAGTGTGTGGCTGTGGCATCTGTAGTTGTGTGTGCTAGGCAATGGGACTGTGTGCTGTGCACATGTGGCATGGGACGGATTGGCCATGCCGATGGGTGTGTTGCTGTGCCCCTACTCATTGTGACTCTGGTGTATGCAGGCTCCTGGCCCATCCTGGGTCTGGTTTGTACTTTGCTTTTGGAGTTCATATGGAACGCTTAGGAACGCATATGGCAACATGGGGGCCATGCCCCAGATTCGCATTTGGGAGGGGATATGCTTTTGGGGTTCAAATGGAACGCTTAGGAACGCATATGGCAACATGGGGGCCATGCCCCAGATTCGCATTTGGGAGGGGATATGCTTTTGGGGTTCAAATGGAACGCTTAGGAACGCATATGGCAACATGGGGGCCATGCCCCAGATTCGCATTTGGGAGGGGATATGCTTTTGGGTTTCAAATGGAACGCTTAGGAACGCATATGGCAACATGGGGCCATGCCCCAGATTCGCATTTGGGAGGGAATATGCTTTTGGGGTACATGCTGTGAGCCATGGGTGCCGAACGTGACATGTGTTGTGGCAGCATGACAGTGCATGGTCTGAGGTGTGTGCATGCCTGACATGCCCTGCATATTTGCTGTCTGTTGTGGTTACTGGACATGGCATTGGACGCATCGTTATGAGTGAGTGATAGTTGTGTGCCAGCCAACGTATTGCAGTTGTCCCATCTCCTTGGTGTGCATGCTGCCCTGTGCCATGTGCATCACTGCAGTGCTCGGGGGGTGTGGCCCATGTTGTGTGTTGTTGCTCACAGTGTGTCGTGCGCTTAATTGACTTCTGGCACATGGTTGGTCATGGGCATGTGTCTTAGCGTGACTGCTGTATGTGTGGCAGCTGTGCGGATGACATGCCTTTCATGAGACTGGGGCTGACGGATGGGATGGATGGTATGTTGTATGTGCATGGTGTGTCTGTGAGTTTGATGGGTTCAGTGGTGTTCGTGTGCATTTCTGTTGTTCCGCTCTGTTGCGTCTAGTGTTGTTTGTCTTACATAGGCGTAGTTGTGGGGTGTGGGGTTGACAGGCAGTGGGGGCTACATGGACAGGACTTCAATGGTGTTTCGGTTGTGTGTGATGAGTTGCACAGTGGCTGCCGTGTGGGACTATATTCAGTGTGGCTTGTGCATGCAGACGTGGCTCCTTGGGTGTTGCTATGTCTGTGATGGGTCATGTGGGGTGTGAGTCTGTTGTTCATGTCCGTGTGCACATTGTTCACTTGTTCGTGACGGTGGGCGGTGCTGCGTGTTCGTCTGCTACGTGACATGTCCCATGTGTTGGTGGTGTTATGGTCCTCATGCCTCCAGTAATCCAGCCCTGTCCAGTTTCCCACCTGCAAGTTGTTCGTGCGTGCACTGTACTGGATGCCACATGGCTCTAAGCGGGGGTGCTCCATGTTGCAGGTCTGTGGGGGTGGGGGGTGTAGTGGGTCGTGGGGGTGGCTGTACACCCACTGACACCGATTGCTGTGGACCGTGATGTCTGCCTTTCGGCTGTCGTTGTGCACTGCGGTGGCTGACACGTGGCTGTGGGGTGTGGGGGATGCTCCTCCTTGCTGTGCTGTGGGACTGGGGCCTGGTGTGTGTTGTACTTGGGCTGTCCACCGTCCCACCCACTGCACTTTGTGTTCCTGCCACTTACCTGTTACTTGTCGGTTAGTGCAGCTGTGGCGGACACATGGGTGTGGTGGGTGCTCGTTGTGGCGCTTCTGGCATATTTGGGGACCTGTTGGTGGTTACGTGGCTGGCTTAGTGTACACATGTCCCCACGCATCTTACAGTTGTTCGGTTTGGGCTGTGTGTGGTAGTGTCTGTTGCATGTGTGTGTGATGTGTTGTGTATTGTGTGCTGGACATGGGGGTGTTTGTCCCTGGGAGCTGTGGCATGGTAGTTGCGCATGTGAGTACATAGCGGTGTGCTGGTATACATTAGTTTGTACTTACCAGCCTCCACTCCCCCTGCTAATCCGGCGAGGATCTCCGGATGGATTACGACTCGCACCTTCTCCTCCCACGCTTTGAAGGTCTTAAAGAGCGCGGGATTCCCTCCGCCAGTGACGGCAGCCAGCTCTCTGTTTTTGCCCTCCTTCTTCTTGACCAGGCTCTTTACGTCATTCCAACGTTTGTTTATCTCGACTCTGTTCCTGGGCAGGGTCCCGACTGCATTGACCTGGTCTACGATCCGGTTCCACATTCTGTTTCTGGTGGCTAGTGGTGTGTGCTGGACCATGTTCCCATAGATTTGTGGGTACACCTTGATGATCTCGTCGACCATGACCGTCAGCTCCATGGGCGTGAACTTGGGCATCCTTTGTGGTGCCATGGTGTTTGTGGTGCTGGTGCGGTGTGTGTTGTGTAATGTGCAGGGGGTTTGTGGTGCCGGTGTTTGGTGGTGGTGGTGGTGGTGGTGGTGGTTGTGATGTGTGCGTTTCTGTGGTGTGCTGCTGTCCTTGCTGTGTCACTGTGTCCTCTCCTCTCCTCTCTGGTTTGCAATGTGCAAGGGGTTGTGGTCTGTGGGAGTGCTGCTTTTGTACTCACCTATGTGGGTGTGTCCTCATGGTCTGTTGTTTTCAGGTGTGTTGTGTCTGGGGTTCTGGCCTTTGTATTTTTTGTTTGTCCGGGGGGTGTTTTCGGGATGTGTACTGTGCTTGTGTATTTGTGCGTGCCTTGCTGTGTGGACTTGTTGGCCATGTTGTGTGCTATTGGTTTTGTGTGCGGATGGTTTCTGTGCAGGTACGTTGGCGCCATGGCTTCTGCCGTGTCGATTCTCATCGGCGTTGTTTGCGCTGGCGGGCGGTATATTTGTTGTTTTCCGCGCTCATGGCGGTGCGATCGTAATTTCACGTGCGGTGTGTCGGCCGTGTGGGCGGGCGGTTTTGTGTTGTCGTGCGTGTTTCCGTCCGTGGCGGGCGGTTTGACTCCGACTCGGACGATGGCGGGCGGTATTTTGTGTGATTTTTCCGCCGATGGCGGTTTTCGGTTTGTGTACTCATAATGGCGTGGTCGGTGTTCAGGCGGTGTGTGCGGGCGGATTTTTGCCGCTTCCATGCCTGGCGGATTTATTTACGCCGGGTATCGTAATGGGCCCCTAAGTTTTAATAATTTATATGTTTTTTGTTATTACAAATATTTTATTGTTCAATATTTATTATTTAGTAATTAATATGTATTAATTATTATTTATTGGTATTTATTATTAATTTATTGTTAATAAATTTTCTACTGGTAATTATGTTTTTAATAATTATTTATTGGTATTGGTAAATAGTTTACAGTTATTTAATAATTCATTAATTATTTTAAAAAATTATTTTATTTATAAGTATGTTATTTGTAACTTCTACGCTATCCAACATTTTCCCTACAGTTGCACTCTCTGGAGTTGGACTAGTAATTTTTACCCCTACGCTATCCAACACTTTCCCTACTGTTGCACTCTCTGGCGTTGGAATAGTAATTTTTACCCCTACGCTATCCAACATTTTCCCTACTGTTGCACTCACTGGAGTGGGAATAATAATTTTTACCCTCACGCTATCCAACGCTTTCCCTACTGTTGTACTCCATGGAGTGGAAATAGTAATTTCTACCCCTACGATATCAAACACTTTCCCTACTGTTGCACTCTCTGGAGTTGGAATAGTAATTTTTACTCCTACTCTATCCAACACTTTCCCTACTGTTGCACTCACTGGAGTGGGAATATTCATTTTTAGCCTCCCGCTATCCAACGCTTTCCCTACTGTTGCACTCCCTGGAGTGGGAATAGTAATTTTTACCCCTACACTATCCAACACTTTCCCTACTGTTGCACTCACTGGAGTGGGAATAGTAATTTTTACCCTTACGCTATCCAACGTTTTCCCTACGGTTGCACTCACTGTAGTGGGAATATTAATTTTTACCCTCTCGCTACCCAACGTTTTCCCTACTTTTGCGCTACCTGGAGTGGGAATAGTAATTTTTCCCTTACGCTATCCAATACTTTCTCTACTGTTGCACTCTCTAGAGTGGGAATAGTAATTTTAACCTCTACGCTATCCAACATTTTATTTACTCTTGTTTTTTTGGGAGTTGAAATAGTAGTTTTATTCCCTCCGCTATTTAATATTTTTTGTATTATTTTAGTTAATGTAGTATATAATTAATTTTAAAAATATTAAAAGTAAATTTAATTTTTTTAATTTGTTATACATAATTATTTAATTTTTATTTATGTTATTGTTTTATGTGTATAGATGTATTTGTAATTTATAATATTTTTTATTAATTTATAATGTATTAAAATAATTATTAAAACTGATTATTAAGGGGCCCATTACGATGGCGGGCGGAAGCACAACCGCCGTGCTGGCGGATGCAAAAACCACCAGTTACCGCCGGCACGCAGCAGTCCACACGCCCGCACAATTACGATGCGAAAAGTAGGCCAAACACCGCCGGCAAGCCAGCAACACCGTCCGCCATCAAAGTGCGCCCGTACACGTAGCGGCGCAGCTCAACTGACACACACCGTCCGACGAAACACGTCCCGCCCGGCGCATAAATTACGATGCCGCAAACAAACGGCTCCCACGGCTAAGAGACACCGCACGTGAAAGAGAGGCGGTAACACGGACGCAGAGCACGGACAACGAAGAAGCGGCACCCCGGGCATGAATCCAGCACTGCAGGCCCTTCCCATGCTTCTGCTGATGCACCACCAAGGACGCAACGTACCGCGGAGACGCAGGTAGGCACACACACAACAAGTGCACGCAAACAGCGCACACAGTGCAAGGGCGGAAAAAGCGGACAACCCCCCACCAGCGCGTGTACACTACACATCCACCATTGCATCCACATATGACACACAGGCCAAATCCTAACATCGCGGAACACATGTGTACACACCACCTGGGACTAGGAACCAACCACCCCGTCACGGCCACAAAGCGCCGATGACGCCGCCACACATGCGCACAACGCAGAGGCCAACCGCAGCGCCATGCATGCGTCGCACACAGACACAGGGACACAACCAAGCAGCACACACATCAGCCCCACCCCGAACGCACATGACACGTGACAGGCCTGCCACAGACATGTCCCCAACGCCCAATTCACGGACAACACCCAACGCCACACAACCGACGCACACATGTCAGTGAAGTCACGCAACAGCAGGACACACCCCAGTGTAACAAACATGGCGAAGCACACAGCGGCGGCAACACCAAATAGGAGAAGCAGGGCCCCTTCGGGAAGAGGAACGCCAGTACCACACTGAAAAACCCATACCACCCTGCACATATGAACAAGACACATGAAACGGAACACCAAAGAGCCCGGGGACCGACAACAGGTGGCCCAAGAATAACATCCACACACAAGGCCCAACGCAGAGCGGAGAGGCAGGCTGCCGCCCACACAAGGGAGAGCAGACAGCACTGAATGACCTTCCATTCCAACTCCGAAACCACAGCCCTACGACAGAAGCCGGTGAATACAGCCATTGTCCAAGAATAGACCAACACAGGCATGCCGAGGAGACCGACCACAGGGCAGATAGCGCATATCACAGAAGCACACAACGGACGGGGAAGAAAGAAGAAAACACTCCCCCATGTCGGCCACATGCAAGTTAATTGGAAGGAGTCACACAGCACTGACCTTGAACTGTCTGAGAAGCATGTGGGAAGAGGGCCCGTGTCCTCCAAACAAGCCAACAGAACACAAGTCCTGTCTCCCTACGACTACACAGAGCTCACAGCAACCCCGGAGCGTGCACATTGCAGACTGCACACACAGCCGGAGCACGCCACCTCAACGAACCGCTGCGAAATGGCAACCGCAACACACCTACCCAACTACGCCGAACAGCTCAAGCTGTACAAAACCAACACGATACATACATTGGGATGCGATCTCCTGTCCCTGCTGAACGTAAGTTACCGACTGACTTACCGCATCACATTGTTCAGCTGCGTCATGCCCGTCTTCTACTGTCGGAGGTGTCCCTACCAGCATCCCGTCGAGATATGCCTCTCCAACCCGGCATGTCTGAAGGCGGACCTGCTACCACTACTCCTCCCTCTGGACGCACACGACAGGGCCTGCTCTGCCTATGGGGGCATGGCGTATGTGGCCAACATCGCACCCGCACTGAAATGGGACCACTGTGCCTCCACACGACGGATCATCGAGAACAGCTACATCGAATGTCACCCAGCATGCCCCATCATGGTCCTCCAAGGGACAACTTACGAACAACACCTTGAGAGCCACCATCCGCTTCATTGGCTGGCAAACATGTACACCACCAATGACATGGAAGCCCTGCTGGACGGCATCGCATACCTGACAACCTGTAAATACGTCGGACCACAACGCAGGTTCCCCGAGTGACCTATGAAGTCCAACCCCGCACCCATGCTCAGCTTCCGCACGGACTGGCCAGTCACCACCACAACAGCCATACCAAACGACCGGCAACTGTAACCACACCATCAACGACATCGCCATGACATCGGATATGACCGGGACATGCACACTGTTCCCCATCACATCCAGGAACACCGCATGCATCGTGGGAGGCAGTGGCATGGGCTCTGTGTATCGCACCCACATGGACGGAACTGCACGAACAACCAGGACACGACATGGATCCAGCGCACATGGACACACACACCGCTCAGTGGACATGAATAGGTCGCCTGGAGTCTGTGGGTGCTGCACCCCTCCCACCCCCGCCCGGGAATCCCAAACCAGGACCTTTGCATGGACGACAAGTGCATACAACAACAACACGACCCCAGTGACTGTGACATGTCCAGTAACCACCACAGTGCAACAACAAGTGGCACGCCGCTGCATGCACGCAAGCACATGCCCTGATGTCATCTCACATGCACGCGTGCATGAGGAACAACCGCAGCAAACCTGTCACATGGAACTGAGATGGACTGTGCCCATGATGCCGAGCGGTCTGGTAGGCTACATGTATACCGTCTGTGTCAAAGTCCGCAGCTCCGCAGCTATACGTAAATGTACATTAGCACAGCCTTGGCCAAGCAGATGTAACTCTGAAGCCCACATCCCACATGCAACAGCCAATCACATGTAACCCCACACCCTATCCCATTTGTAATCATGCTCAGTATATCCTCAACATGTATTCCGCTGCCAGTAGTGTCCACTATACTGCATCACAGAGGACAGAAGACTCAATATAATGTTTGAAACCAAAACTGTCTCCGCTGACTCATTTCACAAGTACGAATGAGAGAGGATGAGAGTATGTGAAGTACACGGCAGTCGTGACATGACCATGTAGTCCACTGGTATTGGATGTCAACGCAAATGAGTAGCACTACTGTGGAAGACACACATGTGTCGTGTGAAGTCGTATGGACGCAGTGCTCAGGTGGGTGGGTGCGACGGGTAGATGCGCACATGGAAAGTTGGAGCACGCCGTGTTGGGAGGGGTCATGAACAGTACACCACCGCTTCCCTGGGCATTGTGAGAGGACACCTGTCGGGGGAGTGAACACGTGTGTGCACAGCAGCCGGGCACACGTACAAAGCGGTACCAGGCGCACCTCAGCCCACCCTCTGTGGACAAGCTGGATCCTGTTGTGCGCCCGCCATGCCCCTTGACAAGGCACACACAGCCCCAGTCGACCAGGTGTAACCCCAACATAGTCAATCCGCACAGGCGATACAGGGCACGGGATGGCAGTGGAGCATGATGTGTGAGAGGTCTCCTCGCGCTCCTCCTGGTCATATCACGCAGGCAATAGAACCTCAACGTCTAGCATGGCACAAGTCAGATGGAAGTGTAGGGGGGACGCACGAGCAGCACTGACGTCACGGGAGGTGGCTCGCACCATCCCATCCATTGCCCATCATACCAACCACGCCACATGCCATTGCGACTAAGTGCAAGCGCGTGCGCCACCACCCCGAGCCCTCCCCAGAGAGGCCAAAGAGTGAATGTGTGGGCCATCAGCCACAGACGGACGCGGCCTGGCCGCAAGGGCAGCCACAGCCACTGGGTGTCGCAGGTGGCGGATCCGGAAGGCGAAGACTGTGATGCATAGTCCATGCAGGCCGGGTCTCCATTTGGGGCACCACGCAGGTGGACGGCGTCCCGCCACACATCATACCCTGAGACAGCCCACTCGTGCAACTGGACCCACACATACACTCCTTGCCCTCTCTGGTGCGAGCTTGGGGCTGCCTGTGCAAGCGCTAGCCTCGCAGGTGAGCATGCATATTGGGGGCGAGGGGAGGACATGAGGGCTGGGGCGAAGATGACTGTATCACTGTCAGTTAGTACAAGGGATGACCCAGATGTGGAAAGGAAGAGACGTGTCCCGTGTGTACTGCAACTAGTCGCCAATCCAACTACCCCCATGTCCGGAATGTAAGCCCGCACCTAGGCCCGCCCATCCGCCACATCGAACATACCACCAGCACGACAACCTTCCCATTCGAAACACTGACTGGGGGTGGCGACCAGTGAACAATCATGTGTAGCCTACCCACGCGTACATGTGGGCCCTCCATGATCCATGTCACCTGCGGCAAAGACATGACATGCGCAATGAGGGAAGTGAGGAGAGCTGTCCGCTCCACGCGCAGAAGGTGCATCAGCTCCACAGACCCAGCAGCGAGTCCAGCAGGGGTCACATGTGCAGGGGCAGCTGTGCCTGGTGTGAAGGCACATGCATATAGACAGCACATCGACCAATGTGTAGTCTGCCCACATCCACAGTCCATCATCATGCGGACATAGGAATTGAACACAGGGCAACACATCTTAGTTGGTGCACCCACCGTGACCAACAATGCGCAATCATCGACGTACCCGCCCTGTGCATGGCCCCCCACCCAACGGAGGCACATCCAGTGCCACCATCCCACACACACAAGCCTTCCACGGAACATGCTGTGTCCAATGGTCAGTACAGAGTCAGCACCCATCTGGTGGATCCTGAACAGGAGACACATGCACACACATGCCAGCTCCCACTATGTACGTCTGCCACCTGGCACGTGCAATGTAACCTCTCACCTGTGACGTGTGACTGCAAGCACACAGCCGTCTTGGCATGGGGCTGTCAATGTGGACACCAGTCAATGTTTCGGGAGCTGTGATCCGTACAGTGCTGTACATAGGGTGCAGTGCTGACACCTACTACTGTCTCATATCCCCTCGTGCCACAGGTCCCACTTGTATTGGCCGCTCAGCCCGTGCCCACATCGTCGTCGTCGTGTGCCATACTCATCCAGCCTCGGAAGCAGTTCCATGCTCAGCAGACACTCATGTTGCCGTGGCGTTGCCGCTTGACGAATATGCAGTCAGTCCCCATCAGCACGCCCCGCAAGTCATTGGGGCCTAGATCCCCATGTGCATGCACATGGCAGTGGTATGTCTCACTTGCCATTGCCATTGTTGGGAGACCTGTGTAAGTGTATTGTGGCCGTGCCGTCCCAGCTTGACAGCTGGGCTGTGGCTCATGTGCTTGCTCAGTCATGTCAGTGATGTGTATGCGAAATTGCTATGTGCCGTGTTGCTTTGACATGTGTCCTCTGCCATTTAACCCAGGCGGAGACCGAACATTGACCGCCCATACCAATTGCTGGCGGACATGGACGATACAGAGGTAATCAGGAAGTTTCGGCTGGACAGGCCAACCCTGCATCGACTGTGTGCCATGTTAGAGCCCCATCTCCGTCCCCGCAGGGTGTATCCGACTGCTGTCACCCCCACGGCTAAGGTGATGGCCGCCATGCATTTCTTCGCCACTGGGTCATTCCAGCACACAGTGGGCAGTGGAGGAGGGATGTCCCAGCCCATGTTCAGCAAGGTGCTGAGGGATGTACTGGCAGCCATGATGCTGTACCGGAACAGGTACATCAGATTCCCCAGGGCTCGTGAATTGGCGGCAGTGAAGGGTGCATTCTATGCCCTTGGCAGAATCCCACACGTCGTGGGAGCCATTGACTGCACACATGTTGGCCTTGTTCCACCACAGGCCACTGAGCACCTGTACCGCAACAGGAAGCACACGCACTCCCTGAATGTGCAAGTGGTGTGCCTTGCGGACATGGTGATCACCCACGTGTGTGCCAAGTTTCCAGGCTCGGCACATGACGCACACATAATGCGCAACAGCATCTTGCCACGACTGATGGCCAATCTGCAACAGGATCGTGGCTGTATTGTCGGTGAGTATGTGGAGTGGTGTAGCGTGCTGGTTGTGCGATGCTGTCCCCTGTCCAGTTGGAATAGCAACGGTTCTCTGTGTCCCTCACACCCAGGTGACTCTGCGTATCCGAATGGGGCATGGCTGCTCAGTCCATTGAGGAATCCTCGCACCCCAGCAGACGATCGATACAATGAGGCACATGGGAGGACCAGACGTGTGGTCGAGCGTACCTTTGGCCTCCTCAAGTCCAGGTTCAGGTGCCTGGACCGCACCGGGGGTGCACTGGCGTACTCCCCACAGAAGGTGTGCCAGATAGTGGTGGCGTGCTGCATGCTGCACAATCTGGCCATTCGGAAGCAGATCCCCCTCATTGTGGATGACGGAGATCAACCAGGGCCCCAGCCCGCAGACCAGGACAGCTCGAGTGAGGTGGACAGCGGAGAGGAGGAAGCTGGGAATGTGCGCCAGCAGCTCATCGCCCGCTACTTCACTTGACGGTGAGTGTCCATGTACGACGGATGATGTGTCTGTATCTGTGCAGGTGTGTGTGTGCTGTGTCAGGGTGGCCGTATGTTCACTGCGTGCAGTGTGTCAACGCTCCATGGCCAGGGTAGTATGCCACTGTTGGTGACTGTGGCATTGTGCCCTATTGCTCTGTGCGATGTGTGTACATTGCTTGTAGTTGTTGACATGTACTGTGTGATGGGTGTGTGACACACTCATTGAATGTGCTCCTGTTCTGTCTCCCACCCCTAGGTCCCTACAGGCCCTCCGGATTCCATTGCCATGCCACGCATCAGGTGCCTTTCCGCCCAAGGTGGCCGTTGTATTCCGTACAAATAAAACACAGGGCACAAACAGCAGTTAGTGAAAAAGGTGCATTTATTACAAACTGTGACATGTGATTGTGTGTAAGGTGATGACAAAAGTGGTGCGTGCAGTGACAATGAGCTGTCGGTCATGGCTGCGTGAAGCTCAGGGTGTACCCACTGGTTCTATGTCCATAGTCCAACACACACATGCCATCCAGCTGGCTGTGTGGAGTGGGATCGTAGAGCAAGTCAATGCAGTGGCTGGTCAAGGAAGGCTGGCGGAAGGCTGGCTGGCTGCCTCACTTGCGACTGGAGCGTGCGAAGTCCTCCCGGGAGATCTGTTTCCTCTTCGGACGGCCCCTTCCACGTTTGGGAGGGGGTGTGTGGTGGCGACCTGCTGGTGGTGGGTGAGGTGTGCTCACTGGCTGTGGACGCAGGGGAAGTGGACACTGCTGCCCGACCCTGCACCCTAGCAGGTGGTGGCGGAGGTGGTGTTGCTGGCCTTGCTTGTGACCATGGACCTCAGCACCCCCAGCACCTCCCGCGTGTCTGTAGCAGACCTGGCCCATTGTCCTTGGGCCTCTTCATAGGCCCCAAGGACTCTGGCCATTTGAGGCAGGGCATGGCTCCCAGGGGAGGCTGGCGTTTCCCTGACCCTGCTCCTCCTACCAGTCCTGCTGCCACCGGCCTGCCCACTAGCCACATTGCACACCACGGTCCTCGCTGTGGCTCCCAGGGTGGATCCAGTCGGCCGGGCCACCACCTGCGCTGGGGCTGGTGCCAGCGAAGACGTGGTGGTGGTGGTGGCGGTGGTGGTCGGTGCGGCGATGGTGGCGGTTGCGGCAGTGGTAGTGGCCGCAATGACCGTGGGTGTGGCCGCAACGACAGTGGCAGCAGGGGGCTGGGACTGTTCAGCATCCCTGGATGATGGGTTGGTGGGTAGGAGGGGTCCTGGGGAGCGGCTGGGCCCTGCCACGCCAGATGGGCCAGCTTGGTGGTCCGTGTCCGAAGAGGTGGACAGATCCTCCAGATCCGTGTGTCCTCGTTGGGGGCTTGTAGGCTGGCTGTGCTGGCTGCTGTCTCCATCCCCAGCATCCGGCAGTTCGTCACCTGTGGAGAGAATGAGATTTGTTATTGTGTTGCACCTGGCGAAGTATGTATTTGTCGTCTGACATTGGCAGTTCGTGCAATCTCGTACATGGGTTTCCCGGAGGCGAGTGTGTGGCTGTGGCATCTGTAGTTGTGTGTGCTAGGCAATGGGACTGTGTGCTGTGCACATGTGGCATGGGACGGATTGGCCATGCCGATGGGTGTGTTGCTGTGCCCCTACTCATTGTGACTCTGGTGTATGCGGGCTCCTGGCCCATCCTGGGTCTGGTTTGTACTTTGCTTTTGGGGTTCACATGGAACGCTTAGGAACGCATATGACAACATGGGGGCCATGCCCCAGATTCGCATTTGGGAGGGGATATGCTTTTGGGGTTCAAATGGAACGCTTAGGAACGCATATGGCAACATGGGGGCCATGCCCCAGATTCGCATTTGGGAGGGGATATGCTTTTGGGGTTCAAATGGAACGCTTAGGAACGCATATGGCAACATGGGGGCCATGCCCCAGATTCGCATTTGGGAGTGGATATGCTTTTGGGGTACATGCTGTGAGCCATGGGTGCCGAACGTGACATGTGTTGTGGCAGCATGACAGTGCATGGTTTGAGGTGTGTGCATGCTTGACATGGCCTGCATATTTGCTGTCTGTTGTGATTACTGGACATGGCATTGGACGCATCGTTATGAGTGAGTGATAGTTGTGTGCCAGCCAACGTATTGCAGTTGTCCCATCTCCTTGGTGTGCGTGCTGCCCTGTGCCATGTGCATCACTGCAGTGCTCGGGGGGGTGTGGCCCATGTTGTGTGTTGTTGCTCACAGTGTGTCGTGCGCTTAATTGACTTCTGGCACATGGTTGGTCATGGGCATGTGTCTTAGCGTGACTGCTGTATGTGTGGCAGCTGTGCGGATGACATGCCTTTCATGAGACTGGGGCTGACGGATGGGATGGATGGTATGTTGTATGTGCATGGTGTGTCTGTGAGTTTGATGGGTTCAGTGGTGTTCGTGTGCATTTATGTTGTTCCGCTCTGTTGCGTCTAGTGTTGTTTGTCTTACATAGGCGTAGTTGTGGGGTGTGTGGTTGACAGGCAGTAGGGGCTACATGGACAGGACTTCAATGGTGTTTCGGTTGTGTGCGATGAGTTGCACAGTGGCTGCCGTGTGGGACTATATTCAGTGTGGCTTGTGCATGCAGACGTGGCTCCTTGGGTGTTGCTATGTCTGTGATGGGTCATGTGGGGTGTGAGTCTGTTGTTCATGTCCGTGTGCACATTGTTCACTTGTTCGTGACGGTGGGCGGTGCTGCGTGTTCGTCTGCTATGTGACATGTCCCATGTGTTGGTCGTGTTATGGTCCTCATGCCTCCAGTAATCCAGCCCTGTCCAGTTTCCCACCTGCAAGTTGTTCGTGCGTGCACTGTACTGGATGCCACATGGCTCTAAGCGGGGGTGCTCCATGTTGCAGGTCTGTGGGGGTGGGGGGTGTTGTGGGTCGTGGGGTGGCTGGACACCCACTGACACCGATTGCTGTGGACCGTGATGTCTGCCTTTCGGCTGTCGTTGTGCACTGCGGTGGCTGACACGTGGCTGTGGGGTGTGGGGGATGCTCCTCCTTGCTGTGCTGTGGGACTGGGGCCTGGTGTGTGTTGTACTTGGGCTGTCCACCCTCCCACCCACTGCACTTTGTGTTCCTGCCACTTACCTGTTACTTGTCGGTTAGTGCAGCTGTGGCGGACACATGGGTGTGGTGGGTGCTCGTTGTGGCGCTTCTGGCATATTTGGGGACCTGTTGGTGGTTACGTGGCTGGCTTAGTGTACACATGTCCCCACGCATCTTACAGTTGTTCGGTTTGGGCTGTGTGTGGTAGTGTCTGTTGCATGTGTGTGTGATGTGTTGTGTATTGTGTGCTGGACATGGGGGTGTTTGTCCCTGGGAGCTGTGGCATGGTAGTTGCGCATGTGAGTACATAGCGGTGTGCTGGTATACATTAGTTTGTACTTACCAGCCTCCACTCCCCTGCTAATCCGGCGAGGATCTCCGGATGGATTACGACTCGCACCTTCTCCTCCCACGCTTTGAAGGTCTTAAAGAGCGCGGGATTCCCTCCGCCAGTGACGGCAGCCAGCTCTCTGTTTTTGCCCTCCTTCTTCTTGACCAGGCTCTTTACGTCATTCCAACGTTTGTTAATTTCTCCTCTGTTCCTGGGCAGGGTCCCGACTGCATTGACCTGGTCTACGATCCGGTTCCACATTCTGTTTCTGGTGGCTAGTGGTGTGTGCTGGACCATGTTCCCATAGATTTGTGGGTACACCTTGATGATCTCGTCGACCATGACCGTCAGCTCCATGGGCGTGAACTTGGGCATCCTTTGTGGTGCCATGGTGTTTGTGGTGCTGGTGCGGTGTGTGTTGTGTAATGTGCAGGGGGTTTGTGGTGCGGGGGTGTGGTGGTGGGGGTGGTGGTGGTGGTGGTGGTGGTGGTGGTGTTTGGTGGTGGTGGTGGTGGTGGTGGTGGTGGTGGTAGTGATGTGTGCGTTTCTGTGGTGTGCTGCTGTCCTTGCTGTGTCACTGTGTCCTCTCCTCTCCTCTCTGGTTTGCAATGTAGCAAGGGGTTGTGGTCTGTGGGAGTGCTGCTTTTGTACTCACCTATGTGGGTGTGTCCTCATGGTCTGTTGTTTTCAGGTGTGTTGTGTCTGGGGTTCTGGCCTTTGTATTTTTTGTTTGTCCGGGGGTGTTTTCGGGATGTGTACTGTGCTTGTGTATTTGTGCGTGCCTTGCTGTGTGGACTTGTTGGCCATGTTGTGTGCTATTGGTTTTGTGTGCGGATGGTTTCTGTGCAGGTACGTTGGCGCCATGGCTTCTGCCGTGTCGATTCTCATCGGCGTTGTTTGCGCTGGCGGGCGGTATATTTGTGGTTTTTCCGCGCTCATGGCGGTGCGATCGTAATTTCACGTGCGGTGTGTCGGCCGTGTGGGCGGGCGGTTTTGTGTTGTCGTGCGTGTTTCCGTCCGTGGCGGGCGGTTTGACTCCGACTCGGACGATGGCGGGCGGTATTTTGTGTGATTTTCTCGCCGATGGCGGTTTTCGGTTTGTGTAATCGTAATGGCGTGGTCGGTGTTCAGGCGGTGTGTGCGGGCGGATTTTTGCCGCTTCCATGCCTGGCGGATTTATTTACGCCGGGTATCGTAATGGGCCCCTAAGTAAGTATATATATTATATATTATATGTATATGTTTAATTAATGTCTTATTAAATTATATATATTACTTATTAATTTTAAACATTATAAAATATTTTTAACTATGTTTATTTTATTTATAAGTATTATTTAGTTTATTTAACATATTTTTTTAACAAAAAAATAAAACGATATTTTTGATAACGATATTTTTGACATCGATATTTTTTTTCCGATATTTTTGTACTTACCATGTTGTAGATAGGATATCGATATTGTTGACATCGATATTCTTGCTCCGATATTTTTGTAGGTCGATTTTTTGACCTTCGATATTTTGTCAGTGATCCGCTATGAAGAGCTGCAGGCGATCGGCGATCCTACGGAGAAAATGGCGCCTTGCACCGCGGCAGAATCCGAGCGGCGCTCCGCCTAAATCCCCGATACTCCTGTCGCTGCAGCGGAGGGCCAAACCGGCTCACAATTGCAGGTGAGGGCGCTTCCTGTGCAGCCCAAATACCTTATTGTGCCCCAAAGTCACGGTTGAGGCAGCGGGAGGAGACCTTGTTGTGGGAGCCCTGAGTCCGCAAGATGGCGGGCTCGGTTCGGCGAAGAAGGAACAATCGGTGATGGCACTAACTCCTGCACTGGAGACGCGCCGGCTACCCGAATGCAGGCCACACGTCCCCCTCCCAGCGAGACATCACGAAGCAGCACATGGATTGCAGAGTGCAGCGGGGGCCTGAGAATCCGGTACGCTGCAGCTGACAGAGCTGATGGAGAGCGGGTCCTGGAGGCACCAATCCATTAGCCCTCAAACGGCAAGTACAGCACAAAGGGGGGGGCAGATGCGTGCTAGCTGGAGAGATCCCGCGATCAGGAGGCAGTCACAAGGAGGGATGCCCTGGGGCCCCCCTGCGCGGTGATCTTGAGGAGGCCTGTTGCCTGACCCTAACATGGCCGCCGAGATAGGGAAAGAACAACATTAAAGTGCACCGGCGTCACCTCGAGGGCTACTAAGCGGGCCCCCCTGCTTACCCAGCATTGCAAGGGCGAACCCAGAGATATACTAGGTCAGGGTGCACAGCGACGACACCGAGGGGACCCACTGGGACTGCGGGACAGCAGGGCCGAAGGCTGGAGAGGAGCCCCTACGAGGGAAGAGAAGCGGCCTGGGGCTTCCCTGTAGACACCCACGCTCATCGCTGGTTCTGCAAGATGGAAGGGGCAGCCAGGAGCTGACCAGGAAGTGGAACCCCTTATGCCACCCAAAAAGACCCCCAACAACAAGGACTCCAACTATTTTGCCGCCACAGGCACCGGAGCGGCAAGCAGCGAGGCGACATCATCGACAGGGACCATGGCGCTAACTAGAGAGGATCTCTTGTCTTCCCTGCGGGAATTCAAAAAGGAACTCTGGGCAGACATCAAGGCTGACATAGATGCCTCCTTTGAGTCATTCCGGGCAGAAGTAGCGGTCGGTGGTGGGAGTGCCACCAGGTGCTGACGTGGGGCGGGGGAGGGGGAGGGGCATGGTGGGGGGTAGTAAACTACAGATTACGGGTGATTACAGGTAAGTACTTTATAAATAAATAAAACAAATTTTGTTTCTCGCGCTGGATCACATTTGGCGATGCAGCGCGAGAAACTAAATTTGTTTTAGTTATTTATATGTGTACTTACCTGTAATCGCCCGTAATCCGTAGTTTACTACCCCCCACCCTGCCCCGTAAGTGCCCAGCGGCACTCCCACCACCGACCGCTACTGCCAGGCAGAGATGAGGGAGAAAATGGTATCCATGCAGGCAGATGTGGACTCGGTGGGCACCCGCACGCTGGACCTTGAGGCAAAATATCAAGAGCTGGCCGATCGCCTCACACCCTTGGAAGAAGGCTCGGCCGACCTAAGTGGCCAACTGCGAGCCACCTTGCTTAAATGCGAGGATTTAGAAAATCGCTCTCGACACGACAACATCCGAGTAAGAGGGCTGGAGGAAGATTGCGAGGGCCCGGACCTGGAGGCGTTCATGGTGGGCTTGTTCTCCTCGGTCTTGGGGGAGGATGGTCCTGAGGTTCAGCTAGAGAGAGTCCACAGAGTGGGGCTGCGCCTGCCGGGGGAGAATCGAAGGCCTCGTGATGTGCTGGCGAAGTTCCGCTCGTTCAAGACCAAGGAAATGGTCCTCCAAAAAGCGAGAGCTACCGACAAGGTCACCTTCCAAAATGCTACATGTGCACTCTACCAAGACGTGGCACAGGCCACGCTCCTACGGCGTCAGCAGTTCGCCCAGTTACCGATTTTCTAAGGGAGAAGAGAACCAGATATCAATGGACATATCCCTTTGGAATAGCCTTCCAATGGGACTACAAATATCAACACTGCACGGAGTTGAAAGGAGTTGCAGACTTATTGGGAATCGAGATCTCCTCCTCACATGACAAGACCTCTTCACAAGACACGGAAGGTGAACGGTGGTGCAGGCGACAGGGTGGGGGCCCATGGCGGACAATAGGCTCAGGGGGTAAGAAAACCACAGATTGAAGCCAATGAAAGACGACTCCTATGCTGCATAACATGAATCCCGTGGGGGGAGGAGACATCCCGAACTGACAGGTCGACAATGGGAGGCCGGATGGAGCGAAGGACTTGCATCTACCTTAACTGAGATAGGTACGCGACAGGATGGCCTCAATCGGCATGGTACTATACCCCACCCCCATGGGGTAACTAACAGAGACAAAGGGGCCGATTCCGATCCTGGTCGGAAATCTCTCCGACCGAGCCGGTCCCGGAGAAATTTCCAACCGAATCGGACCCTAGCAGTCCGATCGAATGAGTATGATGCGTTCGCATGCTATCGGACTCGATTCGGTCGGACTCCCATTGAAGTCAATGGGAGCCGGTCGTACAACGCGTACGCGGGCTCCCATTGACTCAATGGGTGCGAGGCGAACAAGGGCGCCCCCTACAGCGGGTACGCGTCAAAGCGGGTCGCGCCGTACATGCACAGGTAGGGGGGACCCATGGGTCCCCCCTGTGTGCAACTCGCGCGGCTAGGCATACAGGGGGGTCCGACACGGACCCCCAAAGTGCGGCTCTGACTGCTCTTTCGAGCCGGACGGCGCGAGTCGGTTGGACTGCTCGCGGCGCGCATCGTACTTACCCGGCCGGGGAACGTCTCCATTGCGCCGTGCGAGTCGTGTCCGTGCGAGTCGGTCGGAGCGGTTGGGTCCCGCGAACGAGTCGGTCAGCGATTTCGCGTACGCTCACATCGTACTCGCTCGCCCGGACGCACGTCCGACTCGGTCGGGAAACAGGGCTCCGAATCGGATCCGGTAATGCTGAGTCCGATTCAGAGCCCTACCGGCCGAGATCGGAATCGGCCCCAAAGTAAGAGCTGGATGGAGCGGAGGACTTGCATTGCGTCATTCAAGGTGGACCCTATGGCCTGGGCCTCAATCAGGGGCCTAGAAACTGATGCGTGTAGCCAAAACACCACAGGGACAATCGCTGCACATTATATGGGAAGTAATTGGCTGTTAGTAATTAGTGTGGTAAGGAGAGTTTACTGGGTGGGGACGCGGAGGGGAGTGCCAAACACAGTTGGGACAATGACTGAACTGAGGGTCCTATCAGACCTGAGTAGTTAATTAGACGACGCTCTGAAATGTGACTTCCACGGAGGGGTACTACAATTGCTATAGGCAAATGCCTTAATGATGACACAATAGGGGCTGGGAACGGGAATGGTTACGTTCCTCGAGTCGCTTCAGGAAGGGAAGTTCCCCTCTACGATGGGGACTTTCTGTACTCGGTTTTACTGTTTATGTTGTTTTGTTACCTTAGTTAAATGTCATGGTGCTTTTTATCCATTCTTCCTTTACAAGGTGTGGGGGAGCAGGTGGGGGGGGGCTACGACATCAGCTCAGGGGGGGAGGCGGGATTCTATCCAGATAAATATGGCAGTCCGGATTACATCGTGGAATATCCGGGGTCTAAACTCCCCTAACAAGCGGCAGCACCTTTGGAAATACCTAATTGATCACAATATCCAAGTGGTGGCCCTCCAAGAGAAAAAAGCAAACACAAGGAGACCCACCTCAAAAAAACCGAGGAACAACGTCTGAAACATAAAAGCTACCCTCTCATATTCAAATCCTCACATGCCTCCAAACAGAATATGGTGGCGCTACTTTTTCATACAGGGGTTCCGTTCCAGCCTCAAGACACCAAGGCGGACAAAGCAGGGAGATATGTTATGGTCAGGGGGGAATTACGGGGTAGGCAGTGCATGTTCGCAGTTCTATATGCACCAAACACTGGGCAACAGGACTTTATACTTTCTTACCTTATGGCCTTGGGGAATTTTGCACAAGGGGACATTCTTTTAATGGGCGAATTTAACCTCATCTGGGACAAGGGGCTAGACACGACCCATCCACAAAGGGCGGCGGGAGAATCGTTTGGTCAGGCTTCAAAATCACAACTCCAACTTCTGGGCCTGGTGGATGTGTGGCAGGACCACCACCCTACCGATCAAGACTACTCCTTCTTCTCCCACTCTCACAGGACATACTCCCGCATCTACATATTTGCGAGTCAATCCCTACTCCCATCGGTCACACAAACACATTTCCACCCGATATGCTTGTCTGATCATGCCCCTCTCGAGGTAACCCTCACATGGCCGAACCCACGTTCAAGACACATGCGCTGGTACTTTCCCAGCTTCCTCTGCAGGGACCAACTTCTGCGAGATGAGATCAGGCAATCAATTAAAGACTATCTCGAGCAGAACGACCCTGCTCTCACCTCGCAAGCCAACACCTGGGACGCACTCAAGGCAGTAGTCCGGGGCAAGTGCATTGAGTTAGCCACCACCCTGAAAACGCAGCAATGAGAGGAGCACCTTATGTTAGAAAAGGAATTACAGTCCGCAGAACAGACCCACAAGACTAACCCCTCAATCCCAGCGTTGCGGAAAGTCACTGCCCTTAAAGGGAAGATGCAAGCTATATATACAAACAGGGCGGAAAAAACCATCTTACGTGTTCAAGCCCGGGTATATGAGGGAGGGAATAAAGTGGGGTCTCTACTCGCCCGTCAGCTCAGGGCCAAACAGGAATGGGAATATATAAAACTCATAATAGATAGCGCGGGTGTCCCACAAAAGACAGAGGAGGGGAAGGCGTGAGCCTTTGAAGAGTTCTACCAAACTCTTTATACCTCAGAACACCCACGGGTGCGGGACCAACAAGGGTACTTGGAAGCCTTAGACCTCCCACAGGTTCCCCCAAGCACTAATAAGGAACTATCCGCACCAATCACTTCCGAGGAGGTGCAAAAGGCGATCAGCGCACTTAAATTACAAAAAGCGCCGGGGCCGGATGGCTTCACAGCCCACTTTTACCGCACCTTCGCTCCAGATTTAGCCCCCTTTTTAACCACCCTCTTCAACAACAGTGCCTCTACACAACAGGTCACCCCCTCCATGGGAGAGGCGCTGGTGGCGGTAATCCCCAAGCTGGGGAAAGACCCTACTATATGTTCCTCATACCGCCCAATAGCTCTACTGAATCTGGATGCCAAGATTTACTCTAAAATCCTGGCTACGCGTCTTGAATCTGTGCTCCCAAGCCTTATTGACCCGGACCAGTCGGGTTTCATCAAGGGACGGCAAACCCATGATAATCTGCGACGCATCATCCACTTAATAGAGAAGGCCCAGAAGAAAAATATCCCAGCAGCTCTTCTCTCGCTAGATGCAGAGAAGGCATTTGACCGCGTGGAATGGTCCTTCCTGTTCCAGGTGCTCCGGCGCTTTGGTTTCAATGAAACCTTCATTGGGATGATTTGCGCCAACTTTCACTCTCCTAGCTCCTGAGTCCTGCTTAATGGTGCGGCTTCCTCCCCTTTTGGCCTGGCGCGGGGCACAAGGCAGGGTTGCCCGTTGTCCCCCCTCCTTTTTGCCCTAAGCATAGAGCCTTTGGCGCACAAAATTAGAGGGAACTCGGACATTCGGGGAATCCGCTTCAGCACAGATGATCATAAGATATCTCTCTTTGCCGACGATGTGCTTCTCCCAGTCACAGAACCCCTGACTACTCTCCCGGCTATTCAAGAGGAGCTGGCGCTCTTTAAGCGAGCAGCAGGCTTTAATATCAACCTGACCAAATCCTTCTTACTTAATCTGATCGCGGGAGGAGTGGCGCCAGGTGGAGAGCGAGTCCCCATTTCGCTGCACGACAAAGGAAATTTCCTATCTGGGGATACAGCTCACCCACCGTATCTCCGACCTCTACAAAGCTAACTTCCCTCCCCTTCTCCGCCAATTGAAACATGACCTGGGCAAATGGAGTGCTGCATATATTTCGTGGTTAGGAAGGATCAATGCCATTAAAATGAACGCGCTTCCATGTTTGCTCTACCTCTTTCAGGGGCTACCCATCCCAGTGGAAAAAGGCCTCTTTAAGGAGTTACGCCAAATGATAACAAAGTTCATCTGGATGGGGAAAAGAGCTGCTTATCCTACCGTCTGCTCACGCGACCACCAGGAGAGGGAGGGCTGGCACTGCCAGACTTTCAGGGGTACTACAGGGCGGCCCAATTAAGAGTTATCACTGAATGGTCGCTACGGGCTTCCGAGAAGCACTGGCTGCATATAGACAGGCAGATTACAGGCCGCACCATATGGGACTTACTGTGGAAGCCAAAACATGACAGGCCGCCTAACGCTTACATCAGCACGCCAATGTCCACCACATTAAAGGTATTAAAGGTATGGGACGATCTTACCAAAAGGTTGCAGATGACCACCTTTCCATCTCCCTACACGCCTATACACTTTAATGCGGCCTTCCCCCCGGCTCTTCAGGAGGGTCCCTTTGATCTGTGGCGGAAGGGAGGCTGTCTCATGATCGCCCACCTCTTTCAGAAAGGGGAGATTCTCACATTTCAAGAATGCATGAAACAGTTCTCACTCACTTCCAAGGAGGAATTCCACTACCTGCAGATTAAACACTGGGTAGAGCAGCCTCTGGTGCGGCTGGCCGCTACCAGAGATCTGCTCCCCATAGAAAAGTTTGCCCAGTCCGGATCCTCCTCTAAGGGATGCATTTCCTTTATATATGCTCTCATACAGGCCCTGAGCCCTAAGGCGACCCCACGTTTTAAACCAATCCCAGAATGTTTGTTTCCAATCCAGGGAAGACCTGGCTTGGCAGTTCAGGCTTGACTGTCCTCATAAGCAACAGGGTCAAGACTGATTTGCATTTAGTTGGGTCTGAAATGGGGTGTTGAAGTGAGCTAAAGAACGATGATGAATTCAACCCAGATCTGTGACTGGGGCTGAGTGTCTGAAAAGTTTCAGTGCTCCGTCCGTCATCTCCTTGTGTTTACTTTCTAAATATCGTATTTACAGAATTGTAATTTAAAATTGTACTTTACCATTAAAAGAGGATGTTTAATTACAATTTAAATGAGTGGAAGAAGTATTTCTCTAGCTGCTTTCAAACACCACTTATTAAGTGTAATAAGGTAACCCAGTGTTAGTCTGTGGGAGAGTTAGCCTAACTGCAGTGAAAAACTATTATGGGGGGGTGGTGTACACCACTAGGACATGTATAACTTAGTGGCCAGCACAATATTTTCTGAGGACCAGTTTAATCCAAGACTAGGCCATCCAGTCTCTGGGCAACGGTCTCTGCTTGGCCCTTCCACATCAGACTGCATCATTTGCACACATTTTTCGAGGGCTGGCTTAATGAAGACACTAATGACTTACTCCACTCTCTACCTAGTTGAGCAGCCAGCACCAGGTCCATATGTTGTCAATTAGTGCAAACAAATATTTCAAGAATTAAAAAAAAAGATTAATATTGCTGTTAATTCCCCCACAACACTCCCTGAGTTGTAACTTTTTCATTGTAATTCCAGGAGCAGATTGTCAGACTGATTCTAGTACAGGTGGAAGGAAGGTGTGGCCAGTTCATATGACTATGGGCTCTCCCTGTAATTTTTATCTTTTAAAAAGACATCTGGAATCCACAGCCACCGTTATAGAAATAGAAAACAGAGCATGTGCCCAGATTGCAAGCCCATATATCAGACTCCCAACCTTAGAAATATTTCTTGAGCATTGTCAGATTTGCTAGGGATAGGATTGCCACTTTTGATGCAAGCAAAATCTGGACTTCTGCCCTCCGGAAAGTGACAGTAATTTGCAGCCCCCTTTTTAAAAATAAGTAGATGTTTATAAATACACAATACACATACCTACTTTTACTCCTGCTTCTTCCTAACACTTATTACCATGCCCTAGCTGTTTTGTAATAATGTCAACAGGAGTTACTTTTCCCAACTCTGCTGTGCTTATGTTATTCCTTCTAGAAGAAAGGCTGAGTTGACAGCATCAAGACTTGAACGTGTTACCTCTTGCTTGTCCTTAGTTAAACACATATGTGACCACAAAGACTTTTTACCAGCTACATCTCTTGACAAAGTGTATGTACTGGTGAGCTGCGTTAGTGGATTATGAAATATTATATGTTTGCAACCAGTTCTTCTTCGTACAACACTTAGGTTTTACTATACTAGTTAAAAAGATCTTTGTGTAATCTGTTACTTTCAGTTTTCTGTAATCATACAACGTCTTGCTGGCTTAATGCGCCTTCTTTTTTTTCAGTTTGAAAGCTTTATTCGAATAATAAGCAATACAAAAAAAAACTGTGATACAAAATACTGCAATACAAGTTAAAAAAACATATTGAATGAATGGTTAATATAAAGAAGGAGAGAACGTTATTTTTAAATTATTAAGGGAATAAGGGGAGGGAGGGGAAAAAAAAAAGAGGGAGAAAGAGGGAGGAGAGGAAGTTAAACATTCCAAAACTGATAAGATGAGAAATTGCATCGTACATCAGAATAGGAGAGATTATACTAATCAAGCTAATATATATAGTAAGTCAAAAAACATTGAAAGGCAAGGAGCAAAGAAAATAGACATTCAAGGAGGTTTAACATTTTCAGCATTTACACGAGAATTATCTGTTAATACTAAATGATCTAAATAAGTAGTAAGAGGTAACCAAAAGAGATCTCTATTGACCAATGGTTTACAGGAGGAGGCAAAAGCAATATCAAGTCGGTGCATATGACAAAGACTGTTCCACCAGTGATGGATGGAGAGTTTCGTGAGTGTTTTCCAATTGAGAGTGATGTGTTGGAAAGCTAAAGCGAGCATAAGGTCGAAAAGACCATTTTTGTGAGGAAGAAGGTCTAAGGAATCAGAGAGACTTCCAGAGTAAAGAAGGGGAATGGAATAGGGAATGGAAATATTAAATAGACGAGAAATATAGGACCAAACTTTCTTCCAGAAAGTAGAAACCGAGGGGCAAAGGAAAAGAAGGTGAAGAAGGTCGGCATTAGAGGAGCCACAGGTCCAACAGTTTGTATTAGTGGAGTGAGAAAATTTAGCGATAGAGGTGGGAGTAAGATAAAGTCTATGATAGAGAAAGAACATAGATTGAGTAAGAGAAGCAGAGCGAGAGATTTTGAGAGAGCAGGACCAAAGTTTGTCCCAGAAAATGATAGGCCACTCACATCCCAGGTCATATTCCCATGAAAGTTCCAACTTAGGGCATCATTATGATGGCGGGCGGACAAAGTCTGCCTGCCACCGCAGCGGAATGCGGGACCGTCCGCAAGGGGTGCGGCGGTCCCGCACCTGATATTAGGATGCCACCGTGGCAAGCCCTATTCCCAGCATTGTGGCGGGCGGTGCTCACAGCACCGCCCGCTACAATGCTGGGAATAGACTTGTGTATTGGCATGCACACAGTGACAGGCACCGCGCGGTGCCTGCCACTCTGTCCATGCCAATGCAGGGGGGTACCATAGGTACCCCCCATATGCACCCCCCACCCCCCCAACTATATGGGGGCCCGCTACGGGCCCCCAAAGGCAAAGACCACATGCCTTTCCATGGCGGCAACACTGCCATGGAAAGGCTGCTTTCCGCCGGCACCATGTTAGAGCCCTTTTCCGCCAGGTCGACGAGTCGACCGGTGGTAAAGCGGTGGACGGTCTTTCCGTCCGCCTGGGTCCCCACCGCCATCGTAATATGGCGGGGGGAAATGTTGTGCGGGCGGACGGGAATGGCGGGCAGATCGCCACTGCCATACGTGCGGCGGTGATCCGCCAGACATCATAATGACCCTCTTAGTTTTAATACGTTCTGGATTAGGAGCTGAGAAGTATTTATATATAGGAGAAGCTTTAGGCAGCAAGAGAAGAATCTTGAGAAGAGAATTAGGAACAGGGGGAAGAGGTGAGGATGGGAGAGAATAGTAAATATCAAGAATGACCGTCATTAGAGTGGTAAATTTCTGTAGGAAGGAGCGGGGACATTGAAAAGTGGTCTGAAATTGGGGAAATAAGCAAGGAGATAGACCATCAAAAAGGTCCTTGGCCCAGATTATGCCCCGTGATCTCCAAGAGCTCCAAAAGATGGTTCTGCCATTAATGGTAATAAGGGAATTATGCCAAATAGGAGAATCTAAAAAGGATTCTCTAGCGATAGGTTTGGGATGTAACAAAGGTTTCAATAGGGAACAAGTGTGTTTAAACAAGTGTAGGGAGGTAAAAGGTGTTTTGGCAGAAAAGGCTAAAATTTCTTTTAAAGAGAAAGGTAATGATAAGGTACGCTCAATGGAAAGCCACAGGGGAGTAAAAGGGGAAAGGTCAGAGAGGAGCCATTTGGAGGCCTGACGAAGACAAAACGACCTATGATGTAAGCAAAAATTAGGAAATTTACACCTCCATTAGGTTTTGTCCTACGAAGAGAAGAGAGAGAGATCCTGGGTTATTTATTTTGCCAAAGAAATTTAGAAAGACGAGAATCAATTTGTTTAAAATAACAGGCGGGAATGTGGATAGGAAGCATAGAAAGAGTATAAATCAAAATAGGAGTAATCATCATCTTAATTGAGTCCAACCGACCCCACCACGAAAGAAAGAGAGGATTCCAAAAGGAAAGTAATTTGTCAATCCGAGACAGGATCGCAGCCATATTTAATTTAATAGAAGAGGCAATAGAGCTGGAGAACCATATACCTAGATATTTGATTTTAGAGCTATTCCATGCAAACCCAGTGGAAGAAAAGGAATGTGGAAGACAAAATTTAGTGAGAGGGAGAATTTCTGTTTTATCAGAATTGATTTTATATCCAGAGACAAGGGAAAAGGAAGTAAATGCATGTAATAAAGGAGGAATGGATGTTTCGGGATCAGAAATGAAGAGGAGGATGTCATCTGCGTAAGCAGAGAGTTTTAAATGTCGGTCACCATACGAAAATCCAGAAATAGAAACATTATTACGGATTAAGGATATGAAGGGTTCAAGAGCAAGAACAAAAAGAAGAGGAGAGAGAGGACAACCTTGACGGACTCCGCGTTGGAGGTGAAAGTAGGATGAAATACAGCTGTTAACTAGTACTGATGCACTGGGGGCAGAATATAATAAAGATATAAGAGAAGTAAATTTGGGACCAAAACCATGCCATTTCAAAGATGCAAATAAGAAGGACCAATCTACTCTATCAAATGCTTTTTCAGCATCGACAGAAATGGCCGCTAAGGATGTGGAGAGGGAAGGAACTTTGTTTAAAACATTAAGAAAGAGACGAGAATTATCCAGGGTCAACCTGCCTCTGACAAAACCACATTGCTCCTTACCAACTAAATGAGGTAAAAGAGGATCTAAATGTAAAGCAAGTGTCTTGGCAAAATGTTTATAGTCAACATTAACCAGGGAAATCGGCCTATAGTTTTTGCAAAACATAGGATCTCGTTCCTCTTTATGGATAAGGCAAATTGTGGCCTCTTGAAAAGTACCTTCTGTTTTACCAGAGAGAAAGAAGGAGTGAAAAAGATTTAAGAGTTTAGGAAGGAGTAAGTTAGAAAAATGTAAATAAAATTCAACTGAAAAACCATCCGGGCCAGGAGTTTTCCCTTTCTTTAAAGCGGTTAAAGCAGAGGAAAGTTCATTAAGGGATAGGTCAACCTCAAGATCAGAAAGATTAAGATGAGAGTTGGATGGGGATGGTAAATTATCAAGATAGGATTGAATGAGGGAACTAGAGGGAGGGGACTCTGGGGTGTATAGATCCTTATAGAATAGTTTAAATTTGTTAAGAATATCTTGATCCTTATGAAGAAGAGAACCATCCGAAGAATAAATAGAGTCAATCAGCGTACGGTCTTTACGGTATTTAAGGTAATTTGCTAAAAGTTTTCCAACTTTATTACGACCTCCGTAATAACGAGCATTGCTACAGAGAAGTATGGAAGAGGCGTTATCAGTCGAAGTTTTATTGAATGCAGATTTAGCGCGAATCAGAGCTGGCAGGACCTCGTCATCCGATGAAGTATAGAATTTGTGCTCTAAAGCTTTGATGTGGGCCAAGGTAGCTTTATGTTGTTGAAGGAAACGTTTCTTTTTTTTTGAGACAAAGTCTATAATGAAACCCCTTGCAGTGGCTTTAAAGGAATCCCAAATTATGTAGGGGGAGGAGCTAGGATCGTTATTTAGGTCAAAAAATTCATTAGCAAAGGTGATGAAAGAAGAAGAGAAAAGTGGGTCAAGTAGAAGAGAGTTTTTGAAACGCCAATGGGAGGACCTGAGATGTGGTGGAAGTAAGTCAAGGTCAGTTATAATTGGGGCATGATCAGAGATAACGATAGGTTCAATAGAGGAGGATAACAAGTTTTGAGATAAAGATTGAGAGAGAAAAATATAGTCTAAACGAGAGAGGGAATTGTGAGGAGGAGAGAAGAAAGAAAAGTCAAGAGAATCGGGATGAGTGAGTCTCCAAGAATCAACAAGATGTGTTTGGGAAATAGTGTCAAGAAAATGTTTATGAGACTTATGAGGGATGAATCGTGTCTGTGATTGGCGATCTAGAAAAGGGTCAACAACTTGGTTGCAGTCACCTCCCAGAATAAAGTAATCATCTCTAAATTGAATGCATTTTTGTGTGATCAGAGGCCAAAAGGAGCAATCAGGATGAGTGGGGACCATAAACATTAAAAACAGTCAAAGAAATATTATTAATTAACAACTTAGCTAGCAACTATCTACCTTCTGTATCAATTTCTTGCGAAATAATTTTACAATTCAGTTTCTTATGGCATAGAATTATAACACCATTTTTCTTATTAGAAGTGGGAGAGAATAAAACTGATCCCACCCAACCTCTCTTCAATTTTAATGCCTCAATTTCTGTTAGATGGGTCTCTTGTAGAAGGACCAAGTCAGGGTTATAAGAGGCAAGATGTGATAGAATTTTCTGTCTCTTAATAGGGTTAATGAAACCCTTCACATTTAAAGAGATAACTCTGAATGTAAAATCGTCACAAATACATAAAGAACAACAACAAAAACAAAACATGCAATATTAACCAAGATGCAATGAATACTACAATCAAACTTACAAGCCATACATGAGTACAACATTAGAGAAAAGGAGGGAAAGGGGATGCAGGAGGAAGAAAGGGGAGAAGGACTGAAAAAGGAGAAGAGAGAAAAAAGAGATAATAAGAGAAGACAGCACATGACAACCACTTAATGCAATATAGGAATGCAAATTGAGAAAATAAAGGGGATGACGACTGTGATACATACCTTTAAAGGGAAGACAAAAAGAAGTGCGGGGAGTGGCGACACAAGGAAGACAGCACAACCAACCGGGGAGGGAGCACCACAGCGGGGAACATATGCGATAAACAGGAAACAGAGAAAAAAATGCATTAGAAGATAAGAGATTACCTAGAAAAATAGAAGGATATAAGAGAAAAAGAGGAGATGAAAACAGAATGATACAACACAGTGATACAATACAATTATGAACAATAATCTGCAAAGATAAAAAGCATTAGGTAAAACCAAGCGAATTAAATCTGAAGCAGAGGAGAAGAAAGTCAAGGTATGGAGGATGTAGAAGAGAGAGAACCAGAGACATCCATCGACGATGCAGAGTGCGAATGAATACATTTCCTCAATTCTACCGGTTCCTCAAAAGTGGAAGTCTTGTTTTGGTAAGTAACCTTGAATAAACACGGGTGAAAAAGTCCATATCGAGCTCCAAGTGTGCGCAAAGGTGGTCGTAGATCCAAAAATTCTTTCCGCCGTTTAGCCGTTGCAGAGGAAACATCCTGAGAGAGAAATAACTTAGCGTCTGACCAGACAAGCTGTTTTTTGTGCTTAGCTGCATTTAAAACCAGTAGCAAGTCTGTAAATTTCAAAAATTGAAAAATCACACATCGTGGCTTGGAAGTAGCAGCTGATGAAGACAGACGGGGGCCCAACCTGTGGGCTCTCTGAATATTCAAATTTGTAGATGCAGGGAGGTCCAGAAGCTTTATGAGAAAATTGTTGAAGAAGGGAACTGGATCATCACCTTCTAAATTCTCTGGAAGACCATATAAGCGTAGATTATTACGCCTATTCCTGTTTTCAAGGTCCTCTGCTGATTTCTTCAACCAAAGGACCTCCTTCTCAAGGGCAACTCATTTTGTGGAGACATTTTGAAGTTCATCAACTTGCTGTTCCACTGTGGAAATACGAGAATCCATAGAAGCCCATTTGGTGTCTATAGTCTGTAAGCGGGAGTTAGGAGGCGCACCCAATACCATTCGGCCGGGAAAAAAGCCATGCGAATGCCTGTTTCCCGACCGATCCGTACAGCATACCGAACGAGTAAGTACGATGCGCACAACAGCACAGAATCCGGCCGAGTCGTACTCACCCAATCCAGGTCCTGTCCTCCGACCGAGGCGAATCCGGAAACGCAGAATCGAGTCGCACGGAAGCCAAAATGCAGCCCCGTCCGGCCGAACAAGTACGATGCGCTTTCCGTACGTGCCGAACCCGTCGCTACGCACGGCACGTCAAAGCATCCGGGAGAGGCGCACATAAGCTCCGATTCGCGCCACAACACGATCCACGGCTACGAGGCGAACACGCCAGCGACGAGGACGACGCGAAGCGACGAGGACGACGCGAAGCAACGAGAAAGACGAACGACAAGAACCAACCATGAATCCCTTCGTCCCGATCATACCAATATTCTACATTTACTACCGGAACAGGCACGGACGCGTACGGCGCAGAAGGTAAGTCAGACACCAACCACAAAACACATACAACACGTACACGACACATCACACACACACAGAGGGATGCAGAATTTACTTACACCAGCAACAGCAGCACCATAGGGGCGGGATGCCCATCACCAATGCCACATATGCACACAGGGGCCTGAATGCGCACCACCACCCCTACCCAGGGGGGGCTGGATGCCTACCACCACTACCACCCTCAGCCATGGGGGTGCCAGATGCCTACCACTACTACCACCCTTACCCAGGGGGGGCTGGATGCCTACCACTACTACCACCCTTAGCCAGGGGGGTGCCAGATGCCTACCACTACTACCACCCTTACCCAGGGGGGCTGGATGCCTGTCACTACTACCACCTCTACCCATGGGGGGCTGGATGCCTACCACTACTACCACCCTTACCCAGGGGGGCTGGATGCCTACCACTACTACCATCCTTAGCCATGGGGGTGCCAGATGCCTACCACTACTACCACCCTTACCCAGGGGGGCTGGATGCCTACCACTACTACCACCCTTAGCCATGGGGGTGCCAGATGCCTACCACTACTACCACCCTTACCCAGGGGGCTGGATGCCTACCACTACTACCACCCTTAGCCATGGGGGTGCCAGATGCCTACCACTACTACCACCCTTACCCAGGGGGCTGGATGCCTACCACTACTACCACCCTTAGCCATGGGGGTGCCAGATGCCCACCACCACTACCACCCTTACCCAGGGGGCTGGATGCCTACCACTACTACCACCCTTAGCCATGGGGGTGCCAGATGCCCACCACCACTACCACCCTTACCCAGGGGGGCTGGATGCCTACCACTACTACCACCCTTAGCCATGGGGGTGCCAGATGCCCACCACCACTACCACCCTTACCCAGGGGGGGCTGGATGCCTACCACTACTGCCACCCTTAGCCAGGGGTGCCAGATGCCTACCACTACTACCACCCTTACCCAGGGGGGGCTGGATGCCTACCACTACTACCACCCTTAGCCATGGGGGTGCCAGATGCCTACCACTACTACCACCCTTACCCAGGGGGGGCTGGATGCCTACCACTACTACCACCCTTAGCCATGGGGGTGCCAGATGCCCACCACCACTACCACCCTTACCCAGGGGGGGCTGGATGCCTACCACTACTACCACCCTTACCCAGGGGGTGCCAGATGCCTACCACTACTACCACCCTTACCCAGGGGGTGCCAGATGCCTACCACTACTACCACCCTTACCCAGGGGGGGCTGGATGCCTACCACTACTACCACCCTTAGCCATGGGGGTGCCAGATGCCTACCACTACTACCACCCTTACCCAGGGGGGGCTGGATGCCTACCACTACTACCACCCTTAGCCATGGGGGTGCCAGATGCCCACCACCACTACCACCCTTACCCAGGGGAGGCTGGATGCCTACACTACTACCACCCTTACCCAGGGGGTGCCAGATGCCTACCACTACTACCACCCTTACCCAGGGGGGGCTGGATGCCTACCACTACTACCACCCTTAGCCATGGGGGTGCCAGATGCCTACCACTACTACCATCCTTACCCAGGGGGTGCCAGATGCCTACCACTACTACCACCCTTACCCAGGGGGGCTGGATGCCTACCACTACTACCACCCTTAGCCAGGGGGGTGCCAGATGCCTACCACCACTACCACCCTTACCCAGGGGGGGCTGGATGCCTACCACTACTACCACCCTTAGCCATGGGGGTGCCAGATGCCTACCACTACTACCACCCTTACCCAGGGGTGCTGGATGCCTACCACTACTACCACCCTTAGCCATGGGGGTGCCAGATGCCTACCACTACTACCACCCTTACCCAGGGGGGGCTGGATGCCTACCACTACTACCACCCTTAGCCATGGGGCTGCCAGATGCCCACCACCACTACCACCCTTACCCAGGGGGGGCTGGATGCCTACCACTACTACCACCCTTAGCCATGGGGGTGCCAGATGCCCACCACCACTACCACCCTTACCCAGGGGGGGCTGGATGCCTACCACTACTACCACCCTTACCCAGGGGGTGCCAGATGCCTACCACTACTACCACCCTTACCCAGGGGGCTGGATGCCTACCACTACTACCACCCTTAGCCATGGGGGTGCCAGATGCCTACCACTACTACCACCCTTACCCAGGGGGGCTGGATGCCTACCACTACTACCACCCTTAGCCATGGGGGTGCCAGATGCCCACCACCACTACCACCCTTACCCAGGGGGCTGGATGCCTACCACTACTACCACCCTTACCCAGGGGTGCCAGATGCCTACCACTACTACCACCCTTACCCAGGGGTGCCAGATGCCAACCACTACTACCACCCTTACCCAGGGGGCTGGATGCCTACCACTACTACCACCCTTAGCCATGGGGGTGCCAGATGCCTACCACTACTACCACCCTTACCCAGGGGGGGCTGGATGCCTACCACTACTACACCCTTAGCCATGGGGGTGCCAGATGCCCACCACCACTATCACCCTTACCCAGGGGGCCTGGATGCCTACCACTACTACCACCCTTACCCAGGGGGTGCCAGATGCCTACCACTACTACCACCCTTACCCAAGGGGGGCTGGATGCCTACCACTACTACCACCCTTAGCCATGGGGGTGCCAGATGCCTACCACTACTACCACCCTTACCCAGGGGGTGCCAGATGCCTACCACTACTACCACCCTTACCCAGGGGGGGCTGGATGCCTACCACTACTACCACCCTTAGCCATGGGGGTGCCAGATGCCTACCACTACTACCACCCTTACCCAGGGGGGGGCTGGATGCCTACCACTACTACCACCCTAAGCCAGGGGGGCTGGATGCCTACCACTACTACCACTCTAAGCCAGGGGGCTGGATGCCTACCACTACTACCACCCTTAGCCATGGGGGTGCCAGATGCCTACCACTACTACCACCCTAAGCCAGGGGGCTGGATGCCTACCACTACTACCACCCTTAGCCAGGGGGTGCCAGATGCCTACCACCACTACCACCCTTACCCAGGGGGGCTGGATGCCTACCACTACTATCACCCTTACCCATGGGGTGCCAGATGCCTACCACTACTACCACCCTTACCCAGGGGGGGCTGGATGCCTACCACTACTACCACCCTTACCCAGGGGGGATGGATGCCTGTCACTACTACCACCTCTACCCATGGGGGGCTGGATGCCTACCACCAACACCACCCCCACTCATAGGATGGACAATGCATGACACAACCAGCACACCACAACCTAGGGAATGCAAGAAAAAGACATCCCCCCAACACCATGACAAGCGTGTGTAGACTGTGTCAAATGCCTACAACACTGAACATGACTTTGAACATACAATGTGACCCCCTATCACATGTGCCACACATATATGTGTGTGGCCCCCACAATGCAAGCAGGCCATGACCATTGTGGCAATGGGGTCCAAACCCCCAACATCACAGTGACCAAAATGTAAGGGTGGGGTCCATAGCTGAAGCACATTTTGAACAGTGTGGCAATGGGGTCCAAACCCCCATCATCACAGTGACCAAAAGGTAAGTGTGGGGTCCATAGCTGAAGCACATTTTGAACAGTGTGGCAATGGGGTCCAAACCCCCATCATCACAGTGACCAAAATGTAAGTGTGGGGTCCATAGCTGAAGCACATTTTGAACATTGTGGCAATGGGGTCCAAACCCCCATCATCACAGTGACCAAAATGTAAGTGTGGGGTCCATAGCTGAAGCACATTTTGAACATTGTGGCAATGGGGTCCAAACCCCATCATCACAGTGACCAAAATGTAAGTGTGGGGTTCATAGCTGAAGCACATTTTGAACATTGTGGCAATGGGGTCCAAACCCCCATCATCACAGTGACCAAAATGTAAGTGTGGGGTCCAAAGCTGAAGCACATTTTGAACATTGTGGCAATGGGGTCCAAACCCCCATCATCACAGTGACCAAAATGTAAGTGTGGGGCCCATAGCTGAAGCACATTTTGAACATTGTGGCAATGGGGTCCAAACCCCCATCATCACAGTGACCAAAATGTAAGTGTGGGGTCCATAGCTGAAGCACATTTTGAACATTGTGGCAATGGGGTCCAAACCCCCATCATCACAGTGACCAAAATGTAAGTGTGGGGTCCATAGCTGAAGCAAATTTTGAACATTGTGGCAATGGGGTCCAAACCCCCATCATCACAGTGACCAAAATGTAAGTGTGGGGTCCATAGCTGAAGCACATTTTGAATATTGTGGCAATGGGGTCCAAACCCCCATCATCACAGTGACCAAAATGTAAGTGTGGGGCCCATAGCTGAAGTACATTTTGAACATTGTGGCAATGGGGTCCAAACCCCCATCATCACAGTGACCAAAATGTAAGTGTGGGGTCCAAAGCTGAAGCACATTTTGAACATTGTGGCAATGGGGTCCAAACCCCCATCATCACAGTGACCAAAATGTAAGTGTGGGGCCCATAGCTGAAGCACATTTTGAACATTGTGGCAATGGGGTCCAAACCCCCATCACCACAGTGACCAAAATGTAAGTGTTGACAAAGAAAAAGCTGCAACTGCCAAACTGCATGGATGATTCCTGGTCACAGAACATAAAACACATCAGTGGCAAAGTAGTGCATGTGTCCCATTGCAACATAAATTGGGGGAGGCAAATACTGCAGTGCAAATAACACATACCTTTGGCCATGTGCAGACAAACAACACCCATGGGGGCTGACACTGTCAACATTCATCAATGACACAATGACAGAAGTGACCATCAGAATGCAGACCCACATATTTGCACCAATGGGCACACAAATGCAGATACCCTGTGGAGACTGTAGATGTGAGGTGAACAGATACCAAACCATGGCAGCAATGGGACACACAAACCATGATCATTGTGCTGACCGATGACCTAGGAGTCCCAGGGACAGCAGGGGATACCCACCAAACTACATACAGCCAATGGCACACCCAAGATATGCCAATGCAGTGGTGCAGATGCACAAACACAAACAGGCAGACTCACAATGCACATCATACACAACAGGTGAGGGGGGGTGCCAGTGTCCCCAGGCAACCACACAACACATGAGGAGACCTGAATACCAATCATACAGATGTGCATACAGTGCCACACAAAGGTAACTCATGGATCCAAATCCCCTATGTGGGCAAGCAGGCATTGTCAGATGAGAGGGAGCACAAATCACACATGTCACACAGGCACGTAGGAACAGCAACTGACACAGCAAGACACAGACACACCACAGCACTACCCCCAGGGCCCCCACAATGTGGTGACCCTGGGCTGCATTACAATCCCACTGTGATGACAAAGCTAAATGTCGTTCACACTGTGAACCACAGTCATGTGTCCTGAGCAACAAACTACCATCACACCTACACAAGCACAAATCAATCAGCACGGCCAGTAAGCCAAGGCCAACATGGAGGCAGGGGCCTAGCCGGGCAACAACTCTCATCTGCACACACTCAACACCACACCCTCGACCTCCAACAATGTGCAGCAGTGAAGCACACATGCACTGGTGACATTGCACATGCACCCATGACTATTCCAGGGTGGTGGGTGGGAACCAAGGTGCAGAAACACATCACACATGGCCACTCAACAAGACTCCTGAATGTCTGACACACTGCACACTACGCTGTACATGGACATGACGGCAATACCACACCAACCAATGGGATCCCAGCCACAGTCACACACCAATGAAGAAGCCAAGGTCACCCACAAAGAACACACATAGACAACAACCAACATTGCAGCCCGGACCCTGAGGAGTGCCAGCAGTCACACACACAACGTGTCACAATCACTGAAAGATAACACAAACTGGAAATCACATGACAGGGGCAAACAACAAGTGCCAAGGGGAAACCTGACTGTGACCCATCTGCATCTGCACACAAACTCAGCCCTGACAGCAAACACACCTATGGGTGACACCCTGATGACCAGTAATGTGCCATGCACCCACATCACAGAGAACCCAGGGAGAAGACTTTGGGGAACATAGGTCAACTCAGCAAGCATCACAAACAGGTACAACACTAGGGATCACAGCATGCACAGCTAAACGGAAGTGAACACACAGACATGCTCATACAACACACACCTTGGGCGCAGGCAATGTCACAGGAGTACACACTGCCATGAGGGGACTCCACTCCTGTGTGAGGAAAGCTGTGCCATATGTTGCCTCAGTAGGGCCCCATCATGTCAGCTGAGCACTTGGTCACACAATCAACAATTAGCACCAAATAAAGGCTCCCGTCACATCAGCCTGGTCATGGAAGTGCCAACGAAATCATCAGCACAGATCCAACACACTTGTATAGCAATGTTGCACTGACAACACAGATGAGTCCTTCCCCATTTATGCCCAAACCTGCATGTCCAGTGGAGATGGCCACACGGTCAGGGAAGTAGACGAATTGAACAATGGCAGGCACAACAGATGTGCAGGGGTGGAAGCCACAGATGTGAATTTGCTAATGTAAGTAGGAAATCCCATTGCCAAATACTGAACACATGACACCCTCAGATGCTGCTATGGATGACATGGATACACCACAGGATAGGACACATTCCCCCTGGACCACATGGGTTCCTGCACAGTAACACTTCATTATCATGAGACCAAATATCACCATCACTGCAGCAAGGGCATGGTTAGCATCATCAACAACATGTACATCAGAAGCATAAGCACTAGAGAGCAGAAAGTTGCTTTATTCAGCATATGTGTGAATTGAAAACTGAAAGTCCAGAAAAAACACAAAGGCCAATGGCCAGTCCATTGTCAAAGTCCAAACAGGGTGACAGTGGCAGATGTCACCCTATGCATGCCTGCACTGCTCAAAACCAGGGACAATCCACTAGGAGGGGCAACCGGGGGGGCAGGCCAGGCACCGCAGGGACAGGATCAGGGCTCACCAGGAGGAAGCAGGGAAGGGGTGGTGGGTGCTGGAGAGCCACTGACAACTGCAGTGGAGGTGTCTGACATGGTGTGTGCCGGCACAACTGGGGGGCATGACTCAGATGTTGTGGGTGCCGGCACGACTGCAGTGGACCCTGCAGATGGAGTGGACAGGTCCGCCACTGAAGTGCCCAAGTCAGACAGGGTGGTAGTGGACTCCACTACAGTGCCTACCACCAGGGGAGGAGAATGGGGAACAGGCAAGGTGGGCTGGACAGAGGGGGGACACCCTCACCACATCAGTGGCACAGACAAGCGCAGCGGGGGTGTGGTGCCGGTAGAGCAAGTGGCAGGGGGAGAAGGCCGGATCCTCTTGGGGATGGTATATCTGTGGGTGGGGGAACCTGGGGCAGGGTGTGGTGGGGGCACCTGTGGAGTGGGGGCCTGAGGGATGGAGGAAGGAGACCTGGTGCCTGAGCTGCAGGGCGGCGGCGTGGTCTTGCTCTTACGACTCCGGGGGGACTTGCAGGTGGGGGCCTCAGTCTGTCTGCGCCTGGGGGAGGGTGTCCGGGGGCGAGGGACACTCTGCTCCGTGTGGGTGGGCTTCCTCTTCCCCCTGAATGCTGTATCAGCTGTATCGGAGGGGAAGAGGCCGAGGTCACTGAGGAAGAGCCGCTGGGTCTTTGGGGTTGCAGGTGAGGCAAGGGAGGGTGCTTTGGAGGGAGAGGCAACTGAGGACTGCGCAGTGCTCTTGGATGCGTGTGTGTGTTCCAGTGCCCCATCCCCTGTGAGTCTGGTTTCAGTCCCCTGACTGTGCGTGCATGTGCGTTTTGTTTGTGGCGTGTGTGTCTGTGTGCTGGACGTGTGTGTGCTGGTGTGTGCCTGTGCCGGTGTGTGTGTGCTTGGGACGGGTAAGGTGCTGGGGAGTGTGGATGGAGCAGAGGCAGGAGGGGTGAGGGACTGTCTGAGGAGGGACACTGCTGCCGTCAGGGAGGAGTCCATGGACCTATTGCCCCTCTGTAGGTCAGACATGCCCGATGAGATGCCCTCCATGAACGACACCAGCTGAGTCAACAGAGCGGTGTGCGCATGGAGGACACTCAGCATGGCTGTCTGCCCTACATGGAGCTGGCGAAGGAGGTACACAGACTCCTCACTCAGGGCAGCAGGGGACACAGGGGCAGGGGGTGCGGTGCCTGGCCCAAAGGAGACACGCTCCCGAACATGGGAGCCTCCACGGACCTGGGGAATGGGAGCCGATGGGAGGGCGGTTGTGGTGCTGGTGGTGACGGGGACAGCAACACTAGCTGGGGTGTGGTGGCTGCTGACACCCGCCTCCATAAGGGAGTCATCCTCCGAGTTGCTCTGGTCCTCAGCTGAGGTGGATGGTGCTGAGGACTCCTCGGTGTGGCTCCCCTCACCCTCCGTGCCACTGGGTCCCTCCGACCACTCCTCGGCTGCTGACCCAGTCTGGCTCTCCGGCTCCTCCTGGTCCGTGGAGCTGTCCCCTTCCGTGGCCGTGGATGTATCTGCAAACAATGGGGAAACAGACAGACATCAGTCACCTGCACCAAACGCACACACCACTGTGAGCACAGCACATTACAGAGCAAGCCCTGGCATCATTAGTTGAACATTGCTAAAAGTGCCCTAACTGAACAGGAGAAGCCAATTGTCAGTCTGATGCCAACCATGGCACTCACATCCCACATGGCCTTGCACCCATCTGTCTGGTGTCTGTTGGATAGCAACACCCCAGTGTGGACACATGCACCACCTACACAGTAGTTGGACAGTGCAGAGGACACGGTGTAGCATGTGGACATGCACACATCACAACTCTTGCCACTGAGTCAGTACAGGTTTCCGGATGAAAGGGATGCCCAGAGTCAAATAGGAAATGCATGTGATGCATACCAGCGACAGACACCATGATGCACCCATGTCCTGATAGCCATCGCCACAATGGTGTGCATGTAGCACATGTCACTCCCCTGCAGGATCACCAATAAGTAGACACATGCCATGGCGGAGGCATGACTGCTAAGTCATACATCACTGTCTCAGTGATGTATGACTTGGCAGCCAGACAACAACACTCTGCACTGTGTCACAATAGTAGGTCATGGGGAATGCAAGTCCTGGAGCTGCACATGTGCACATGTACATCCCCCACACAACACATCATCTTAACCCTCATCTGTCCAGGTCATACCGATTGGACATATGGGAGACCTGTGACACTACCCTCTGAACCTGAGCCCCTCACAATCTGCTGTGAATGGGAAACAGCTGCCTGAACTTCACATTCGCATACCCCAGTCTGCACGGGCAGCTGATCAAACACCTATGTGACACACAAGTATCGTCTCCTATGGTCACATCTCCAGTGGCATGCTGAGCCCCTACCGAGAAACACCCCAGCAGTCTTTGCAACAAATCCACAGCACACTGACACAGAGGCAGACACCTGAGGGGTCAAATCACTTTGCACAATGTGTCAGCTGATACACGGGAGTGGGAGTACAGAGTGGATTGCATGGCCTGGAATAGGCATGACTGTCCTGCCCCACATGAATGAGGGATGAGCCCTGGACAGTGGATAGCTGGCTATGTATGTGTGACACACGTAATCTGCACACTCCTGGGGCCCAAACATTGTTCCCACCCGCTGCATGGGCGTGTGCCACATACCCCAGGCACATGTGGTGGGTCAGCTCAGCAAGTGGACCGCATATCAAAGCAACACGCAGATTACATGTCCGAACACAGGCGTTGTGTGAACAATGGACCCACCCATGATGCCCACAACAGAGTTAGGGAAACAGATGCTGTCCCCCACCTTTAGTGAAGCAAACTGCAAGGACACAGTCCCAAGTGACACAATTCCCTGAATGTAAGTGCCACACCTGGGTATCAGATGAGGAGTGGGCAGTGCACAATAGAGGGACATGGCTCCTGGACAACATGACTGCTGTACTGTGGCAGTTGAACCAGGCCGGAGGAGGGCACATAGCATGTAATACAGAGTTCACAGTGCAGTCTTTGACTCACCCCCTCCTTGCTGCTGTCTGGCCTTCAGCTGCCCATCCAGGTCTGGAAACACCACCGCCAGGATCTGGAGCATGTGGGGGGTCAGGGTCCGTGTTCCGCCCCTCCTGCGAGGAGGCGACAGCTTCAGCTGGACCCGTGCAATCCTCCGGGTCCAGCCCCGAAGGTCCTGCCACCTCTTCTGGCAGTTGCGGATCCGGCGCTTGTAGACCCCCACGGACCGGACAGCCCTAACGATGTCCTTCCAGATCTCCTTCTTCCGATGGGCATTAACCTGTCAGGATGACAAAGTGAAAAGGCCATTACTACACATGCAACATATCCGTGCATGACACAGTTGTATATACATGTCTCAATCACAGGGGCACATGATGTACACAGGCAGTGCAACGCTGCCCATGGACAGTTTGCCAGAAGTCACTACATGGTATCATTGCATGGGAAGTAAAACCTTGTTCAAATGCACTGTCACTGCACCATACCTGTCCAGTGCATGTCACTACACCCTATGGGGGGTGACAACTACTCAGTGAGCCTGCTAGCCAGTGGCGTGCAGACTTTCAGCCTTGCTAGTCAGACAAAATGCACATTCAGAAAGGCAGTGCACAGGACACTCACCTGCTCCCCTGGTGTCCCATACAGCTTGCTGTACTGTGGAAGTAGGCTGTCCAGCAGGGCCTGGTTCTCCTCAAGGCTGAAGGCTGGGGCTCTCTCCACAGTACGTGCCATTGCAGGGTCCAGAGGGGGCAGAGACAGCAGCAGTGCAGTGGCAGATGTCGTCCTGGAGCATGTAGTGCAGGCAAGTGAGCTCTCAGGGGAACAGCCAGCAATATATATGTGCTGGAGAGGCAGATACTGTCCCATGTGTCCAAAGTGATAGGTCCAAGTCGTTTGCATTTTCTGAATCTGGCCAATCCATGGAATAGCAGCACCAATACACGCCCACAGCATCCTTCAAATCTTCAACTTCATGACATACATGATTTTGCAACATTGTTGTGGGTGACCAACTGAATTTCCAGCAACCGACTCGTTCGAATTTCGAAAACGCGTCCGTTGCCAGGCTAGGCCATTGTCAATGGGTGCGCACCGATCGGTCCATTGCTGATCAACGCGTACAGGGGTACAACGCGTACCCGCACACATTGAATGCAATGGGCCGGCCGGGGGCACCGATCGGTCCATTGCTGATCAACGCGTACAGGGGTACAACGCGTACCCGCACACATTGAATGCAATGGGCGGCCGGGGGCACCGATCGGTCCATTGCGGTACAACGCGTACAGGGGTACAACGCGTACCCGCACACATTGAATGCAATGGGCCGGCCGGGGGCACCGATCGGTCCATTGCTGTTCAACGCATCCCTGTACAAGTGACTGGCATATGTCACCATGTCTGTCTCAGATGAACATATGCCAGCCACAGATAGCTCCCAGGGAGTGAGGGGCACACCTACAACATGACAGCCTGTCCAAACTGTATCATAAGGCATGTAAGGCTGCATTTCCTATTGTGTGTATGTTGGTGTACATGTTGTCCTGTGGGTGTCACCTGGGGGCAGCCACCCCCAGGCTGTGCACGTGTTCATGGGGACAGGATCCTGGGTGTTACGTGTACATGACCACTGTGATGTGCAACTGTTCATATCTGTGCATGTGCCATGGTCACATTTCACGGTGGTGTATGTGTATGTCATGTCACATACCCCGTGAGTCCCATGTGGGACGGTATGTTTGAGCCAGGGTGTCCCAGTGGCACAATAGTGATGGTCCTCCACAGTCTGTGTGCATGTAGTGTTTACAATGTCTCTGATTTCATGTGCACAATGGGAGACAGTCTCCACATCCAAGTTGTGTGTGCATGGACTTTGATGTTGTGCGTGTGTGTGTCACAGACGTCCCTGTCTGTCCTTCAGTGGCAAGTGGGACCACTACCTGTGGGGGTCATGGTTGTTTTGCTCTGGTGTATACCTGATACTCCTTGTAATGCCAGTGTCCATGTGGCAATACAGGGTCCCTGGGAATGTACCTGTCATTGAGCTGTGATGCCTGGGGCACATCTGTCCTCACATGTCACTGTGGGGGGTGATTGTGACACGGCAGCAGGAGATGGGAACTGTGACACGGCCTCATGATATCCAATGGGCCAACCTGGGACTTATTGATGCCACTTGTTGAACCGTGATGACAGATGTTGGCCATGTATGTACCATACATGTCCTTACGGAACTGCACACTTCATGTAGTTGTGCCTCATAATGATGTATGTTGTGATATTGAGTGTGTTCAATGCCGCATATGTGGGGTGACTGACAATCTTGCTTTCTTCTCCTCTGCACTGCAGGGCTCCTGCTGTCCATCGACCATTCCCAGACCTGGCAACGATGGTGGAACGGGACAGCATCCGACGGTACCGCTTCACCAGGCAGCTGATTGAGGATTTGGCAGTGCAGTTGGCCCCACATTTGCAGCCTGGCCGGCCGTATCCTACAGCGCTGACCCCCAAGGTGAAGGTGATGGCAGCCCTACACTTCTTTGCCACCGGTACCTTCCAACATACTGTGGCGACTGCTGGTGGGATGTCACAGACCATGTTGAGCCGTGTGCTCCGCGATGTTTTGGAGGCAATGTTATGTTATGTTATTCACATTTCTTAAGCGCAACTGTTACCCGAGGGTGTCCTGGCACTGTACGCTATCTTCCGGTTACCAGAGAGTGAAATGCCTATAAGGCGAAAAGCCAGGTTTTAAGTCCCTTCCTAAAGGCCAATAGATCTGTGGCATTCCTAAGATGGAATGGCAACTCATTCCAGGCCCTGGCGGCACAGATGCTGAAGCCTTTGCCCCCCCATTTTGCTTTCCTAAAGGAGGGTACTATCACTAGTCTTGCTCCTGCTGATCTCAGTGTTCTCCTAGGGACATACCATTTAAAACATTGTTTTAGATGTTCTGGGCCTCTTCCATGGAGGGCCCTGAAAACTGTACATAGGGATTTAAATTGAATCCGCTGTTTAACAGGGAGCCAATGCAGCTGTTTCAGCTCTTTTTTTACTGAGACAAATTTCGATGTTCCGGTCAGGAGTCTTGCTGCTGCGTTCTGCACAAGTTGGAGTCTATTAAGATGTTTCTTTTGGATGTTTAAATATAGGCTGTTGCAGTAGTCCACCCGTGATAGTATTAGGGATGTTATTATTACCTTATGGCAATCTGCTGGCAGGAACGGCATGATTTTCCGTATCATCCTAAGAAGATGGAAGCAGGTCGATATGACCGCACTCACTTGATCTTCGAATGTCAATTTGTTGTCAATTAGGACTCCTAGATTTTTAGCCTTTCTGGTTGGTTCCGGGAGCGGCCCAAGTTCTTCTGGCCACCAATCTGAAGTCCCAAAATTTCCATTGCTGCCAAATATAAGTACTTCCGTCTTGCTAGAGTTTAATTTTAAGCAATTCCTTGACATCCACTGCCCGACTGCTTTCATGCAGTCGTGAAATTTTTTCCCTTTCTCTGCTTCTTGCCCAGGACTTAATGACATCACTATTTGTGTGTCATCTGCATAGGATGTCAGGTGAAATCCAAAGGATCTGATTAACGCGGCTAGAGGTGTAACATAAACATTAAACAGCGTGGGACTCAGGGAAGACCCCTGAGGTACTCCACATGGTAAGGAAAATGGCGATGAACGGGCTTTGTCAAGATCCACAGTTTGAATTCTTTCTGTCAGAAAGGATTTCAATAGGTCCCAGGCCTTTCCTGTTACCCCGCAGTCAGATAAACGGTCCATCAAAATTCCATGTTGCTATTCCTGAACCGGTACATCTATTTCCCTAGACTGCAACGACTCACTGACGTGAAGAGTGACTTCTATGCCCTGGGGAGGATGCCGCATGTCATTGGCTCCATTGATGGGACACATGTGGCTTTGGTACCACCACAGGCCCAGGAGCAGGCCTACCGTAACCGCAAGCACTACCACTCGGTCAATGCACTGGTGGTGTGTCTTGCAGATATGACCATCACACACGTGTGTGCCCGTTTCCCTGGTTCAGCACACGATGCCTTTGTGATGAGGAGTAGTCGCATCCCCAGGATGATGGCACAGATGCAGAACCAGCGTGCCTGGCTTGTCGGTGTGTACTGACTTTGTGCCATTGTGTGTGATCTGATCTGTAGTATTCCGCCCACTTTTCCAAGTCAGCTAATGTGCACTTGTCTGTCCGTAGGTGACTCGGGATACCCCAACATGCCGTGGTTGCTGACACCCCTCAGGAACCCTGTGACACCAGCCCAGATGCGCTACAATGAGGCACATGGTCGGACCAGGAGAGTGATTGAGCGGACATTTGGTCTCCTGAAGAGCCGCTTCCACTGCCTGGACAAGACAGGAGGGTCCCTCCCATATGCCCCAGCGAAAGTGTGCAAGATTATCATCGTCTGCTGCATGCTCCACAACCTGGCAGTGCGGAAGGAGTTGCCTCTCATCCAGGCTGACAATGACCAACATCCGCCACCTGTGGAGGATCCTGGCCTGGACCACGATGCCAGTGATGATGATGATGATGATGAGGGTGATGTCCGCACACAGCTCATCACCAACTTCTTTAGCTGAATGTGAGTATCCTGAGGTGTCATGTCAATGATGTGAGTTGGCATGATATGTGTAGGTGGTGCTCTGGTGCTGTTGGAGTGTGTCCATGGGCTACTTGACTGGATGTGTGTAGCGATGTGTGCTTACAGGTGGTCTGTACTCCCCAACAGTGTTGACATGCTAACTTGGTTCTGGGTGGGTATCTTGTAACATGTATTGTGCATGAGTTTTGCTGTTCTGTCCTGTTCTCCATTGCTTTTGACTGTGTGTCATTTCTGTCCTTCACAGGGTACTTTCAGATTCGTTTGGTCAACTGTGTCCACCGACGACGTGATTGTACTTCCAGGGTGGTAGCTGTTGTGTCCCTACAGGTGATGTGCGCAACACCCATGGACTTCCTTCCTTCTACAGTTGTTGACTGTGTGCCCGCTGCCAGGTGGGATTACCTTGCATCTGTAGTGGTTACGACATGTTGCAACTGTGTAATAAACCTGTGCTTCACTTTGTGATGTGCGTTGTCTGTGGTCACACATTTGACTGCCATTTGCTTACTGCACCTGTGGGCTACTTGACTACAACTGGGAATAGGTGTGGTGTCTGTGCATTACACCGTCTTCCCTGGCAACAGCAGTGTAGGCAATGAGTCAGATGGCCTAGGTGTGTATGTGTTGTGTAGCCCTGGTGGTGTGTCTCCCTCATATGTGTCACGTTGCCTTTACTCACATGCCTGTGTTGTACTTGCTGTTGCAGTTCGCATACACAGTGTAATTTTGCAGTTCATCATTCCCATGACAGCACCCACGTTGGAATCACAACAGAGGCAAGTATGGTGTATTAGTGTGTTTATTGTGATACATTTGTGTGAATAGTGCATAGGATGGTTAGTGCTGTACATATATCTTGCAATCAGAAGTTCCTAGGTGAATTGAAAGTCCTGGTAGACAAAATCCCCAGTATCGGGGCCACAGTTGTCTGAGACATTGGTCCAACTTGTACTCCCCATGTAATGTGTGGGAGTTGTGTTGCCGTCAACAGGGTGAACAGTTTGTGCACAAAGGTGAACATCCAGAACAGGTTCAGGCTTCCTGGGAGTTGCACTTGGCCATCGGCCTCTCACTTGCCCCTCCTCGGACGACCCCTCTTCTTTGGGGGGCCCCTCAAGTACAGGCTGCTGCGGTGCAGGGGACTCTCCGCCAGAGTCATCCTCCCTCCCTGTGGCAGTTGCAGTTTGTTCAGCACCAGATGTTGTTGGCACTCAGGGAGGTGTAGACTGGTTGTTGTTCATCTGGCGGAGGCATTGTAAAATGTCCCTGTACACCGCTGTCATCTCTGGCAGTGCGTCCCACTTGGACTCCACGCGGGACATGTGTGAGTCCAAGCGGGCATGATGGGCAGCCTGCTGCTGTTTCATGTCTCTGAGGAGCCCCACTACCTGGCTGAGATCTCCGGTGCTGGACTGGTACGCATCGGCTATGCGTACCAGTTGTGGGTCATCATGCACACCAGCAACCTCTGCAAGCAGCGACCTCTGTCTCCCACCCCTCCCACCACCCCTGCCGACATGTGCAGTGCGTGCAGTGGCACGCACAGATGACCCTGGTCCCCCTTGGGGGTTGGTGGTGGTGGTGGTGTCCATGGCCCCACGTTGGTCCAGGGTCCCTGTGCTGGTGTTGCTCCTTGTTCTGTCCATGTCGGCAGGGATGGTATTTGTGGTGACAGTCGTTGGAGTGGTGGGTGCAGGGGTGCAGCTGGTGGTCCTGCTGGTGCTGCAGCTGGTGGTCCTGCTGGTGCTGCATGTTGGCTTGCACCGGATGTGCCAGGTTGGTCTTCTTCGTCCGAGGAGGGCAGAGGCTGTACGACACCAGTGAGCTCCGCATCCTCTTGAGCCTGGGACTGGGACTCCTCAGTGTCTGCTGCTGTGTCCCCATCATCACCTGTTTTTGGGAGACACACACAATGTATGTTATGTTTCTGCAGGCATCAATGGTTGACACACCTGACAGTTGTGACTGTGCCTCTGGGTGCGGGCCTGTACATTGCATTGTCCTAAGTCGTCACAGTCAGGGGTTGATATTGGTGTAGCACATTGTCCTGCATTATTTGGGCATTTCTATGTATTTGTTGGGGTCTGAACATGGTCTGCATTGGTTGTATTTGGTTGACAGCCGGCCCTCCTTCCCACCCAGCCAGTCAGTTATCCCACCATGGACTGTGCTTGCATTGCAGGGAGTGGAAGTTGTCTTTCAGGATGTCAGTCAGTGGTGTCCTGCTGTTGGTTGTTGCACAGTTGCCAGCAGGGCCTTGTGCTCCCCACAGCAGTAGCCAGTGTCAGCCATCTTGTCAGTCCTTATCCACTCCCTGTGATGTGAGTATGGTTCAGGGTGGTGTTGATGGGACAGTTGTGGGGGTGAGCTATGTCTGTGACTATGACTCCCATCATGCTATTGCCTCCACCCCACTTCCCAGCATTCCCATACTTACTTGCTTTTGTGGGGAGTTCAGTGTGTGTGGGTGTGAGAGAAATGGCAAGATGGCTGACAGTGGTGTCCTGCTGTTGGTTGGTGTGCAGTTCCCAGCATGCCCTTGTGCTCCCCACAGCAGTAGCCAGTGTCAGCCATCTTGTCAGTCCTTATCCACTCCCTGTGATGTGAGCATGGTTCAGGGTGGTGTTGATGGGACAGTTGTGGGGGTGAGCTATGTCTGTGACTATGACTCCCATCATGCTATTGCCTCCACCCCACTTCCCAGCATTCCCATACTTACTTGCTTTTGTGGGGAGTTCAGTGTGTGTGGGTGTGAGAGCAATGGCAAGATGGCTGACAGTGGTGTCCTGCTGTTGGTTGGTGTGCAGTTCCCAGCATGCCCTTGTGCTCCCCACGACACAGCAACAGTGTCAGACATCTTTGATGGGCCTTTCCACTCTCTGTGGGATGTGCATGCGTGAGTGTGAGCTTGCTGGGCCATGTGGTGGGGGATGTAGAGCTGTGCCTATGACTCCCATCATGCTATTGCCTCCACCCCACTTCCCAGCATTCCCATACTTACTTGCTTTTGTGGGGAGTTCAGTGTGTGTGGGTGTGAGAGCAATGGCAAGATGGCTGACAGTGGTGTCCTGCTGTTGGTTGGTGTGCCGTTCCCAGCATGCCCTTGTGCTCCCCACAGCAGTAGCCAGTGTCAGCCATCTTGTCAGTCCTTATCCACTCCCTGTGATGTGAGCATGGTTCAGGGTGGTGTTGATGGGACAGTTGTGGGGGTGAGCTATGTCTGTGACTATGACTCCCATCATGCTATTGCCTCCACCCCACTTCCCAGCATTCCCATACTTACTTGCTTTTGTGGGGAGTTCACTGTGTGTGGGTGTGAGAGCAATGGCAAGATGGCTGACAGTGGTGTCCTGCTGTTGGTTGGTGTGCAGTTCCCAGCATGCCCTTGTGCTCCCCACGACACAGCAACAGTGTCAGACATCTTTGATGGGCCTTTCCACTCTCTGTGGGATGTGCATGCGTGAGTGTGAGCTTGCTGGGCCATGTGGTGGGGGATGTAGAGCTGTGCCTACGACTCCCATCATGCTATTGCCTCCACCCCCTTCCCAGCATGCCCATGCTTCCTTCCTTTTGACTCTGCTTCCCTGTGGGGTGGGCTGCCTGTGCTGACAGGATGGCTGGGAGTGTTGTCCTGGCAGTTGTTTGGCTAAAAGTCCAAAGAGTGTCCCTGTGCTTCACACAACATAACCCAGGGTGGTGGTTCTTTGTGGGATCTTCAGTTAGGATGTGAGGCATTGCATTCTCCCAGGTGGGTTCTGTGGAGTATGTGTTGAGGGGATGTGTGAGGGGAGGTGCTTGTGACTATGGTCAGTGCTGCAAGTCCTCCTTCCCACCCAGCCAGATATCCCACCATGGAACGTGCTTGCATTGCAGAGAGTGCAAGTTGGCTTTCAGGATGTCAGGCAGTGGTGTTGTGCTGTTTGTTGGTGCACAGTTGCCAGCAGGGCCTTGTGCTCCCCACAGCAGTAGCCAGTGTCAGCCATCTTGTGAGTCCTTATCCACTCCCTGTGATGTGAGCATGGTTCAGAGTGGTGTTGATGGGCCAGTTGTGGGGCTGAGCGATATCTGTGCCTACTACTCCCATCATGCTATTGCCTCCACCCCCCTTACCAGCATGCCCATGCTTCCTTCCTTTTGACTCTGCTTCCCTGTGGGGTGGGGTGCCTGTGCTGACAGGATGGCTGGGAGTGTTGTCCTGGCAGTTGTTTGGCTAAAAGTCCCAAGAGTGTCCCTGTGCTTCACACTACATTACCCAGGGTGGAGGTTCTTTGTGGGATCTTGAGTTAGGATGTGAGGCATTGCATTCTCCCAGGTGGGTTCTGTGGAGTTTGTGTTGAGGGGGTGTGTGAGGGGAGGTGCTTGTGACTATGGTCAGTGCTGCGAGTCCTCCTTCCCACCCAGCCAGCCAGATATCCCACCATGGAACGTGCTTCCATTGCAGGGAGTGGAAGTTGTCCCTCAGGATGTCAGTCAGTGGTGTTGTGCTGTTTGTTGGTGCACAGTTGCCAGCAGGGCCTTGTGCTCCCCACAGCAGTAGCCAGTGTCAGCCATCTTGTGAGTCCTTATTCACTCCCTGTGATGTGAGCATGGTTCAGGGTGGTGTTGATGGGCCAGTTGTGAGGCTGAGCGATATCTGTGCCTACTACTCCCATCATGCTGTTGCCTCCACCCCCCTTCTCAGCATGCCCATGCTTCCTTCCTTTTGACTCTGCTTCCCTGTGGGGTGGGCTGCCTGTGCTGACAGGATGGCTGGGAGTGTTGTCCTGGCAGTTGTTTGGCTAAAAGTCCCAAGAGTGTCCCTGTGCTTCACACAACATTACCCAGGGTGGAGGTTCTTTGTGGGATCTTGAGTTAGGATGTGAGGCATTGCATTCTCCCAGGTGGGTTCTGTGGAGTTTGTGTTGAGGGGGTGTGAGGGGAGGTGCTTGTGACTATGGTCAGTGCTGCGAGTCCTCCTTCCCACCCAGCCAGCCAGATATCCCACCATGGAACGTGCTTCCATTGCAGGGAGTGGAAGTTTTCTCTCAGGATGTCAGTCAGTGGTGTCCTGCTGTTGGTTGTTGCACAGTTGCCAGCAGGGCCTTGTGCTCCCCACAGCAGTACCCAGTGTCAGCCATCTTGTGAGTCCTTTTCCACTCCCTGTGATGTGCGCATGGTTCATGGTGGTGTTGATGGGACAGTTGTGGGGGTGAGCAATATGTGTGACTACGACTCCCATGATGCTATTGGCTACACTGACTTGCCCAGTATACACAGACTTCCTTCCTTTCAGTGGTCTTCACTGTGTGTTGGTGTTGTAGTGGTGGCTACATGTCTGGATGTGTTTGTTAGTTCTATTTGTGCCACTGCCTAGCTGTAGTTGTAGTTGTGTTTGTACATGTGATGACACGGTTAAATGTAACTTTGAGATGGCATGTGTTGTGTTTATCTGACTGACATACACATTTTGGGATGATTCTGTTCTGGTTGCTGTGTAATTGCTATGAGTGCATGGTTTGACTCTCCCCTTGACAGTGATGTGTGTGTGTATTGTGGCAGAATATTGTGTACATTTGTTGTGTACTCACCAGGCTCTGGGATGTTCTCTAGTCCATAGACGCTCACTGGCGGAAGGATGGCCCGCACCTTCTCCTCCCAGGGCCTGAGGTATACTGGCTTGGCAGGAGGGCCACTGCCGGTGTATTGGCTCAGGAGGTAGTCCTTCTTGAGCAGCTCCCATACCCTCCTGCGCACGTCATACCACCTGTTCTGGATGTCAGTCTTTGTGCGCAGACATGGTGATTGTGCGTTCACCCTGTTGATGATCCTCTCCCACATCTTGGTTTTCTGGGAGATGTGGGTCTGTTGGACCAGTGTGCCAAACTGCTGTGGCTCTACCCTGAGGATCTCGTCTACCAGGACTTCCAATTCACAATCTAGGAACTTGTGATTCTTCTTGGGGGGCATGGTGATGGGTGGTGATGGTGAGTGATGTGTGTGTTGGTGTGCAGGTGAGGGTGTGTGAGTGTGTGTTTTGCTGGGTGTATGTGAGGTAGCTATTTGTTGGTGTGCTGATGGTGTGTGGCTTGTGTGAGGGATGAGCTGTGGGTGTGTGGTTGCTGTCTGTTGAGTGCTGGCAGTAGAATGGCATTTGCAAAGGATCATGGTTGGGATTTGTGTCCTTTATATGGGTGGAGTTGTGGGTGTGTCTTTGTTCTCTGTCCCCACCCTCCCCAGTATTTATTGGCTTTGTAATTGCTTGTTTGGCCTTTTTTTGTGTATTTTTCCTTAGTACTTTTTGTGCATGTTGGAAACGTTCTTGTGACCGAGTCGGACCCTGCATTTGTCTCGTACGGTCTTCTCCGTTTCGTTCACGCTGTGTTTGTGCAGTTTTCTATGCTGCGTACGCGTCGGTCGCGGTGTTTTGTGTTACTTCGGCTCGGTTTTGTATGCGTGTCGGTCGTACGGCTTGTCCTCCGTTCGACTCGGTCGTGGTTTTCGCGCCTTGCATCGTACTTTGCGGTTTGGAGTTCGCGTGTACGTTTCGGTTGGATTTGTTCCGGGTGCGTGTCGGTCGGTTCGATTCGCGTGTTTTTCCGGCCGGATTGCTGTTTTCCGTGCGGCTCGGTCGTTCGGCTTGGGTTCAGTACGTGTCGGTCGGATTTTGCACGCCTTGCATCGTACTTGGCGTGTCGGGCGCCACAGGTACGTGTCGGTCGGAATAAATTCCGGCTCCGAGTCGGTCGGTGCTTTTTCCGGCCCGAATCGGAATCGACCCCTTAGTCTCTTCAATAAAAGGGCACAAAGCGCGAATTTCCTCAAAGATGGTGTCCAGCGATATCGGAGAAACAGACTTTGGTGGAGAGGGAGGGTCCTGTTTGAGGCGTTTATTAGCGGAAGCTGGAGTTTGCGATTTAATTGACGAGGGCGTCAAAATTGTTAACTTTGAAGAGCTGGATTGCGCCATAATGATAGTGTCCCTAGATACAGGATCAGAAGAAGAAGATACTAACACTGGAGAATGAGCTGTAGATCTCTTTTGTGTAAGTAATAATTTCTTGCTCCTGCCCATAGAGCAGGGAAGGAAAAACTGCGAGAGAGCAAAGAAAAACACCAGCAATAAACTGCAATGTCTCACAGTGTGGGAGGTAGGCTCCACAATTAATTGCGCAAGCAGCTCAAAACACAAAGAATCCTCCTAATAAAATTAAAAAATAGGTCTGGTCAGGCATAGAGTAGCAGAAAAATAGGAATTACTATCAAAAATCAGGAGTGCGGCAAAATATCCGAGGCGAGAAGCAAGGAAAGCCTCACAGAGAAAAACAAAATGGCGGCCGCAAAGGACTCAGAACAAGTAAAAGAGGATTTACCTCAAAAACAGCGAATACACCCATAGCAGACATATGAGGGTGTTCAGGAGCAATTCCGGTACATGAAACTCTCTATTTCAATGCCCAAAGAGAGTTTTGAGTCGCGAAAATCACCGCAACATTTCACCCGCAATGCGGACCTCCGGGGCTAGGTGGCCATCTTGCCGCGCGCGCTCCTCGGCTTAATGCGCCTTCTAAAAAGCACTAATTGTATCCTGCCAGTCATATATTTGAATAGTAGTAAGATAGCTCAGTCCCCTAAAAAGCTCTGAATGTAAAGTAAAGGTAGAACAATTTCGACCAGAAAATGGGAAAGGAAGAGGTCAGGATTGAGGGAGTGAGGAAGGAGCATTTGGAATACTGTTATCTCATCAAATGGCGCATTGGCAGAGCAATTGCAATTTGTGGGTAGACGACTGGGGAGGTGACATTTTTTGTTCCTTTTTGATAGGGGAAAAACATAATTATTCTTAATGTTGTTACCCCAATATTATTGCAAACGTTACCTGCAACAAGCATAACTGTGTGCAGTCATGCACACCTCGCAGAAAACCCATACTGCAAGTCTTAATAAGTGAAATGATGCCTCGAATTGCAAATGTTGACCACTTTTTATCTAATCAATTTGCGAATGGGGCCAGTTTAATTTTGGCGTCTAGTCCTATTTTATGCTCATATCCCACATCATCGCAATATCCTAATAAGCGAGGACACGATGGCCTGATACATGAGATTCTTTTTGAGAGACAGAATTTGACACACCTTACCTACCAATCTGGATGCCCTTCAGAGCACAATTCATTTGGCATTTAAGTTGATCAGACAAGTTGTATTACTGTATTTGTATCTATAGAGAAGCATTAGAATTTTGAGAAAAATACTGTACAAAGACAAATGCACTGGACGCTTCCAGTTCTATATTTGTTCACACACTATTGGTTGCAGGCAAATTCTAAACAGTGTTTGAAATAGTACCGATAGCTTTATATTAACACTGCTACTTTTAGCATAAATTAAAATGATTACTGTTATAGGACGTCCGGGGAAATTATGATTGGTTGTGATACTGGTCATTGGATTGCAACATAGATTATTGTTTTCTGAAACAGTTGTAGGGCTAATTATCTGAATTTATTGAATCACAGTATCCATTGTCTAAACTTCATGATCCTCTCCAGGGTGCTGGCTATTGATGTTCAATTGCACGAGTTGGAAACAGTGCTGGGGGAGTAACAGAGATAGTTTTGACTAAGTGCTAGCAATTGCAGAGATCGAAGGTTAGTATATGTTAGTGGTGAGTGTTAACAACAGAATATACCTCTATCACTCCAAACCGGATGTGCTTTATGCTGCTGCTTCCGCTGCTCCTCTGTGCAACAGGATCCCTTATTTGGCACTTTTACATTTCACCAAATTGGTATCAACTCATCGGCTTCACATCAATCGAACCATATTCCTCCTCCGACATCTCTCTTTGGACAGTACACCTGAAAAAGAATCACAGAATGAGTTATCAATATGAGATCAAGAGTAAAAATTCAAGTGAAAACACACACTGTAAACGGTGCCATGAAGACCTGAAGATTCAATAAGTGTTTGACAGTTCCCAAAAATCAAGGGGGAGCCAAATGTTTCATCACTCATAACAGATGAGTAGAAATCATGGTGCCGGCAATTCTTCACTTATGGCTTACATAGCTGCCAAGTTTTCAGATTGCATAAGTGTGACATATCTATGCTTTCAATTTGTAAATGAGTGACATTCTACTGCCAAATGAGTGACACTTTGAGTGACACTTTCTCATGAGTAAATCAAAGCAATGACATTTTGGGGTGCTCCTCTATTAGTTTTATATTATTGTATCCAGACAGATGTCACACCAAACACGCCGGCAAAACAAGCCAGCACTTAGGGCGATGCTGGTGCTTATTAAAATATCAAATCAATTAGCAATATCCGTGATTTTGTTGTGAATAGTTAGAATTTAACATATTTTACTTTCGAAGAGATGAGACTGTGAATTAAAAATTACTAAAGTCTTTGGAAGGATATTGATCTTCTGAGTGCCTTAATCACTCACGTTTTCCTTTTCACACCACTTTGCTCTGTACTTTTTCCGTCTGTTAGCCATATACATTATTTTTCTCTGCACACCTTTCAGAAATTCTCCATCTGCATATCTCGCACATCATCTCCTTCCTCTTCATCACTCTTTGGTCACTCTATACTTGTAGGTGTACTTCCTTGTGTGGCCCCCATTCACCAGACTCTCTCTCTCAGGCGCACACTGACACACACACACAAACGCTTCGTCTACATCCTTCACACACTTTCTTATAACATGGTAATTGCTTAGAACTTGTATGACGGTTGCTCTGTGCGCTCTGCAGATAGGCCAAGGATTGGATGAGCATGTAGTAAGAACAGCATTATGAAAAGTAACATTTTGTATCCATTTGAAAACTTTAAAAATAAACACATCTTAAATTCATTTTTGGGATGTTTGGGTACTCACAAGGTTTTAACAATTGTTTGATGGAACTATTTTTGATCTGGCTCGAACATTTACGTGGATTGTGACATCAGGGTCATTTATCCCTGATCAGGGGTTCTCTTGACAATACTGCACTTAACAGTTTGCTTTGTCCTGCGCCTATCGGAAAATTGCCACTATGCATTGCAATGATGCATCTAATTTTAAGCCTTCATTTTTCATTTGTTAAGATTTCCTACTTTGCTGTGTGATCATTTCATTCGGGACATTCTTAATGACATAGATTTTTGGTATCCTAGAAGCCTTGAGGAAGTCTTGGATAAGACAAAACACGTGTTGGCTGTGTTTGGGCTGAATAACATATTGTGACATCTAACATGTTCATGCAATGCGTATCGGACACACTGTGAAAATACTTAATATCTCATTATTTTTACTCTTGTGGATATGCTTAAAATATGTATGATATGAGCTGCGTACATATATGTATGGAAATAAAAAGTGTATATAATACATTTATTGTGTTTGCTATAATACAATCACTGACTATAGATTTTGATAACTTTAAAATCATTCTGCCTCTGTTGTGCTCAAGGCAAGTGTATAAAAGATTTAACAATTGTTTGATGCAGCCTCAATGATCATTTCCTTTTCAGGTACCCACCATGCCTCCTCGCTGTGAATGCGCAGGCTTCCAGTGCCCAATCCCACTGCTCCCCATCAAAAAATGTTGAAACTAATTTAGGGAGAACGAGTCAATAAATGTGACATCCACTACTTTGAGGGGCCACAGACTGCCACGTGGTACTAGTCATTCTTCCACTCACACCTTTTGATGGTAGACTGCAGGCATGGGGTCTGATTTCAGCAATGAGTGCACTATTGTGATCCAAATATGAAAGCCGCCATGGCCCCTTTGTCATAGTTTCCTGCTGTGCGGGGCTCCTTGGAATATTTTGGTTATACTGATTTTGCTGCCCTTTCGACTACTCAGAAATTCAGGTGCTCTCATTATTAACAATAGAGTTGACTGCAGCTCTCGTGGTTGTAAGTTCCTCCAACCAGTCCCATGAGGCAAACTAAGGCAAAAGTCGAACACCAATTATTGCATGCCCAAGTTCACAGTTGCTGCGCGCGTTGTAAATCACTGACAGAATATCGACTACAGAAATATCGACGACAAAAATATCGGAGCCGAAATATCGATGTCCAGAATAGTGAAGTCCTATCTACATTATGGTAAGAACAAAAATATCGAAACAAAAATATTGTAAAAAATATCGTTGTTAAAAATATCGTTTTTTTAAAATGTCTAAAAAAAACAGACCGCCCACCATCCACACCAGAAAGACCCCCCACCATATTAGGATGGCTGGGGGGTCCGCGGCGGACGGAAAGACCGTCCGCCGCATTTCCGCCCGTCGACTCGTCGACCGGGCGGAAAACACCTTTAATATGGTGGCGGTGTCTGCAAGACACCGCCATCCATATTAGGATGTATGCGGAGATCAGCCTTTCCATGGCGGCATTGCCGCCATGGAAAGGCATGCGGTCTTTGCCATTGGGGGCCCGTTGCGGGCCCCTAGGGTGTTGGGGGGTGGGGGGTGCACATGCATGTGCATGCACAAGGTGGCAGTCACCGCGCGGTGCCTGTCACCTTGTGCATGCAAATGCACAACATGTATTTACAGCATTGTGGCGGGCGGTGCTGTGAGCACCGCCCACCACAATGCTGGGAATGGGGATGCCACCGCCACGGTGGCGGTGGCATCCTAATTGCAGGTGCGGGACCTCCGCACCCCTGGCGGACGGTCCCGCATTCCATTACGGTGGCGGGCGGACTTTGTCCGCCCGCCATCGTAATGTGCCCCATAGTTAGAATTATTAGAAAATGTTTAAAATTATAAATAATAAATATAATTTTAATAAAAATTAAACATATATATAAAATATAATATATACATTTACTTTATAATATTAAAAATAAATATTATAGTATATTATAAAATGTTAGAAACATATTAAAAATTAGAAATACATATACATACATATACCAGTAAATATAAAATAAAAATACAATATATAATAATTTAAAAAATTTAAATATTTTTAATCTTTTACAATAACATTTCACACTACATTAACAGGAACAGTAGAGAAAACATTGGATAGCAGAGAGGATAGCATTACTATTCCCACTCCAGGGAGTGCAACAGTAGGGAAAGTGTTGGATAGCGGATGGGAATAATTTACTATTGTCCACACACACTAACCCCAGCAATGTTGCTGAGGGTGGGAACCAGAGGCACGGGGCAAAGGGCGAGCCAGCCTCCACTATCTCATGAATACACAAAAGTGGGCTGCCCCTTGAATCAATTCCTATGTTTATCTACAGAGTTCTATAGAGATGCACTACCAGTGGGGGCATCTCATAAAAAGTTACGGACTGGCCTCACACACCGCCCGGTGTCATGCTTCATCATCGGCTGTCCTCGCCCTCTAAAAACTTTGTTTGATAGAGGGCGGGCATACACCTGGAGACAGGGATGCACTTCTAAATCTAAGTGATGGCCGTGGGGAGTGATAAGTGATTTAAAAACCATTACATTAGTCCATGTGCTATGCTTTATTCAAATGGTAAATGTATGGTGGTTAAAAACTAAGTGAACGATGGTATGGCATATTATTCTCCCTTCACCGTATGAAATGCGGTCGACATGTTTCTGCTGAGGTGTCCCCGAAGGGTACGTAGCATTCTTCAGGACCTAAAAAAGGGGGGGAAAGGGGGGTTATATTCCCTATGTGTTCACTTCCTTTTTACTAGTGAAAAATGGAAGGAAAATCCTGTCGCTAGATCAGGGAGGGGTTAAAAAACACTATGTAGGTGGATACTTCCCTCTTGGTATAGTACCACTGAGAGTAACTCTGTAGAGAAAGGAAAAACAAAAACAAAACATACAAACCAAACCGTGTGAGTATGTAAACAAATAGTTTATAAACATCATCCATCCCGCGTCATACCTATAGCGCGCGTGGTGGTTGTAAACCAACTCTTACCCTGTATTTCTACCCTAAACGCTCCAATGGAGGGCTGAGGTGGAAGGACCTACTTAGACTTTCTGTAGGGAGTAATGTTGCTTTATTTTTCTCACAGTGTTTAGAACTCTTGGGGTATCCCCTCACTTTATGGGGATCTCGTAATAAAGCATAGCACATGGACTAATGTAATGGTTTTTAAATCACTTATCACTCCCCCACGGCCATCACTTAGATTTAGAAGTGCATCCCTGTCTCCACGTGTATGCCCGCCCTCTATCAAACCACGTTTTTAGAGGGCGAGGACAGCCGATGATGAAGCATGACACCGGGCGGTGTGTGAGGCCAGTCCGTAACTTTTTATGAGATGCCCCCACTGGTAGTGCATCTCTATAGAACTCTGTAGATAAACATAGGAATTGATTCAAGGGGCAGCCCACTTTTGTGTATTCAATAATTTACTATTCCCACTCCAGAAAATGCACCAGTAAGGAAAGTGTTGGATAGCGGAGGGGAATAATTTACTATTCCCACTCCAGCAAATAAAACAGTAGGGAAAGTGTTGGATAGCATATGTGAATAATTTACTATTCCCACTTCAGGGAGTGCAACATTAAGAAAAGTGTTGGATAGCGGAGGAGTAAAAATTACTATTCCCACTCCAGGGAGTGCAACAGTAGGGAAAGTGTTGGATAGCGGAGGGAAATAATTTACTATTCCCACTTCCCAGCATTCCCATACTTACTTGCTTTTGTGGGGAGTTCAGTGTGTGTGGGTGTGAGAGCAATGGCAAGATGGCTGACAGTGGTGTCCTGCTGTTGGTTGGTGTGCCGTTCCCAGCATGCCCTTGTGCTCCCCACAGCAGTAGCCAGTGTCAGCCATCTTGTCAGTCCTTATCCACTCCCTGTGATGTGAGCATGGTTCAGGGTGGTGTTGATGGGACAGTTGTGGGGGTGAGCTATGTCTGTGACTATGACTCCCATCATGCTATTGCCTCCACCCCACTTCCCAGCATTCCCATACTTACTTGCTTTTGTGGGGAGTTCAGTGTGTGTGGGTGTGAGAGCAATGGCAAGATGGCTGACAGTGGTGTCCTGCTGTTGGTTGGTGTGCAGTTCCCAGCATGCCCTTGTGCTCCCCACTACACAGCAACAGTGTCAGACATCTTTGATGGGCCTTTCCACTCTCTGTGGGATGTGCATGCGTGAGTGTGAGCTTGCTGGGCCATGTGGTGGGGGATGTAGAGCTGTGCCTATGACTCCCATCATGCTATTGCCTCCACCCCCTTCCCAGCATGCCCATGCTTCCTTCCTTTGACTCTGCTTCCCTGTGGGGTGGGCTGCCTGTGCTGACAGGATGGCTGGGAGTGTTGTCCTGGCAGTTGTTTGGCTAAAAGTCCAAAGAGTGTCCCTGTGCTTCACACAACATAACCCAGGGTGGTGGTTCTTTGTGGGATCTTCAGTTAGGATGTGAGGCATTGCATTCTCCCAGGTGGGTTCTGTGGAGTATGTGTTGAGGGGTGTGTGAGGGGAGGTGCTTGTGACTATGGTCAGTGCTGCAAGTCCTCCTTCCCACCCAGCCAGATATCCCACCATGGAACGTGCTTGCATTGCAGAGAGTGCAAGTTGGCTTTCAGGATGTCAGGCAGTGGTGTTGTGCTGTTTGTTGGTGCACAGTTGCCAGCAGGGCCTTGTGCTCCCCACAGCAGTAGCCAGTGTCAGCCATCTTGTGAGTCCTTATCCACTCCCTGTGATGTGAGCATGGTTCAGAGTGGTGTTGATGGGCCAGTTGTGGGGCTGAGCGATATCTGTGCCTACTACTCCCATCATGCTATTGCCTCCACCCCCCTTACCAGCATGCCCATGCTTCCTTCCTTTTGACTCTGCTTCCCTGTGGGGTGGGGTGCCTGTGCTGACAGGATGGCTGGGAGTGTTGTCCTGGCAGTTGTTTGGCTAAAAGTCCCAAGAGTGTCCCTGTGCTTCACACTACATTACCCAGGGTGGAGGTTCTTTGTGGGATCTTGAGTTAGGATGTGAGGCATTGCATTCTCCCAGGTGGGTTCTGTGGAGTTTGTGTTGAGGGGGTGTGTGAGGGGAGGTGCTTGTGACTATGGTCAGTGCTGCGAGTCCTCCTTCCCACCCAGCCAGCCAGATATCCCACCATGGAACGTGCTTCCATTGCAGGGAGTGGAAGTTGTCCCTCAGGATGTCAGTCAGTGGTGTTGTGCTGTTTGTTGGTGCACAGTTGCCAGCAGGGCCTTGTGCTCCCCACAGCAGTAGCCAGTGTCAGCCATCTTGTGAGTCCTTATCCACTCCCTGTGATGTGAGCATGGTTCAGGGTGGTGTTGATGGGCCAGTTGTGAGGCTGAGCGATATCTGTGCCTACTACTCCCATCATGCTGTTGCCTCCACCCCCTTCTCAGCATGCCCATGCTTCCTTCCTTTGACTCTGCTTCCCTGTGGGGTGGGCTGCCTGTGCTGACAGGATGGCTGGGAGTGTTGTCCTGGCAGTTGTTTGGCTAAAAGTCCCAAGAGTGTCCCTGTGCTTCACACAACATTACCCAGGGTGGAGGTTCTTTGTGGGATCTTGAGTTAGGATGTGAGGCATTGCATTCTCCCAGGTGGGTTCTGTGGAGTTTGTGTTGAGGGGGTGTGAGGGGAGGTGCTTGTGACTATGGTCAGTGCTGCGAGTCCTCCTTCCCACCCAGCCAGCCAGATATCCCACCATGGAACGTGCTTCCATTGCAGGGAGTGGAAGTTTTCTCTCAGGATGTCAGTCAGTGGTGTCCTGCTGTTGGTTGTTGCACAGTTGCCAGCAGGGCCTTGTGCTCCCCACAGCAGTACCCAGTGTCAGCCATCTTGTGAGTCCTTTTCCACTCCCTGTGATGTGCGCATGGTTCATGGTGGTGTTGATGGGACAGTTGTGGGGGTGAGCAATATGTGTGACTACGACTCCCATGATGCTATTGGCTACACTGACTTGCCCAGTATACACAGAATTCCTTCCTTTCAGTGGTCTTCACTGTGTGTTGGTGTTGTAGTGGTGGCTACATGTCTGGATGTGTTTGTTAGTTCTATTTGTGCCACTGCCTAGCTGTAGTTGTAGTTGTGTTTGTACATGTGATGACACGGTTAAATGTAACTTTGAGATGGCATGTGTTGTGTTTATCTGACTGACATACACATTTTGGGATGATTCTGTTCTGGTTGCTGTGTAATTGCTATGAGTGCATGGTTTGACTCTCCCCTTGACAGTGATGTGTGTGTGTATTGTGGCAGAATATTGTGTACATTTGTTGTGTACTCACCAGGCTCTGGGATGTTCTCTAGTCCATAGACGCTCACTGGCGGAAGGATGGCCCGCACCTTCTCCTCCCAGGGCCTGAGGTATACTGGCTTGGCAGGAGGGCCACTGCCGGTGTATTGGCTCAGGAGGTAGTCCTTCTTGAGCAGCTCCCGTACCCTCCTGCGCACGTCATACCACCTGTTCTGGATGTCAGTCTTTGTGCGCAGACATGGTGATTGTGCGTTCACCCTGTTGATGATCCTCTCCCACATCTTGGTTTTCTGGGAGATGTGGGTCTGTTGGACCAGTGTGCCAAACTGCTGTGGCTCTACCCTGAGGATCTCGTCTACCAGGACTTCCAATTCACAATCTAGGAACTTGTGATTCTTCTTGGGGGCATGGTGATGGGTGGTGATGGTGAGTGATGTGTGTGTTGGTGTGCAGGTGAGGGTGTGTGAGTGTGTGTTTGCTGGGTGTATGTGAGGTAGCTATTTGTTGGTGTGCTGATGGTGTGTGGCTTGTGTGAGGGATGAGCTGTGGGTGTGTGGTTGCTGTCTGTTGAGTGCTGGCAGTAGAATGGCATTTGCAAAGGATCATGGTTGGGATTTGTGTCCTTTATATGGGTGGAGTTGTGGGTGTGTCTTTGTTCTCTGTCCCCACCCCCAGTATTTATTGGCTTTGTAATTGCTTGTTTGGCCTTTTTTTGTGTATTTTTCCTTAGTACTTTTTGTGCATGTTGGAAACGTTCTTGTGACCGAGTCGGACCCTGCATTTGTCTCGTACGGTCTTCTCCGTTTCGTTCACGCTGTGTTTGTGCAGTTTTCTATGCTGCGTACGCGTCGGTCGCGGTGTTTTGTGTTACTTCGGCTCGGTTTTGTATGCGTGTCGGTCGTACGGCTTGTCCTCCGTTCGACTCGGTCGTGGTTTTCGCGCCTTGCATCGTACTTTGCGGTTTGGAGTTCGCGTGTACGTTTCGGTTGGATTTGTTCCGGGTGCGTGTCGGTCGGTTCGATTCGCGTGTTTTTCCGGCCGGATTGCTGTTTTCCGTGCGGCTCGGTCGTTCGGCTTGGGTTCAGTACGTGTCGGTCGGATTTTGCACGCCTTGCATCGTACTTGGCGTGTCGGGCGCCACAGGTACGTGTCGGTCGGAATAAATTCCGGCTCCGAGTCGGTCGGTGCTTTTTCCGGCCCGAATCGGAATCGACCCCTTAGTCTCTTCAATAAAAGGGCACAAAGCGCGAATTTCCTCAAAGATGGTGTCCAGCGATATCGGAGAAACAGACTTTGGTGGAGAGGAGGGTCCTGTTTGAGGCGTTTATTAGCGGAAGCTGGAGTTTGCGATTTAATTGACGAGGGCGTCAAAATTGTTAACTTTGAAGAGCTGGATTGCGCCATAATGATAGTGTCCCTAGATACAGGATCAGAAGAAGAAGATACTAACACTGGAGAATGAGCTGTAGATCTCTTTTGTGTAAGTAATAATTTCTTGCTCCTGCCCATAGAGCAGGGAAGGAAAAACTGCGAGAGAGCAAAGAAAAACACCAGCAATAAACTGCAATGTCTCACAGTGTGGGAGGTAGGCTCCACAATTAATTGCGCAAGCAGCTCAAAACACAAAGAATCCTCCTAATAAAATTAAAAAATAGGTCTGGTCAGGCATAGAGTAGCAGAAAAATAGGAATTACTATCAAAAATCAGGAGTGCGGCAAAATATCCGAGGCGAGAAGCAAGGAAAGCCTCACAGAGAAAAACAAAATGGCGGCCGCAAAGGACTCAGAACAAGTAAAAGAGGATTTACCTCAAAAAACAGCGAATACACCCATAGCAGACATATGAGGGTGTTCAGGAGCAATTCCGGTACATGAAACTCTCTATTTCAATGCCCAAAGAGAGTTTTGAGTCGCGAAAATCACCGCAACATTTCACCCGCAATGCGGACCTCCGGGGCTAGGTGGCCATCTTGCCGCGCGCGCTCCTCGGCTTAATGCGCCTTCTAAAAAGCACTAATTGTATCCTGCCAGTCATATATTTGAATAGTAGTAAGATAGCTCAGTCCCCTAAAAAGCTCTGAATGTAAAGTAAAGGTAGAACAATTTCGACCAGAAAATGGGAAAGGAAGAGGTCAGGATTGAGGGAGTGAGGAAGGAGCATTTGGAATACTGTTATCTCATCAAATGGCGCATTGGCAGAGCAATTGCAATTTGTGGGTAGACGACTGGGGAGGTGACATTTTTGTTCCTTTTTGATAGGGGAAAAACATAATTATTCTTAATGTTGTTACCCCAATATTATTGCAAACGTTACCTGCAACAAGCATAACTGTGTGCAGTCATGCACACCTCGCAGAAAACCCATACTGCAAGTCTTAATAAGTGAAATGATGCCTCGAATTGCAAATGTTGACCACTTTTTATCTAATCAATTTGCGAATGGGGCCAGTTTAATTTTGGCGTCTAGTCCTATTTTATGCTCATATCCCACATCATCGCAATATCCTAATAAGCGAGGACACGATGGCCTGATACATGAGATTCTTTTTGAGAGACAGAATTTGACACACCTTACCTACCAATCTGGATGCCCTTCAGAGCACAATTCATTTGGCATTTAAGTTGATCAGACAAGTTGTATTACTGTATTTGTATCTATAGAGAAGCATTAGAATTTTGAGAAAAATACTGTACAAAGACAAATGCACTGGACGCTTCTAGTTCTATATTTGTTCACACACTATTGGTTGCAGGCAAATTCTAAACAGTGTTTGAAATAGTACCGATAGCTTTATATTAACACTGCTACTTTTAGCATAAATTAAAATGATTACTGTTATAGGACGTCCGGGGAAATTATGATTGGTTGTGATACTGGTCATTGGATTGCAACATAGATTATTGTTTTCTGAAACAGTTGTAGGGCTAATTATCTGAATGTATTGAATCACAGTATCCATTGTCTAAACTTCATGATCCTCTCCAGGGTGCTGGCTATTGATGTTCAATTGCACGAGTTGGAAACAGTGCTGGGGGAGTAACAGAGATAGTTTTGACTAAGTGCTAGCAATTGCAGAGATCGAAGGTTAGTATATGTTAGTGGTGAGTGTTAACAACAGAATATACCTCTATCACTCCAAACCGGATGTGCTTTATGCTGCTGCTTCCGCTGCTCCTCTGTGCAACAGGATCCCTTATTTGGCACTTTTACATTTCACCAAATTGGTATCAACTCATCGGCTTCACATCAATCGAACCATATTCCTCCTCCGACATCTCTCTTTGGACAGTACACCTGAAAAAGAATCACAGAATGAGTTATCAATATGAGATCAAGAGTAAAAATTCAAGTGAAAACACACACTGTAAACGGTGCCATGAAGACCTGAAGATTCAATAAGTGTTTGACAGTTCCCAAAAATCAAGGGGGAGCCAAATGTTTCATCACTCATAACAGATGAGTAGAAATCATGGTGCCGGCAATTCTTCACTTATGGCTTACATAGCTGCCAAGTTTTCAGATTGCATAAGTGTGACATATCTATGCTTTCAATTTGTAAATGAGTGACATTCTACTGCCAAATGAGTGACACTTTGAGTGACACTTTCTCATGAGTAAATCAAAGCAATGACATTTTGGGGTGCTCCTCTATTAGTTTTATATTATTGTATCCAGACAGATGTCACACCAAACACGCCGGCAAAACAAGCCAGCACTTAGGGCGATGCTGGTGCTTATTAAAATATCAAATCAATTAGCAATATCCGTGATTTTGTTGTGAATAGTTAGAATTTAACATATTTTACTTTCGAAGAGATGAGACTGTGAATTAAAAATTACTAAAGTCTTTGGAAGGATATTGATCTTCTGAGTGCCTTAATCACTCACGTTTTCCTTTTCACACCACTTTGCTCTGTACTTTTTCCGTCTGTTAGCCATATACATTATTTTTCTCTGCACACCTTTCAGAAATTCTCCATCTGCATATCTCGCACATCATCTCCTTCCTCTTCATCACTCTTTGGTCACTCTATACTTGTAGGTGTACTTCCTTGTGTGGCCCCCATTCACCAGACTCTCTCTCTCAGGCGCACACTGACACACACACACAAACGCTTCGTCTACATCCTTCACACACTTTCTTATAACATGGTAATTGCTTAGAACTTGTATGACGGTTGCTCTGTGCGCTCTGCAGATAGGCCAAGGATTGGATGAGCATGTAGTAAGAACAGCATTATGAAAAGTAACATTTTGTATCCATTTGAAAACTTTAAAAATAAACACATCTTAAATTCATTTTTGGGATGTTTGGGTACTCACAAGGTTTTAACAATTGTTTGATGGAACTATTTTTGATCTGGCTCGAACATTTACGTGGATTGTGACATCAGGGTCATTTATCCCTGATCAGGGGTTCTCTTGACAATACTGCACTTAACAGTTTGCTTTGTCCTGCGCCTATCGGAAAATTGCCACTATGCATTGCAATGATGCATCTAATTTTAAGCCTTCATTTTTCATTTGTTAAGATTTCCTACTTTGCTGTGTGATCATTTCATTCGGGACATTCTTAATGACATAGATTTTTGGTATCCTAGAAGCCTTGAGGAAGTCTTGGATAAGACAAAACACGTGTTGGCTGTGTTTGGGCTGAATAACATATTGTGACATGTAACATGTTCATGCAATGCGTATCGGACACACTGTGAAAATACTTAATATCTCATTATTTTTACTCTTGTGGATATGCTTAAAATATGTATGATATGAGCTGCGTACATATATGTATGGAAATAAAAAAGTGTATATAATACATTTATTGTGTTTGCTATAATACAATCACTGACTATAGATTTTGATAACTTTAAAATCATTCTGCCTCTGTTGTGCTCAAGGCAAGTGTATAAAAGATTTAACAATTGTTTGATGCAGCCTCAATGATCATTTCCTTTTCAGGTACCCACCATGCCTCCTCGCTGTGAATGCGCAGGCTTCCAGTGCCCAATCCCACTGCTCCCCATCAAAAAATGTTGAAACTAATTTAGGGAGAACGAGTCAATAAATGTGACATCCACTACTTTGAGGGGCCACAGACTGCCACGTGGTACTAGTCATTCTTCCACTCACACCTTTTGATGGTAGACTGCAGGCATGGGGTCTGATTTCAGCAATGAGTGCACTATTGTGATCCAAATATGAAAGCCGCCATGGCCCCTTTGTCATAGTTTCCTGCTGTGCGGGGCTCCTTGGAATATTTTGGTTATACTGATTTTGCTGCCCTTTCGACTACTCAGAAATTCAGGTGCTCTCATTATTAACAATAGAGTTGACTGCAGCTCTCGTGGTTGTAAGTTCCTCCAACCAGTCCCATGAGGCAAACTAAGGCAAAAGTCGAACACCAATTATTGCATGCCCAAGTTCACAGTTGCTGCGCGCGTTGTAAATCACTGACAGAATATCGACTACAGAAATATCGACGACAAAAATATCGGAGCCGAAATATCGATGTCCAGAATAGTGAAGTCCTATCTACATTATGGTAAGAACAAAAATATCGAAACAAAAATATTGTAAAAAATATCGTTGTTAAAAATATCGTTTTTTAAAATGTCTAAAAAACAGACCGCCCACCATCCACACCAGAAAGACCCCCCACCATATTAGGATGGCTGGGGGTCCGCGGCGGACGGAAAGACCGTCCGCCGCATTTCCGCCCGTCGACTCGTCGACCGGGCGGAAAACACCTTAATATGGTGGCGGTGTCTGCAAGACACCGCCATCCATATTAGGATGTATGCGGAGATCAGCCTTTCCATGGCGGCATTGCCGCCATGGAAAGGCATGCGGTCTTGCCATTGGGGGCCCGTTGCGGGCCCCTAGGGTGTTGGGGGGTGGGGGGTGCACATGCATGTGCATGCACAAGGTGGCAGGCACCGCGCGGTGCCTGTCACCTTGTGCATGCAAATGCACAACATGCATTTACAGCATTGTGGCGGGCGGTGCTGTGAGCACCGCCCACCACAATGCTGGGAATGGGGGATGCCACCGCCACGGTGGCGGTGGCATCCTAATTGCAGGTGCGGGACCGCCGCACCCCTGGCGGACGGTCCCGCATTCCATTACGGTGGTGGGCGGACTTTGTCCGCCCGCCATCGTAATGTGCCCCATAGTTAGAATTATTAGAAAATGTTTAAAATTATAAATAATAAATATAATTTTAATAAAAATTAAACATATATATAAAATATAATATATACATTTACTTTATAATATTAAAAAATAAATATTATAGTATATTATAAAATGTTAGAAACATATTAAAAATTAGAAATACATATACATACATATACCAGTAAATATAAAATAAAAATACAATATATAATAATTTAAAAAATTAAAATATTTTTAATCTTTTACAATAACATTTCACACTACATTAACAGGAACAGTAGAGAAAACATTGGATAGCAGAGAGGATAGCATTACTATTCCCACTCCAGGGAGTGCAACAGTAGGGAAAGTGTTGGATAGCGGATGGGAATAATTTACTATTGTCCACACACACTAACCCCAGCAATGTTGCTGAGGGTGGGAACCAGAGGCACGGGGCCAAAGGGCGAGCCAGCCTCCACTATCTCATGAATACACAAAAGTGGGCTGCCCCTTGAATCAATTCCTATGTTTATCTACAGAGTTCTATAGAGATGCACTACCAGTGGGGGCATCTCATAAAAAGTTACGGACTGGCCTCACACACCGCCCGGTGTCATGCTTCATCATCGGCTGTCCTCGCCCTCTAAAAACTTGGTTTGATAGAGGGCGGGCATACACCTGGAGACAGGGATGCACTTCTAAATCTAAGTGATGGCCGTGGGGGAGTGATAAGTGATTTAAAAACCATTACATTAGTCCATGTGCTATGCTTTATTCAAATGGTAAATGTATGGTGGTTAAAAACTAAGTGAACGGTGGTATGGCATATTATTCTCCCTTCACCGTATGAAATGCGGTCGACATGTTTCTGCTGAGGTGTCCCCGAAGGGTACGTAACATTCTTCAGGACCTAAAAAAGGGGGGGGGAAAGTGGGGGTTATATTCCCTATGTGTTCACTTCCTTTTTACTAGTGAAAAATGGAAGGAAAATCCTGTCGCTAGATCAGGGGAGGGGTTAAAAAACACTATGTAGGTGGATACTTCCCTCTTGGTATAGTACCACTGAGAGTAACTCTGTAGAGAAAGGAAAAACAAAAACAAAACATACAAACCAAACCATGTGAGTATGTAAACAAATAGTTTATAAACATCATCCATCCCGCGTCATACCTATAGCGCGCGTGGTGGTTGTAAACCAACTCTTACCCTGTATTTCTACCCTAAACGCTCCAATGGAGGGCTGAGGTGGAAGGACCTACTTAGACTTTCTGTAGGGAGTAATGTTGCTTTATTTTTCTCACAGTGTTTAGAACTCTTGGGGTATCCCCTCACTTTATGGGGATCTCGTAATAAAGCATAGCACATGGACTAATGTAATGGTTTTTAAATCACTTATCACTCCCCCACGGCCATCACTTAGATTTAGAAGTGCATCCCTGTCTCCACGTGTATGCCCGCCCTCTATCAAACCACGTTTTAGAGGGCGAGGACAGCCGATGATGAAGCATGACACCGGGCGGTGTGTGAGGCCAGTCCGTAACTTTTTATGAGATGCCCCCACTGGTAGTGCATCTCTATAGAACTCTGTAGATAAACATAGGAATTGATTCAAGGGGCAGCCCACTTTTGTGTATTCAATAATTTACTATTCCCACTCCAGAAAATGCACCAGTAAGGAAAGTGTTGGATAGCGGAGGGGAATAATTTACTATTCCCACTCCAGCAAATAAAACAGTAGGGAAAGTGTTGGATAGCAAATGTGAATAATTTACTATTCCCACTTCAGGGAGTGCAACATTAAGAAAAGTGTTGGATAGCGGAGGAGTAAAAATTACTATTCCCACTCCAGGGAGTGCAACAGTAGGGAAAGTGTTGGATAGCGGAGGGAAATAATTTACTATTCCCACTCCAGGGAGTGCAACATTAAAGAAAGTGTTGGATAGCGTAGGTGTAAAAATTACTATTCCCACTCCAGAAAGTGCAACAGTAGGGAAAGTGTTGGATAGCAGAGTGGATAAAATTACTATTCCCACTCCAGCAAGTGCAATAGTAGGGAAAATGTTGGATAGCGTATGTGAATAATTTACTATTCCCACTCCAAAGAGTGCAACACTAGGGAAAGTGTTGGATAGCGGAGTGGATAAATTACTATTCCCACTCCAGCGAGTGCAACAGTAGTGAAAGTGTTGGATAGCGGAGGGGAATAATTTACTATTCCCACTCCAGCAAGTACAACAGTAGGGAAAGTATTGGATGGCGGAGGGGAATAATTTACTATTCCCACTTCAGGGAGTGTAACATTAAAGAAAGTGTTGGATAGCGTAGGTGTAAAAATTACTATTCCCACTCCAGAGAGTGCAACAGTAGGGAGAGTGTTGGATAGCGGAGTGGATAAAATTACTATTCCCACTCCAGCAAGTGCAATAGTAGGGAAAATGTTGGATAGCGGAGGGAAATAATTTACTATTTCCACTCCAGCAAGTACAACAGTAAGGAAAGTGTTGGATAGCGGAGGGGTAAAAATTACTATTCCCTCTCCAGGGAGTGCAACAGTAGGGAAAGTGTTGGATAGCGGAGTGGATAAAATTACTATTCGCACTCCAGCGAGTGCAACAATAGGGAAAGTGTTGGATAGCGGAGGGGAATAATTTACTATTCCCACTCCAGCAAGTACAACAGTAGGGAAATTATTGGATAGCGGAGGGGAATAATTTACTATTCCCACTACAGGGAGTGCAACATTAAAGAAAGTGTTGGATAGCGTAGATGTAAAAATTACTATTCCCACTCCAGAGAGTGCAACTGTAGGGAAAGTGTTGGATAGCGGAGTGGATAAAATTACTATTCCCACTCCAGCTAGTGCAATAGTAGGGAAAGTGTTGGATAGCAGAGGGGTAACAATAACTATTCCCACTCCAGCAAATGAAACAGTAGGGAAAGTGTTGGATAGCAGAGGGGAATAATTAACTATTCCCACTCAAGCAAAATAATTAAAATTAATTAACAACATTTTAATTAATTATAAAAAGTTTACCTCCCACCATATTCCCCTAAAAATGACACCACCAATATTATAAAACATAACATTATTTACATAATTAATTTATGATTAATTAATTAATATAAATTAACAAACATATTAAAAACAATGAAGAATAAAGTAATTCACACGATTAACACTATAAAAAAGTTAAAAAAAATATTATAATAAACAATTTTGACAAAATATATTAAAATTAAATTACTTCGCAGCCTACTCCCCTATCAACCCACAACCCGCTCCTAAAAAAGTAACACAATTAAGATATTTACCAATTAATTATTAATAATTAACAACAAATGAATAACTAATTAATATCAAATTAATTACAACAATGAACAATATAAAATATTAAATACATAGATATTAATTAATAAAAAGTATAATTAATTAATTATAATTAAATTACTTCCCACCTTATTCCCCTATAAACCCACAACCTTCTCCTAAAAAATAAAGATATTTACCAATTAATTATTAATAATTAACAACCAATTAATAACTAATTAATAATCAATTAATTACCACAATTAACAATATAAAATATTAAATTCATAAATATGAATTAATCACAATTATTAATTAATTAATTATAATTAAAATACTTCCCACCCTATTCCCCTATAAACCCACAACCCGCTCCTAAAAAAAACAATTAAAATATTTACCAATTAATAATAATTAACAACCAATTAATAACTAATTAATAATTAATTAATTACCACAATTAACAATATAACACATTAAATACATAAATATTAATTAATCAAAATTATTTATTAATTAATTAAAATTAAAATACTTCCCACTCTATTCCCTATAAACCCACAACCCGCTCCTAAAAAAATAACACAATTTAATTAATTACTTAACTAATCAATTAATAAAAATTAATAACCAATTAATATTTAATTAATAAAAAATATATTATAACTAATAATCAATAAACATTATTGATTACTTTATTAAAATTAAATTACTTCCCACCCTATTCCCCTGTAAACCCACGACCCACTACAGAACTAAAAACGCAAAATGTAATTTACATAAAATAAATAACTTCTAAAAATGTCACAAATACATTTAAAAAAACAGATATACTTATACAAAAAACATTAGATCACATACTATTAACATACATACTAAAATACAGAACACTAATATAAATATCAATATTATTAACAACGATATTATGACAAACGATATTACTGACTTCGATATTTAAAAAAACTATATTTCTTACCTTCATGCCGATATTCTGGTCACCGATATTCTTGATGTCGATATTCTGTCCCTTTGATATTTCCAACTCGATATTTTTGTACTTCGAAAATAAAAACTCGATATTATGTCTGTTTACCGTGCGTTGTAGGTGAGCTTTGAGTGACAAGATACCTACCTAGCTACCTACCTACCTGTAGGAGCGATGCTTTTTCAATGCAGCAGACAGGAGACATTAGTGCTGCAAGCAGGCTACAAGGAGGCAGCTGAGCTCTCGGAGCTGGAATACAAAAGCCTGGATGATCACTGACAGCAGCTGGGCATCACCACAGACTTCCTATTTATTTCCATCTTTTGGGGTTCTCAGTCATTAATGTAGTTTAGGTGAAATCCATCCTGTGCAAAGGAGTCAGTACACAGCAATAAAAGTGCACACACAGATGTTGGGTGGGCACAGGACTTCACTTTGTGCCTCAGACGCACCAGCCATATTGGCTGGCAACACTAGAAAATGCATTGGTGCTTTGGAGATAAAACTCCATGTAGCAGTATAGTGAGAAGCCAAGCCTCAGGGAGATTAGCAGCAACAATTGGTGCAGAGTCGTGAAAGCTGTCATGGCCCCATTGCAGTTATGGTTTCCTGCTGTGTGGGGCTCCTTGGAATACTTTTGCTAATACTGATTTTGCTGCCCTGTAGACTACTCAGAAATTCAGGTGCTCTCATTATTTACAATAGAGTTGACTGCAGCTCTTGTGGTTGTAAGTTCCTCCAGCCAGTCCCATGAGGCAAAATAAGGCAAAAGTTGAACACCAATTATTACCTGCCCAAGTTCACAGTTGCTGCGCACGTGGTAGGTGAGCCGAGAGTGACATGAACCTAGCTCCCTACTATGCAGCTAGAGGAGCGATTCTTTTTAGGTCTCACCTAGGCAGCGCTTGCGCTGTCTCTTCGGGACATGCTGTATTTAGGATATGTTCATAAATCCCTGCCCACTTCCTGCCTATCTTTTTAATTGGCTCCTGTCCCTGTCCTTTGTAAATGGTGGCGTTTCATTGGTCATTAGGCTTTGTAGTCCCTCCTTAGTACCACCCTGTCTCTTTTTGTAACCTCCCATGAGGACATCCTCTATTACATGTGTGGTTACGCCCTAGGTTTTAATTACAGCCTCAAGGCACTATTTTCTTAAAGGCCTTCATACAGGACACTCACTTGGTCCTAAACATGGCTGGCAGTGGTTACTTTACTCGCTAGCACATCTCACATTTATATTAGACATTCTATAAATTTCCCTTAATCAGCTCCACATAGAGACCAACCTAATCTGGAATTAATGTAATACTTCTTTTGTCACATTTCAAAGCTACTAATTGTACATATTGAATGCACTGTGGTACTGTCTTGCATGCAATGCATTATGGGTAGGGTGGATTTACCATATCTTAAAAGTTTATGATGCTCACTAGGGACCTCTAGGCGCAGCCTGCGGTACTGCACCTACACATCTCACATTTATATTAGACCGTCTATAAATTTCTCTTCATCAGCTCCACATAGAGTACAACCTAATCGGATTTAATATAATAATTGTTTTGTCACATTTCAAAGCTATTAATTGTATATATGGACATAGCTATTTTAATGTACTCGTGGTACTGCCTTGCAAGCAATGCATTATGGGAGTACCATGTGACCAAAAGTTTGATGCTCACTAGGGACCTCTAGGCGCAGCTTGCGGTACTGCACCTACACATCTCACATTTATATTAGACCTTCTATAAATTTCCCTTCATCAGCTCCACATAGAGTACAACCTAATCCAGAATTAATATAATAATTCTTTTGTCACATTTCAAAGCTACTAATTGTATATATTGAATGTACTGTGCTACTGTCTTGCATGCAATGCATTATGGGTAGGGTGGATTTACCATATCTTCAAAGTTTATGATGCACACTAGGGACCTCTAGGAGCAGCTTGCATTGCTGCACCTAGACAAGTAGTGCAGGTGCCTTGCTCACTAGGGACCTCTAGAAACAGCTTGCGATACTGGACCTTTTATTTATGTTTTAAAACCCAAAACATAAAGAATAGGCATTGTCATTTACAATGCCAATAGCTCAAACTCACATGAATGTGAGACCTATTGCATTGCAAATGCTTGTTTAATGCAGGAGACAGGAGACAAGGAGGCAGCTGAGCTCTCGGAGCTGGAATCCAAAAGCCTGGGTGATCACAGGCAAAAGCTGGGCATCACCACAGACTTCCAATTTATTTCCATCTTTTGGGGGTTCTCAGTCATTAATGTAGTTTAGGTGAAATCCATCCTGTGCAAAGGAGTCAGTGCACAGCAATAAAAGTGCACAGTGGGCACAGGACTTCACTTTGCGCCTCAGTCTGAGAAACCTGACTGGCCACTCGATGCACCAGATATCTTGGCTGGCAACACTAGAAAACACATTGGTGCTTTGGAGATAAAACTCCATGTAGCAGTATAGTGAGAAGCCAAGCTGCAGGGAGAATAGCAGCAACTATTTGTGCAAAGAGTTGCTTCGTCAGATTAGCAACACATTACTTTCAAAACAACATTGAGCATGCAGTCAGCTGAGAAAGCTGAGTGCATGCGATGATGCTTCAGTTTGTGTTACATTAACATGTGATGCAAGGCACTTGGTAGGGTTGGGATTAAGAAGATCGAGTGTCAAAAGCATGTCAAGGCAAAACTAAAGGGCTGGTGCATGTCTACCAAAGCATTTCAGAGTCAAGCCGATCCATAACCTTTAGCGGGCCTCTAAAAATGTGGCAGAAAAACACTTATGCAATAGAGTGGTTAGTGACATTCAAATGCAACCTTCCGTCTCAAAAACGTTTCAGCAAATCTTTCAATATGAGGACCGAAAAACGTGAATAAAGAGCTGGTTTTGCTTTTGCTGCTATTGAGAAAGCACAGAGATCACATGAAAAGTAGGGGTGGGAGGAAACCACGGTGATTGATTCTGTGGAATTCTGCAGAATTACATTAAAAATTCTGTGAGATTCCGCAGAATTCTGCAACAGGATGGAGAGGGCATTTGGCACTATTTTCTTGGCGCAAAAGGCACCCCTACATCCACAAATGGTGTGAGGATGCATTTTGAGCTAAGAAAATAGCCCAGCCAAACACCACTCGGTGCCCTTACATACTCTGCAGGGACTACTGCAGAGTATGTATGGGCACCAAGGGGTATGCACTGCAGTGATCTCTAAACAGGGAGGGAAGAGAGAGCAGTCCCTCTATGTTTACAAAACACTGGGCAGGTTTTTAAAAATAGAGGGACTTCTCCTTCTTCCCGTCCCATTTAGAGATCACTGAAGTTCAAAGGAAACCAGGCAGCATTTAAAACAAAAAGTTTACTTTATTTGCTGAGGACAGGCCTATATTTTTCTGTGTGGAGTGCTCTGCCCTGGCAGCAGAGTATCCACAAACATAAAGTTACCATTAACCCCTTCGCTGCTAGGCCTTCCCCCCCTGTGCTAAGCCTTTTTTTGGCTATTTGGGGTAGTTTGCGCTTAGGCCCCTGTAACTTTTTGACCACATAAGGTATCCATGTCAAAATTGCGTACTTTTATCCAACATCATGGGGATTTTAAAGGTACGCAGGGTTTGTTGATTCCCCTGGAGGGGACCCAGAAATTAGCCAAAATACAGCTAAATGTTTTTCTTTTTTTTTAAATAGGAAAAAAGGGCTACAGATGAAAGCGTCTGTTTTTTCCCTGCAAATGGTATCAACAAAGGGGTTGTGGTGCTGAAATCACCATCTTCCCAGATTTTAGGGACAAGCAGACTTATGTCAGAAAAACAACATTTTCTACACAGTTTTGGCATTTTACTGGGACATAGCCTATTTTTGCTATTTTTTGTGCTTTCAACCTCCTTCCAGTTAATGGCAAAAATGGGTATAAAAGCAATGATGGATAATGGAAAGCTATACATTTCTGAAAGGTAGACAACATTTTGAATTCAGCAAGGGGTCATTTTTGTAGATCCTTCAAGGTTTTCTTATAGAAACTAACAGTTGGAAATAGGAAAAATTGAAAATGAGTTAAAAAAAACAGCCATTTGTGCCAACGTTTTCACCTGTAACTTCTACTAAGTATGACAGATGTTTGAAAGCAATACACCGTTACATCCGTTGGACCCTTCTGGTTGTGGGGATATATAGTACTTGTAGGTTCACCAAGACCCGGAGGAACCCAGAGCCAATAACTGAGCAGCGTCTTGCAATGGTTTTTTATTGTGTACCGGGTATATAGCAATTTCTTTTGGGAAAATGTAAACCGGGAAAAATCGGTATGAAAGACATCTATGTATTTCTGAAATGGGAAAAAATATAGAGTTTAGAAACAGTAGCTATTTGCACATCTCCGAAATTGTGGGTACCCATACTAGCATGTGAATTATAGGACATTTTTCAAAGTGACTTCTCTTTTAAACATTGTCTTACATTTGGAAGACAGATATGCATTGAAAGTCAATAGGTAATAACAGTTGCTCTACAATTCTGTGTTCCCCTAAGTCTCCCGATAAAAATGGTACCTCACTTATGTGGGTAGGTGTAGTGCCCGTGACAGGAAACGGCCCAAAACGCAACGTGGACACACCACATTTTTACAGTGAAAACTGAACTTTTTTTTGCAAAGTGCCTAGCTGTAGATTTTGAACCCTAGCTCTGCCGGCACCTAGGGAAACCTAGCAAACCTATACATTTTTTAAAACTAGACACCCTGGGGAATCCAGGATGGGAGGACTTGTCTGGCTCTCACCAGGTTCTGTTACCCAGAATCCCTTGCAAATCTCAAACATTTGTAAAAAAATAACTTTTCCTCAGATTTCTGTTGTGGAAAGTTCTGGAATCTGTGTGGATTCACAAAATTCCACCCACATCCCCCATTCCCCAAAGTCTGAAAAATGATACCTCACTTGTGTGGGTAGGCCTAGTGCCCGCGACAGGAAACAACCCAAAACGCAATGTGGACACACCACGGGGCAGATTTACAAGCCCCTTGTGCCACTTTTGCGTCATTTTTAACATGGGAAAAGTGACGCAAAAGTGGCGCAAGGGGCTTGTAAATCTGCCCCCACATTCTTACAGTGAAAACGGACCCTTTTTTTGCAAAGTGCTTAGTTGTAGATTTTGAACCCTAGCTCTGCCGGCACCTATGGAAACCTAGCAAACCTATACATTTTTTAAATATAGACATCCAGGGGAATCCAGGATGGGTTGACTTGTCTGGCTCTCACCAGTTTATGTTACCCAGAATCTCTTGCAAATCTCAAACTTTGTAAAAAAAAAACACACATTTTCCTCACATTTCTGTAGTGGAAAGTTCTGGAATCTGCGTGGATCCACCAAATTCCACCCGCCCCGCATGCCCCAAAATGTTAAAAAAAAAAATGGTACCTCACTTGTGTGGGTAGGCCTAGTGGCCGCGACAGGAAACGGCCCAAAACGCAACGTGGACACACCACATTTTCACAGTGAAAACAGACCCTTGTTTTGCAAAGTGCCTAGCTGTAGATTTTGAATCCTAGCTCTGCCGGCACCAAGGGAAACCTAGCAAACCTATACATTTTTGAAAGCTAGACACCCAGGGGGATCCAGGATGGGGTGACTTGTCTGACTCTCACCAGGTTCTGTTACCCAGAATCCCTTGCAAACATCAAACTTTGTAAAATAAAACACATTTTCCTCACATTTCTGTGGTGGAAAGCTCTGGAATCTACGTGGATTCACAAAATTCCACCCACCCCGCATTTCCCAAGGTCTTCCGAGAAAAATTTTACCTCACTTGTGTGGGTAGGCCTAGTGCCCGCGACAGGAAATGGCCCAAAACGCAACGTGGACACATCACAATTTCACAGTGAAAACTGACCCTTTTTTTTGCAAAGTGCCTAGCTGTAGATTTTGAACCCTAGCTCTGCCGGTACCTAGGGAAACCTAGCAAACCTATACATTTTTGAAAACTAGACACCCAGGGAAATAAAGGGTGGGGTGACTTGTCTGGCTCTCACCAGGTTCTGTTACCCAGAATCCCTTGCAAACCTCAAACTTTGTAAAACAAAACACATTTTCCTCACATTTCTTTGGTGGAAAGTTCTGGAATCTGCGTGGATCCACCAAATTTCACCCACCCCGCATTCCCCAAAGTCTTCCGAGAAAAATGGTACCTCAATTGTGTGGGTAGGCCTAGTACCCACAACAGGAAATAGCCAAAAACGCAACGTGTACACACCGGATTTTCACAGTGAAAATCGACCCTTTTTTTGCAAAGTGCCTAGCTGTAGATTTTGAACCCTAGCTCTGCCAGCACCTAGGGAAACCTAGCAAACCTATACATTATTTAAAACTAGACAACCAGGGGAATCCAGTATGGGGTGACTTGTCTGTCTCTCACCAGTTTCTGTTACCCAGAATCCCTTGCAAACCTCATATTTTGCTGAAAATAATCAAAATTTCTCAAATTTTTGGGAGGGAAAGTTGTAGGATCACCGGGCTGACACAAATTTCCTACCACCCAGCGTTCCCCCAGGTCTCCTGGAAAAAATGGTACTTCACTTGTGTGGGTGGGTCAAGTACCCATAACAGGCAAGGGCCCCAAACGTATTGAGGAGACTTCAAAATTTCCTATCACAAAACAACCTGGTTTTGCTAGGGGGTCAACTTGGTTTTTGGCTGCGGGCTCAGCAGCCATCTAGGGAAACCTACCAAACCCACACATTTCTGAAGAGAGCCTGGGGAGTCCAGTGAGGTATGGCTTGCATGGCTCCCCCAGCGTTTCTCTACCCAGAATCCCCTGCAAACCTCAAATTTTGCTGGAAAAAAATCACATTTTTCCCAAATTTTTGTGAGGGAAAGTTGTAGGATCACAGGGCTGACACAAATTTCCTACCACCCAGTGTTCCCCCAGGTGGCCCGATAAAAATGATACCTCACTTGTGTGGGTGGGTTAAGTACCCGCAACAGGCAAGGGACCTAAACGTATTGAGGAGACTTTAAAATTACCTATCACAAAACGACCTGGTTTTGCAAGTGGGGTCACCTTGGTTTTTGGCTGCGGGCTCAGCGGCCATCTAGGGAAACCTACCAAACCCACACATTTCTGAAAACTAGACACTCTGGGGAGTCCAGGGAGGCATGGCTTATGTGGATCCCCCAACGTTTCCCTACCCAGAGTCCCCTGCAAACCTCAAATATTGCTAAGGGGGGGCACCTGGTTTTTTGGCCCCGGGCTCACGGCCATCTAGGGAAACCTACCAAACCCACACATTTCTGAAAACTAGACACCCTGGGGAGACCAATGAGGTATGGCTTCAATGGATCCCCCAACGTTTCCCTACCCAGAATTCCCTGCAAACCTCAAATTTAGCTCAAATTTAGCTGAAAAAATCACTTTTTCCACACATTTTTGTGTGGGATCACTGTGCTAGCGTTCCTCTTTGATCTCCCGGATAAATTGATACCTCACTTGTGTGGCTGTCCAATGCAGAATCAGCTAAAAAACTTGTTTTTTTTAAATGTAGCGCTTGAAATTTGCGGTGCTATACCTTTAATCCCTATGTTTTAGGCTCTTCTCAGTCACAGGCCTTTGGCTCACCCACACAAGTGAGGTATCATTTTACTCGAGAGAACAAGGGGAACGCTGGGTGGTAGGACATTTGTGCCGGCACGGTGATCCCATGCAAAAATGTATGGAAAAAGTTATTTTTACAGCTAAATTTGAGGTTTGCAGTGGGTTCTGGGTAGGGAAACGTTGGGGGATCCATGCAAGCCATAACTCATTGGACTCCCCAGGATGTCTAGTTTTCAGAAATGTGTGGGTTTGGTAGGTTTCCCTAGATGGCTGCGTTTTTCGTCCTGGGATCGGCAGCCATGTAGGGAAACCTACCAAACCACACATTTCTGAAGACTAGAGACCCGGGGGAGTCCAGGGAGGTATGACTTGCGTGGATCCCCCAACATTTCCCTACCCAGAATCCCTGCAAACATCAAATTTTGATGAAAAAATTAAAATGTTCTCAAATTTCTGTGTGGGAAAGTTGTAGGATCACAGGGCTGACACAAATTTCCTACCACCCAGCGTTCCCCCAGGTCTCCCGATAAAAATGGCACCTCACTTGTGTGGGTGGGTCAAGTACCCGCGACAGGCAAGGGCCCAAAACGTATTGTGGAGACATCAAAATTACCTATCACAAACTGATTTGCTTTTGCAAGGGGGGTCACATGGGTTTTTGATCCCGGGCTTGGCGGCCATCTAGGGAAACCTACCAAACCCATACATTTCTGAAAACTAGAGACCCGGGGGAGTCCAGGGAGGTATGGCTTGCGGGGATCCCCCAACGTTTCCCTACCCAGAATCCCCTGCAATTCTCAAATTTTGCTGAAAAAATAAAAATAATTCTCACATTTCTGTGTGGGAAAGTTGTAGGATCACCGGGCTGACACAAATTTCCTACCACCTAGCATTTCCCCAGGTCTCCCGATAAAAATGGTACCTCACTCGTGTGGGTGGGTCAAGTACCCGTGACAGGCAGGGGCCCAAAAAGTATTGTGGAGACATCAAAATTACCTATCACAAACCGATTTGCTTTTTTATGGGGGGGTCACATAGGTTTTTGGTCCAGGGCTTGACGGCCTTCTAGGGTAACCTACGAAACCCACACATTTCTGAAAACTAGAGACCTGGGGGAGTCCAGGGAGGTATGGCTTGCTTAAATCCTCTAACGTTTCCCTACACAGAATCCCCTGCAAACCCTTAAATTTTACCGAAAAAATCTAATTTTTCTCAAATTTCTGTGTGGGGAAGTTGTAGGATTACCGGGCCGAGACAAATTTCCTACCACCTAGCGGAATGGTTCCATCATGAGCACACTTGCACTTATGCTCATGACGGAACCATTCCGTCATGAGCATGGAAGGGGTTAACTCGTAGTTTGTAAATACTGAAATAGATTAAACTTACACAAAAGTGTAAGTTTACCCTATGTATAAAGTATTTATGCAGCACTCAAACAGCAATAAAGCGGAAACATAACACAAGAAAAATTCCTAATCAATTTAGAAAAATAGAGCACATTTAAAAAAATAAAATAACACCAAAACAACAAAAATCCAATCCGAAAAAACTGAGATATCAGTTTTCAAACTTTTATGTGAAAGTGTCACTAGCTCTGGCCATGCTAGACAGGGGTAAAGTCACAAGTTCAGGGTGACCGCAATGGAGTGCTAGTCAGAAACAGCAACCAGGTTCATCCCACAGAGGAACTCATTGGTAGAGGCCACGAAGAAGTAATTGATGGCCCGAGGAGCAGGTCCGGTGCCGCCAACAGTCACTGTTGTAGGATGAAGAGCCAATCACTGGTGGAGCTTCGCTTTCATGGATGACACAGATTGTCACTGGAGGCATTATTTGCAGGTGTCCTTAGAGATTCACGTTAGCAGTCATCGCAGAAAGTCGCTGTCATGCAAAGTGCAGGTCTTGCTGGAGCCTCGCATTGGCAGTCGTCATGGGAGGTCGTTTCTATGCATGAAGAGGCCACTTCACCTCGAGTTCAGAAGGAGTACACTCTGATGCCAGCCAAGGGTCCAAGACCTGGGGACACCTCTTAGGGATCAGGACTCACTCCAGCAGAGACTAGCAACAGGGCTCAGGCAAGTCCAATCAAGCCCAGTTTGTGCTGATCAGCTAGGTTGAAGCTCAAACAGGAGATCAGTCAACTGACTCCTGGAGTGACTTCTGGGGAGCCTGGGTTCAAGGCAAGCTGGGTCCAATCTTCCTTCTTCAGACAGCAAGGCAGCCCTTCATCTGAATCTTCTATATGTCCAGGAGTGTTCTAATAAGAAGTTCTGAAGGTGTCACTTTTATGCCTGATGTCAGCCTTTGTGTGGGAGAACTCCTTGGCCTACTTCAAAAACTGGTTCTTGTAAGTATATTTCACTCCCCTGATCCTGGCTCTAAACTGTCTTGGGTCACAAAGACAAGGGCTGATCTGCTGTGAAGTTCCTTAGTGTGTGCTGCAGGCAGAGCCCTTTGAATCGCTATCAGGGGAGGGTTTAGCTCTTCCCCAGTCATCCTATTAGGGAGGCCAACTTCCGTCACTCCTAAGCCTCTTTTAACTTAATGTCTGGAAGGAATACACAACCCACAGGAGTTCCATTCACAGTCATGTGACCCTGGGCACTGAAAGAAAGGAACATTTGGTTTAGGCATATAAAGCCATCTTTCTAAAAATAACATTTTTAGAATGGTAACTTAAAATCCAACCTTACCACTAAAGAGGGTTTTAAATTACAATTCATTTAATGCAAACAACATTTCTGTGTCTAGTCCTAAACTGAAGTTATTACTTACTATATGTAATAAGGTAACCCAGTGTTAGACAATGGGAGAGATAGCCTTACAACAGCGAAAAACTACTTTAAAATATTTTGAATGTCAGGACATGTACAACATAAATGCACATGTCCTGCTTTTTAATTACAATGCCCCCTGCCCTAGGAGAGGTCAGGGCCTCCTTTAAGGGTGACTTAAAAGTATTAAAAAGGAAGGTTTAGGCCTCACAAAAGATTTATTTTCCAAGGTTGAAATGGCAATTCAAAACTGTACTACAGGCTGCAGTGGCAGGCCTGAGACATGTTCTTCAGTGCTACTTTAGTGGGTGGCAAAATGGGTGCTGCTGCACACTAGTAGCATTTAATTTACAGGATGTAGGAACACATAGTACCATTTGCTAGGGTCTTACAAGTACAATAAATGTGCCAATTGGCCATAGGCCAATTTTATCATTTTTTAGGGTGAGAGTACAAACACTTTACCACTGATTAGCAAGAGAAGGTGCACAGAGTCCTAGTGCCAACAAATAATAAATTTGGCAAAAAGCAGGGGAGTGAAGGCAAAACGTGTGGGGGATACCCTACCATAGATATCAAGTCTAACAGGAAAGGACACCCTGAATAAATCCCTTCCAAACTGGAAATTGGTACCCATTTCTAAACCCATTTTGGGATTCGATAACCCTTTAACAAATCTCAAAATGGGTTTATTGAATACAAATGCCATGTTGCAGTTGTAAACCCTCTAATATTCCGAATCACATGGTTGGCAACAACAAAATGGCTGTGAATATCGACCCCTTATTCATCTCTTTCATATGCCATTTTCCATTTTATCAATATCAACTAGCCCCTTTCCCCTTGTGTTATTCTCCATTTCACATTCCTTTTGGTAATCTTTTTCAAGAGTTGAACAGCACTAATAGTGAAAAGGACAAATGTCATCTCGCAATTTATATACAGAGATCATGGTTTTACGGAAGTGCACCGAACCCCAGAGTGACACCATTGACAAATTCAGCACCTCTATCTGTAACCAGTCTTCTCTATCCATGACACAGAACAGAATACAAAATGTATTCACCTCAGAAATACTTTAACGGGGCAATGACAACTGGGGAAAACTACAGTACATTTGAAAACATATTGCCTGCTGTTGCTATGACTACCCTGAATCCGGAATGTGTACTGTGGGCCGTAAAACTCTCACTGCCAATATATTTATTGGAATATAACACCCTTGACTGCCAGTTGACTCAAAATATAATTTTAAAAAAGATCACGAAGGATAAGAATGTACTTAGCGAAATCCCCCAGTGTTACTAGATGTTGATAGATGCTGGGCAATATTTGCAGTGCTGCTGAGTAACTTCATATCCAGAACAGTGTGCGCTTTCCCTAAACGGCATCATAACACAAATTACAAATTTATATTTTATGCTAACAGGTCATTTCCAAATAGTACGTTCATTTATCTTTAAAGATGACTGATGCAGTCACCCAAATAACTAAGCAGTGAACAGTCACAATTAAGTGAGGCACATTTCTCTCAAATTGCCACTTTTCATTTTTATTTTTACCTTGAAAATTTTAAATAGAATCAGCCACACGCACAGTAATGTTAAGTGAAGCTTTTTTCCCAATGGCTAAGCAATTTACACATTCTTAAAGTATTCAAAGCTAGTTCCAGTGCCATGATGTTTTACCATGAGCATTCTACATTTGTCACGTCCAGTTCTTAGTCGGCTTGGACAAAACTCATTAATTTTGCAGCTTAAATCTTGCCCATTATGTCAGACGTCTGCAAAGGTGTTTGCTGAACAGCCACTGCCCTTGAACTTCCAGCACAATTTTCGGCATAACCAGCACCGCTTGTTTGCAATTTATGGTTTGAAACCGTCTAGTCTAGGTTTGTGTCTTATTGCAGATATCTGCCACGTAATTCGAACTTCAAACTTTTTGTGACTATAACCTTGCTTAAAGGTGGGTGGTAAGGTTTTATTAGGGATCATTTGAGAACTTTTAGGAGTGGGTGACATGAATGTCCATACATTTGGCATCTTAGAATATGACCATGTGTGATTATGACCGATCTTTGATCCAAGTCTTATACTAAGGGGCATATTTACAAACCCCTTGCTCCGCTGGAGTGTCACTTTTATGACGTACCGGCAGCGCATCATGCTGCCCCATATTTCCAGAGACACTTAAAGCCACCCTGCATGGCTTTTGGTGTCCTAGTAAATACAGCCCCTTTACACGCAGCACTTTGTGTGAAAGGGGCGTGCCATGGGTGTTGCTGTGGGTGTTCCCAGCAACACCAATGGCTTATGTTGCATTTCCAGATTTAAAAGAAATTGTGAACCTGGAAATGCATAAGAATGCTACGCCTCCCCAGGGAAGGCATAGGGAGGAGCATAGAAAAAGGAAATCACCTCTTGTGATTGTTTTTGTGCAATAAGGTGAGCCTTCCTGCACAAAAACAATCTCCCGACAACGCAGGCACCCTTGCACCATGGTGCAAGGGTGCCTACGTCGATGCATGGCAGCCAATTTTGCGCCAGCACAGGGAGGAGCACAGGGATCCGTCATATTGTTGTAGATATGTTACACCCCTGTGCTCTGTAAGTGACTCAGTGAGGAGCAGCAAAATGGCTTGCGGCACTGCGCTGAGTCACTTTGTTGTAATAAGGCCCCAGATGATTAGGGCAGTTGTGGTGCGAAGCCATTTTGGTAGATTGGGTGACAGAAGAGTAAGACCACAGAGGAGGTTTGGATAATTTGGGCAAAGTCTTAATTTAATTATGAGCCAGGTAGAGATAAAGCTTACCACTGATGTCAAGTGGCAATATAACTTTTGTTCTTAAAGTTAGTTTTTCTGTATCCTGTTTTGTTTGTGAGGTCTAAAGAAGAAAGCCCCAGAGTCATTGTGTTAGGCCCCTGCTTACCAGACGGTAGGAAATTGGGTCATTTGTTGAGAAGGGGGAAGCCTCACTAAAATAATAAACACACTAAACTAGCCCACTGGATTAACAAAACTTGAGGGGCCCCTCTACAAAGTGCATGGAGAAGGCACCCACTCTCCAGACCCAGCTAGAAGGTCCTAGGCCAGGAACTGCCACCAATGTACAGTGCTGGAGGGATCCCCCGCACCACAGTGGCTGCAAGAGCTATTGTTACACCACTGAATTAACCTGTGCTTAACCCTCCGGTAGCTAGGCATAAAGGAAGCCAGGCTTATCTTAGAGGCAATGTAAAGTATACTAAAACAGTAATAAAGTGAAAACACATTTGGATTGCTGACATTTCTGAAGCAGGAAGGAGAAGACCTAGACATTGAAGTGGGGACAGAGGATACAAGGCTCCTTTAGAAATAAAATGTGATTAGGCCTTTGCTGAGATGAACTGTGGAATAGTTCCTGTAGCACTGTTATTTGGTAGATAGTTGGGGTCATGTGTATGCGGTCCTTGATGTTCAAGGTGAAAGGGACCTTTTAGCTGAGTCATCCATGTATCTTTCTTCTTATCACTTTTCAATGTGACTGAGAACAGCCATGTGCCAAAATTTCACATCTCTTTGTACCTCTGCTGTAGGTGTTCCCGGAATATGACTACCCTACTGTGGGGAGCATCACCAAACCTGAAAGGAGAACCACCCAAACCTGGTTCTGAAAGTGAAGTTAATTCACATCTCTTGTCTGCTTTGACTACATACATGTGGAAGCCATTGATCCACTTTTAATTCCAGTCGAAGTTCTCTGTGACCAATGAAAGGAGTACACCCCAGCGTACTTAGACGACTATATCACAACTAGAGCTGGTATCTGCCTGACAGCCAGCTTTCCTGAGGTGGATAGGTGAAGGGCTATCACCTGAAGCCTTGCCTTGCTGGAAGAACCCCCTGAACAACTGACAGAGGGAAGGAGCCTGCCAACTCTTCAGGAGGTTTGACTTTCCAGGGAGTGCCGGTAGCAGCACTAACTTGGTGCTTACAGGGTGCATATGAAGAAAGAAGACCGCAGAGAGTAATCTATTAACTCTGCAGCTGCTATCATGCTGCTGTGACCCCCCCACTGTCCCCTCCCCATTTGCTGTGTAACTTAAAAGCAGGTCCAACACTTATATGCAACACAAGGTAATGGCAATATATTATTGCTTGTTTCAGGAGAGAGGTAATCAGACAGTCAGAAACCCAAAAACTCCCATTCAACCTGTATTTTTTCTAAACAGGAAAATATCTGCAAAAACTATGACACACTTCACCATGAGGACTGGTATTATTCCGATTTATTTTCATACAAAAACATAATAGTATTTGTTAGAAGGTGGTTCTGACCATCTGAGCCGCCCGGATTTTTCGCTTTTTGAACACCTATTGGTTGAGCTTTTACTGTGGGAGAGCCTCATAAGTTGGGACTCACCCACAGTGAACTCATGATGAAAGGGACTGCATGTGTATTTTACTGGTGTCCCTCTGGCGCGAGTAGGCCGCTGCGCTGCAGCCAGAGTAAGGGGCACTGGGTGGGTTACATGCAAACAAGTGTGTACATGCGTGTGCACAAGTGTAAGGGCTGCGCAGGACAGATTTCTGGCGTGGGCAGCCCCGGAGCAGCTACAAAGTGAATGGTGTGGCAGGACTTATGCAGAATTGGGTGGTGACATGGAATAGGCTTTCTACAATGGGAAGAAACATTTGAGGGAAAGTCAGTGTGCTTTACTGTTTTTATTCCATTATTTTCCTATGAGGATGGGGAGCACATGGGCTAGTTTTACTTTCCTAGGGCCTACAAATTCCAGACACGCACCAAAGTCCACTGTAACCTATGTGAGAAGAAGTATTATGCAGAGTCCAAAGTCATATTTGTACTGCTTTTGGGGCATCCAGAAATGACATATTTCTCTGAGTCAGCTCATAGCCAGGGCCTGGCTGGGGCTGACCCGGCCAGGCTGAAAAATGGCCTTCCTCCCTAAGCCAGCCCTGCACAACAAGCATTCCAAGTGTGAAGGCCTCCACTCCAAGAAGAGAAGATGGGTGGAGCTACAGGTTCATCCATCAGCAGCTGTCACCTGGTGCCAGGCACCAAGCTGCTCTGGATAAAAGGCAGCGAGGGGGGAAGGGGCTCTCAGAGACCATGTGGCATGAGACCCCTGGACGACGCCATTTTGAACAAACCCAGAGGCCTGGGCAGGAAGGAGGGAGCAGGGGCAGAGAGGTGATGTGTCGCTGCCTGATAGGGCAAGAAGAGACTTCCTGCCAGCCCCCTCCAAATTCTTTTAAAAAGGTCTTGCACAGGAAGAGGACCTCTCTCTGGGTTGTGGTCTGATGAGGACGACTGGTGCTGGAGCCTGGCACCATGGGCAGCTGGAAGGAAGAACCTCCGGACTGGCCCAGGACCCTGACTTGCGCCAAAAGGGGAGACCAGGAAAAGTGACCAGAAGCCTGGGCCTCTGCGCAAGGAGAAGAGAGGCCCAGGGAGAGAGCCAGGTGAAAGGCTGGCGCAGGGAGCCAGTGAAGACAGCTCCCTGCTGAATCCCCCCTCCGTGAGACCAGGAGGGCAAAGGAGAGTGCTCCCAGTGGCTGGGGTGCGCCGCCAGGAGCAAGAAGAGGCCAGAATCGTGAAGATCGGGTGCCTGGGGGCTGAGATATGCCCCCCAGAAGGTAGGCGACCCTTGACCTCTGAGAGGACCGACGACGAAGTGTGTGGGGCTCCGCCGCCGGTCCTGGATGTGCCCCCGGGGTGGGTCAGGTCCCGGGGGCTGCCCCCACCAGAAGTTAAGTCGGGGAGCACCGTCGCGCTCCCCGTGAACATGCCTGTGGGGTGCCAGGAGCCCACCCTGGCCCCCGCTGCAAATGGAGGCAGGGGAGCACCGTCGCGCCCCCCGTGAACATGCCTGTGGGGTACCAGGAGCCCACCCTGGCCCCTGCCACAAATGGAGGCAGAGGAGCACCGTCGCGCCCCCCCGCGAAGACGAAGGTCGGGGAGCGTTGTCGTGCTCCCCATGAAAGGGGCCCAACCGGGGTGCCAGGAGCCTACCCTAGCCCCGGCATCACCGGAGGGCGGGGAGCGCCGTTGCACCCCCGCAGCGATGTCTCTGGGGCCCGGGATCCCAACTCCGGGCCCCGTCACCAGAAGAAAAGCCGGGGAGCGCCGTTGCGCTCCCCGTGAAGAATCCTCAGGGGCCCGAAGTGACGGAGCAAGGCGGGGGAGCGCTGTCGCACTCTCCCGCGGCTCAGCCGGCCAGCGGGAGAATCCATGTCTGCCCGCAGAGCGGGCAGCCCAGAAGAGATGTGCCGGCTCCCGCGGCAGCATGCGAGGGTGCTGGGCAGTCGGGGAGCCGGTGGGGGCAGGTGGGGGTGGGCACCCCGAGCTGTCCTCCAACGTAACCATGACGCGGGGTGCCTGGGTGGGACCGGGCCCCCGACAGAAGGAAGGAGCAGCCGGGGGTGGGCTCCCCGAGCTACAGGGGCTCACCTGGCAGCGAGGGGCCCGGGTGGGACCGGGCCCCCCACGAGGATCTGGAGCGGCACGGGACCGCAAGCGATGGTGGTGCGGCTCTCCCCAAGCAGCGGGGGAGCCACTACTATCTTATACAGGGGCTGGAGAGAATCGCCCCATAATGCCTTGCAGGCCCGGACCGGCCTGCAAGGAAAAGCGGATCTTTTTCTGCGTGTGGTGGCCCCAGGAGGACGGGGTCACCACGAGAGGTGTGCCAAGGTGCAGGGGGAGCTGCAGGAGCAACGCAGTCTCCCCCAGCCCGACGGAAGGAAGTCCCTCCCTAAGTCTCTGGGGACTTGAAAAGAATAACCCCTCAAGGGCTCAGCTAGTTGGCAACAGCATCCCCATGGCTGGAACTTTTGTTCTGCAGCTGGGGGTGCCTTAGGGACTGCCTCAAGGTGTGAAGGGCTGAGTTGGGGATGTCTGGAAACGGGCATCTCCTGGAGATGAAGAGGTGTAATTGCACCACAAATGCATTTACCTATGTTATTTCTTTCTAGAAGGACTGGAAGTCACATGTGTTATGTGAAGTACCTGTGTAAGGTGGAGTCATAAGCAAAATGGGGTTATGTTGCTGGACATTCCTGCTAGGGTGTCTGGCTGTATTTGCGCAATCCTGTGATTTTACCTGTGATGCCTTTTAGAGGCTGTGATTGCAAGGCATTCTAATTGTTATCCTCTATGATAAGTACCTCATTTAAAGTGATGCCCAAAGATGTATTCTTGCTGCTGCGTTAGGTGAAGAGCAACCCAGACTGTTAGCCCCGAAGATGTAGAGGTGCATACTGTATGGACAATATGAGATGCTCAGTCAGGGTTATGTGTCACCAGGGCAGGTGTACCTATTTTTAATGCTTGTTGAGATAATGGGGTGGGTCGCCACTGGGATGGTGTCAGTGCGCAGGGCCCTCGCCCCAGGTTATGTTCAACTAACTGCATTAGGGGGCAAGATGATGTGCATACATGGGAGTGGTGGTACTAGACCCCACCCCCCTTTGGGAGGGGTGGAGATGTTATGTAATGTCACAAAGTAATTCCAACAGCTTATGTATATTTGTAAATTGGTGCATAGTATTAAGTAGTGTGTGTGTATAATAAATGTACTCTTACTTTTATAAAGCAAAGTACAGACTGGACAATAAATTATTGAGTGTTATTTCTGCGCACCTGTAATGGCGATTACTAGCCCAAACCACCTCCCTTGAGTAAGCCTTAGGCTGCTATGCAACGCCACCCTCTGAGAGTCAGGCGCTACACTAGGGTGTTTGGTTCCCAGTGAAGGACAAATGTGACGTGTTATTTGTGCAGGCCTCACAGATACTGCCCCGTTTTCCAACATTGGTGTCTAGCGGGGGGAAGCATAGTATCCCATTCTGGTGCGCATTTATAGCATTTGATAAGTCCAGTTTTGCCACACATTACCTATGCAGTAATAAGCAAATGGAAGAGCGTAAGGCTCTGAGAAGGGTTCAAAGTTTTGGTTATGTGAACTAAAAGTATGGGAAAGGAAAGCCCTGCGCACATATATGTCATGTGAAGATATTATGGTTTAAATGTAAATTGTATTGATATGACTGAGTTATGTTGATTATCTTGTGCTAGCGGGATGGTGCTTTCCAGGAAAAATGATTGCATACAAATGATCTAAGCCATATTGTACACCTTTGAACCCTAACACTACATGCACTACACCTGCATGAGGAGGGTGTCTCCTCAAGAGATAGGGATAGCAACTGATACCTACATCACAGATGGGGGTGTAGGGGTGGATTGACCTTTGTGGGGGACAGGAGAGGTAGGGGGTCCTGGGAGATTACCATGCTTTTTAAGGGCAGGGAGGGTTTCCACAGAAGGGGCCCCAGATATCCTTCCCCGCTGAAATTTTTCTTGCCATTGGCGCAGGCCAAAACCACTGGAAGGTTGGGGCAGGAGGTTTATTTACCCCGGGTAGTAACACCCCAGGGGTTCCCATGGTGGGGGACCCCAAGAAACTTTTCTCACGGTGGGAGGAGGGTGTGGTAGGGTTGTGTGTCTGGCAGGCCCCCCAGGTTAACTGGTGGGGGAGGTGAGCAATCCAGGGGTGGCCCATAGTAGTGGGTGTCCCCAAAGGAGGGTAGTCCTCAAGCGAGGGTATGTAGTGGTAGCCCCTAGGTACCCTAGGTGGGCTAGGTAAGTGACCCAGTGGAGATCTGAGTGGGGGTGATGTACTCCCTAGATTCCAGGTGAAGGGTTAGTGGTGGACCCTGAGGTGTAAGTGTCAGGTAGGTAGTTACTCAATGAAGCAACAGGATGTCATTCTGGAGCTGGTGTTGTGAACCTGAAGTGGTGCCTGGGGCGATGCCTAGCCGGTGACCAGTCAGGTAGGTCCTGTGGGACTTGGACCTGAGGACCAGGAGCATGGGGGTGTTCCCCTAGCTCGCGGCAGGAGGTGGACTTCTGCAAGGTAGTACCACCCTGAACACAGGTGGGGCCCATCTTAAGTGAAGGGACCCTGTGTTTCCCAAAGGGGTGGTGCAGGCCTAGCCAGGATCTTTAGGGTCCCTGGCCGATGGAGGTAGTACCGCCCTGAAGACAGGTGGGGCCTATCTTAAGTGAAGGGACCTTGTGCTTCAGAGAAGGGTGGTGCAGGCCTATCCGGGATCTTTAGGGTCCCTGGCTGAGTGTAGTAGTACTACCCTGAAGGCAGGTGGGGCCTATCTTAAGTGAAAGGACCCTGCTCTTCAGAAGGGGTGGTGCAGGCCATCCAGGGATCATGAGGGTCCCTGGACGGTCTCCCAAGGCGCTGCAGGGAGACTGGGTAGAGCTAGGAAAGGTGAGCCTCGGTGTAGCTAACTCAGGGCCCACAGGCTCTCTCAAGGTACTCCGGGAGGAGAGCGCGCCTCTCGGAGGGAAGGCTGCATAGGCCCTGTTCTCGCAGTGGAGAACACAGAAGGGGTCTAGGTTCCCGGGGTAGTTTCCGTGTGGAGCTACTGACAGGGCGAATGAGCTGTAGGTTGTCTGATGAGGCACCCTCAGAGTTCCTCCCTGGCACTGCAAGTGTGGTAGTGAGGCCGGTCTGAGGTCCTATCAGGGAGCCAGGCCAGTGGCCAAAGGTGCTTTTCTGTGTGGGGAAAGTACAAATGGCTCTGCTTTCTTTAGGGAAGACAGTCATCCCGAAAGGGTGGTGGTAGCTGAATGACCCCAGCGGCAGGCTGAGGGTCCAGAGAGGTTGCATCTTTGGGGTGCAAGGACCAAAAGGAGAGAGGGTACTGGTTGGAACAAACTCTAGAAGGGAGACCAGCTAGTGACCCCGGGGATGGGATGTAGACCTGTCCCAGAAGACCGCATCAGTGCTGAGGCACTGTACCCTTGTCCAGAGAACTGATAGGCATAGTGTTGCGTGACCAAGGGCAAAGGTAAGCCTAGTTAGGCTGATTCCATGTAGACTGTGAGTGACCTAGAGGTATCTAACCTAGAGCCCGGAGGGTTCTTAGGGTAGTCTGGGATCCCAGTCATGGGTGGAGGTCTCATGGATGGGAGGAGTAGGTGGTCTGAGTGGATAACTGGTGAGTAAGGGGGTCTGGTCAGAACCCCTTATAACTAGTTATCGCTGACTACGGGAAGAATACCCATGTAGAGTGGCTATTTCTTCACTGTAGGAATAAGCTGGGTGCGGCGTGTGTTAGAAGGTGGTTCTGACCATCTGAGCCGCCTGGATTTTTCGCTTTTTGAACACCTATTGGTTGAGCTTTTACTGTGGGAGAGCCTCATAAGTTGGGACTCACCCACAGTGAACTCATGATGAAAGGGACTGCATGTGTATTTTACCGGTGTCCCTCTGGCGCCAGTAGGCCGCTGCGCTGCAGCCAGAGTAAGGGGCACTGGGCTGGTTACATGCAAACATGTGTGTACATGCGTGTGCACAAGTGTAAGGGCTGCGCAGGACAGATTTCTGGCGTGCGCAGCCCCGGAGCAACTACAAAGTGAATGGTGTGGCAGAACTTATGCAGAATTGGGTGGTGACATGGAATAGGTTTTCTACAATGGGAGGAAACATTTGAGGGAAAGTCAGTGTGCTTTACTGTTTTTATTCCATTATTCTCCTATGAGGATGAGGAGCACATGGGCTAGTTTTACTTTCCTAGGGCCTACAAATTGCAGACACGCACCAAAGTCCACTGTAACCTATGTGAGAAGAAGTATTATGCAGAGTCCAAAGTCATATTTGTACTGCTTTTGGGTCATCCAGAAATGACATATTTCTCTGAGTCAGCTCATAGCCAGGGCCTGGCTGGGGCTGACCCAGCCAGGCTGAATTAATGACCTTCCTCCCCAAGCCAGCCCTGCACAACAAACATTCCAAGGGCGAAGGCCTCCACTCCAAGAAGAGAAGATGGGTGGAGCTACAGGTTCATCCATCAGCAGCTGTCACCTGGTGCCAGGCACCAAGCTGCTCTGGAGACAAGGCAGCGAGGGGGGAAGGGGCTCTCAGAGACCATGTGGCATGAGACCCCTGGATGACGCCATTTTGAACAAACCCAGAGGCCTGGGCAGGAAGGAGGGAGCAGGGGCAGAGAGGTGATGTGTCGCTGCCTGATAGGGCAAGAAGAGACTTCCTGCCAGCCCCCTCCAAATTCTTTTTAAAAGGTCTTGCACAGGAAGAGGAGCTCTCTCTGGGGTGTGGTCTGCTGAGGACAACTGGTGCTGGAGCCTGGCACCATGGGCAGCTGGAAGGAAGAACCTCCAGACTGGCCCAGGACCCTGACTTGCACCAAAAGGGGAGACCAGGACAACTGACCAGAAGCCTGGGCCTCTGCGCAAGGAGAAGAGAGGCCCAGGGAGAGAGCCAGGTGAAAGGCTGGTGCAGGGAGCCAGTGAAGACAGCTCCCTGCTGAATCCCCCCTCCGTGAGACCAGGAGGGCAAAGGAGAGTGCTCCCAGTGGCTGGGGTGCGCCGCCAGGAGCAAGAAGAGGCCAGAATCGTGAAGATCGGGTGCCTGGGAGATATGCCCCCCAGAAGGTAGGCGACCCTTGACCTCTGAGAGGACCGACGACGAAGTGTGTGGGGCTTCGCCACCAGTCCTGGATGTGCCCCCAGGGTGGGTCAGGTCCCAGGGGCTGCCCCCACCAGAAGTTAAGTCGGGGAGCGCCGTCGAGCTCCCCGTGAACATGCCTGTGGGGTGCCAGGAGCCCACCCTGGCCCCCGCTGCAAATGGAGGCAGGGGAGCACCGTCGCGCCCCCGTGAAGACAAAAGTCAGGGAGCACCATCGCGCTCCCCATGAAAGGGGCCCAACCGGGGTGCCAGGAGCCCACCCTGGCCCCGGCATCACCGGAGGGCGGGGAGCACCGTCGCGCCCCCGCAGCAATGTCTCTGGGCAGGGAGCCAGTGAAGACAGCTCCCTGCTGAATCCCCCCTCCGTGAGACCAGGAGGGCAAAGGAGAGTGCTCCCAGTGGCTGGGGTGCGCCGCCAGGAGCAAGAAGAGGCCAGAATCGTGAAGATCGGGTGCCTGGGAGATATGCCCCCCAGAAGGTAGGCGACCCTTGACCTCTGAGAGGACCGACGACGAAGTGTGTGGGGCTTCGCCGCCAGTCCTGGATGTGCCCCCAGGGTGGGTCAGGTCCCAGGGGCTGCCCCCACCAGAAGTTAAGTCGGGGAGCGCCGTCGAGCTCCCCGTGAACATGCCTGTGGGGTGCCAGGAGCCCACCCTGGCCCCCGCTGCAAATGGAGGCAGGGGAGCACCGTCGCGCCCCCCGTGAAGACGAAAGTCAGGGAGCACCATCGCGCTCCCCATGAAAGGGGCCCAACCGGGGTGCCAGGAGCCCGCCCTGGCCCCGGCATCACCGGAGGGCGGGGAGCACCGTCGCGCCCCGCAGCACATGTCTCTGGGCAGGGAGCCAGTGAAGACAGCTCCCTGCTGAATCCCCCTCCGTGAGACCAGGAGGGCAAAGGAGAGTGCTCCCAGTGGCTGGGGTGCGCCGCCAGGAGCAAGAAGAGGCCAGAATCGTGAAGATCGGGTGCCTGGGAGATATGCCCCCAGAAGGTAGGCGACCCTTGACCTCTGAGAGGACCGACGACGAAGTGTGTGGGGCTTCGCCGCCAGTCCTGGATGTGCCCCCAGGGTGGGTCAGGTCCCAGGGGCTGCCCCCACCAGAAGTTAAGTCGGGGAGCGCCGTCGAGCTCCCCGTGAACATGCCTGTGGGGTGCCAGGAGCCCACCCTGGCCCCGCTGCAAATGGAGGCAGGGGAGCACCGTCGCGCCCCCCGTGAAGACGAAAGTCAGGGAGCACCATCGCGCTCCCCATGAAAGGGGCCCAACCGGGATGCTAGGAGCCCACCCTGGCCCCGGCATCACCGGAGGGCGGGGAGCACCGTCGCGCCCCCGCAGCAATGTCTCTGGGGCCCGGGATCTCAACTCTGGGCCCCATCACCAGAAGAAAAGCCGGGGAGCGCCATTGCACTCCCCGTGAAGAATCCTCAGGGGGCCGGGACCCCATCTCCGCGCCCCGGCAGGAGAAGCAAAGGCGGGGAGCGCCAGCACGCTCCCCGTGAAGATGGCGCGGGCCCGGGACCCCAGGCCCCGAAGTGACAGAGGAAGGCAGGGGAGCGCCGTCGCACTCCCCCGCGGCTCAGCCGGCCAGCGGGAGAATCTGTGTCTGCCCGCAGAGGGGGCAGCCCAGAAGAGATGTCCTGGCTCCCGCGGCAGCACGCAAGGGTGCTGGCCAGTCAGGGAGCCGGCGGGGGCAGCTGGGTGTGGGCTCCCTGAGCTGCCCTCCAACGTAACCATGACGCGGGGTGCCCGGGTGGGACCGTGCCCCCAACAGAAAGAAGGAGCAGACGGGGGTGGGCTCCCCGAGCTGCAGGGGCTCACCTGGCCGCGAGGGGCCTGGGTGGGACCAGGGCCCCCACGAGGATCCGGAGCGGCACAGGACTGCCAGCGATGGTGGCGCGGCTCTCCCCAAGCAGCGGGGGAGCCGCTACTATCTTATACAGGGGCTGGAGAGAATCGCCCCATAATGCCTTGCAGGCCCGGACCGGCCTGCAAGGAAAAGCGGATCTTTTTCTGTGTGTGGTGGCCCCAGGAGGACGGGGTCACCACGAGAGGTGTGCCAAGGTGCAGGGGGAGCTGCAGGAGCAACGCAGTCTCCCCCAGCCTGACGGAAGGAAGTCCCTCCCTAAGTCTCTGGGGACTTGAAAAGAATAACCCCTCAAGGGCTCAGCTAGGCGTCATCAGCATCCCTATGGCTGGAGCTTTTGTTCTGCAGCTGGGGGTGCCTTAGGGACTGCCTCAAGGTGTGAAGGGCTGAGTTGGGGATGTCTGGAAATGGGCATCCCCTGGTGGTGAAGAGGTGTAATTGCACCACAAATGCATTTATCTATGTTATTACTTTCTAGAGGGACTGGAAGTCACATGTGTTATGTGAAGTACCTGTGTAAGGTGGAGTCATAAGCAAAATGGGGTTATGTTGCTGGACATTTCTGCTAGGGTGTCTGGCTGTAGTTGCGTAATCCTGTGATTTTACCTGTGATGCCTTTTAGAAGCTGTGATTGCAATGCATTCTAATTGTTATCCTCTATGATAAGTACCTCATTTAAAGTGATGCCCAAACATGTATTCTTGCTGCTGCGTTAGGTGAAGAACAACCCAGACTGTTAGCCCGAAGATGTAGAGGTGCATACTGTATGGACAATATGAGATGCTCAGTCAGGGTTATGTGTCACCAGGGCAGGTGTACCTATTTTTAATGCTTGTTGAGATAATGGGGTGGGTCTCCACTGGGATGGTGCCAGTGCGCAGGGCCCTCGCCCCCGGTTATGTTCAACTAACTGCATTAGGGGGCAAGATGATGTGCATACATGGGAGTGGTGGTGCTAGACCCCACCCCCCTTTGGGAGGGGTGGAGATGTTATGCAATGTCACAAAGTAATTCCAACAGCTTATGTATATTTGTAAATTGGTGCATAGTATTAAGTAGTGTGTGTGTATAATAAATGTACTCTTACTTTTATAAAGCAACGTACAGACTGGACAATCAATTATTGAGTGTTATTTCTGCGCACCTGTAATGGCGATTACTAGCCCACACCACCTCCCTTGAGTAAGCCTTAGACTGCTCTGCAATGCTACCCTCTGAGAGTCAGGCGCTACACTAGGGTGTTTGGTTCCCAGTGAAGGACAAATGTGATGTGTTATTTGTGCAGGCCTCACAGATACAGCCCCGTTTTCCAACAGTATTATATTAGCAGCATGATGCTTATATACATTATAAAATGTCACCTAATGAAGCACCAATAAAGAAAAAAAGAGGCGGTCCTGCGAAAAAGAGGAAGGCTGGTACTTGCACAAAAGTAATAATCAATCTTCTGTGGATACTGGGAATAGTACAGCAGCCCCAAATTATTTGGAAGAAATATGTATTAGATTTGAATCCACTCTGAAAGCTCATCCTAAGTCCCTATTAGATCACTTGAAAATAATTGAATCTAGGTTGACGAATCTGTATCTACATCAAGTTCATGTTGACCCCCACAAAGAGTCCTTACTACTCCTCACGTTGTCAATTGTAGAGTGCCTGGTGTACAATCTGGCCCTCAGCTGAAGAATTCTGTCAATACCATCCCTTCAGTCCCTACATTGCAGTTGTTGTCTGTTCCTCTGAATTTTCCTTCCAATCCTCCAGTTCCTGCTATTCCAATGTGCTCTACTAGTAATGACTGTGCTGCATCTTCCCAACAGGTCTCATATGATAGGCCAAATTCAGAGGGTTCCCAGGTGATACTGAGCCCTCAGCCTGTCTCTATGTGCTAATCATGGCTAATGTCCCAAAACTCAAGTTACCCCAGGAAGAGAAAACCAAGCAGTTGATCTACAAGATGCTGCACTGGTTAAGTAAACATATGGGATTTAATCCCCTGTTTCCCTATCCTTTAATTATGGCTAGGAGGGTTAACTAAATTGGATTATCCCCTAAAGCAGTATCTGGAGACTGTGTTGTGGTGACTATTAGAGACCCGAACACTCTGCATAATCTTTTCGAACGTCCTAAATTTTCTTATCCAGGTCATTCTCAGACTTTACTCCTCCCACTGGGTTACTTTTATAGGCCTTCACCTACTGCATTTTCCTACGTTTCTAATCTGGTCCAGGTCTCTGTCCCTGGGCTTAATGCAGTGCACTCTGCATTCGATTCTGCTAGGTTGCCTCTTTCCAATCATTTTGCTGCTTTGGAAGGTATGTTAGAATGTGATTGACCTCCTGCTCACTCTGGAACTAAGTGCATGGACTTTAGGGTCGGTCAAACTCCCTGCCTTGAGAAGGTTTCCACTATGGCTGTTTCTAATATTCTTTCTAACTGTATCTTTTCTAAGCTCAAGATTGTCATGGAGGCTGCAGCTCAAAAGAATTTTACAGTTTCTAATTCCAAGGAACTTTCTTCTGACTTTAGTTTTCTATCTTGGAATGTCACAGGGATACGAAATAAACTGCTTTAGAAACAATGGACTACCCTGATTGAACAGGTTGATTTTATTACTATGAAAGAGATTTGGGCCACACTCCCACTTATATTTATTGGTTATTCTTTGTGTTCTGTTCCAGCAATCCCCTCCACATCTGGGCACCCTAAAGGTGGCTTATCAATCTGGATCAAGGTTATGTTATGTTATGTTATATGGTATTTATAACGCGCACGGCTACTCAATAGAGTGTCCCGGAGATTAAAGTAAGAGTAGTTCCATTAGATGTTAACTGCCCTGAGATACAAGTACTACTGTTTATTGGTTCTCATAGTTTTAAGTTGATTAAAATACATTTTTATAATAATGATTTCTCCAGCTCTCCTTGCAGGACATTTTCACCTTTATTTAAAATATATGACAACATTAAGACCTGTCATAGTTTTGTCTCGATTGTGGTGATTTTAATGCCAAAGTTAACCTTCAGCTGACTGATGCTGGTTTCCCTTCACTGGATTTTGATAAATTGTTTAGGTCTGGCTAATCATATAGTAGAGGTGATAAATTAGGTCACTAGCTTTTGGCACAGGATCTACTAAATATACATGAGTTTATTTACAAAACTAAGCCCTGGATCTGGACTTATCATTGAAGGGGATTTAAATCTATTATTGTTTGCATTTCCTTTTTTTAACACAGGAATTGTTGAGGTATGTGGTTTAGTGTAACATACAGCAGTCTAGCTTCAGCGATCATAATCCTCTGTTAGTATAATCTCACATTACGAATAGATGTTGCCACAACACCGGCACAAACTGTGATACAACACCTTCCCCAGCAGAACGTACTCAGGTTAGCTTGGCACCTACCAGAACCTACCAATTTTTTGTATTGTCTTTTTGAATCGAATTTAGATATTTTTCAGGATTGTTTGTCTGAGAGACCTCAGGGGAGGAATCTTTGCAGTCAGTACAAAGCTTTATGATGCTTAATATCCAATTCATTACCTAAATCCATCTGCAGATACAAGCTATTGGTTCACTTTAATGTTGGCAAAGCAGTGGGGGGCATGCTGATTCCCTTTCTTTTAGAAATATATACCAAGCAATGTGTTCCTACTGCCTGTTATGGCAGTGGAGTATGGGGTTTTTGAAATTGACATGCGTTACAAGTAGAGGAGAATCACTTTTCAAGGCGCCTCCGCTTACTTCCCCAATCAACCCCTCCCTATTTTTGTCATGAGGATCTAGGATTGCCTTATTTTGAAGATTTTATTATGACGGGACCTCTTTTGTTTCTCCGTTGAGTAAGCCCAGGGCCTCTTCTAGTCATAACATAATCAATGACTAAGTTCATTGTGAGCGGGTTTAAGTATTCCCTGGCTTTCATACGTGAAACAAAGCTTGGTGGCTCTAGGGAAATCTACTCCATTTGATAATCCTATGTTAATAAGTTAAAATGATAAGCACCTTGTGAAGTGTTTATTTATTTATAGTAATCGCACTGAAAGGGAAAATAACGAAATGAACACACCACCTGTTAGAAATTATGTTATTTTAAGAAATAATCCAGGCCCTGAACCATATTTTTTGTATGTGCGCAATAACTTGGAGAGACCCTTATTGCTGAGATTTAGAGCTGGTACAATTTTCTATTTTTCCCTCAAGGTTATTTTGGGAACCTGGAAGGGATTAAGGGCCACATGCATCAAATTTAGGAATTGCAATTCCTAAATTGCGATTTTTAAGAAATCGCAATTCCTTATGCATGTAGGAATCGCAAACAAAATTGCGATTCCTACACATTCCTTATTTGCGACTCGCAAATTGCGAATCGCGAATAAGGACTGGCTTCCCATTCATTTCTATGGGCCTGAGGGCCCATAGGAATCAATGGGAATTGCATGCGCAATTTGCGAGTACCAAATAGGTACTCGCAAATTGCGCATGCAATTTCAAGGGTGCAAGCATGCCAAAAGGGCAAGAGCAGTGTAAATAGGAGGCAGCGCCAGAATTAAGACCAGGGAAAACCTGGTCTTAACCTGATGGAGCGAGGAGAAATGTTTAATTTCTCCTCGTTTTTGCTGTTTTCATGTGTGCTGCATTGTGCAGCACACATGAAAACAGCAAAAGGCCAATAATTGTGTATGTACAGGAAGGTCCCCCTTTCCTGCACATAAACAATAATTTTTTGAAAATGCCGTTTTGCAACTTCTGTGTGTGCTGCATTAAGCTGCACGCATAGAAGTCACAAAACGGCATTTCAAGATTGTTTATGTGCAGGAAGGGGGACCTTCCTGTACATACACAATCTTCCCTTTCAGGCAGACACCCTTGCACCATGGTGCAAGGGTGACTGCGTTGGCGCTAAGCTGTTACACTTAGCGCCAGCGCAGGGGGAAACGCAAGGCTGCACCATATCCTTGTGAATATGGTGCAGCCTTGCGTTTCTGAAGTGGCGAAGTGAGGCGTTAAGCCATGACGGCTAACGCCTCACTTCGCCATTTCCTTGTGAATATGCCCCAAAGTGCGCTGTTGATTGGCATGAGGCATTATTACATGGGCAACTTGGCAGATAAACAAGCCAAGTGCCTGGGAAAGGAAAGGCCACTAGATAGTGAATCAAATGTAACATGAATTATTTAAGGTAGACTCTATATTCTATATTTTCTACCCACATTAAATATTGCTCCATCCCAGAGGTTGTAGAAATTGACAAATAATTGATAACTGAGGTCATGTGAATTGAGCTCGCAAATCTAGTCTCCTCCTTAAGCGTGAGGAATTTTTCCTTAACTATTGCCTTGGTTTGGGGCCTAATACTTTGAGGAAAATCAAAAAGAATATTCAGGCCATGTCATTAAAAGTTTTCCTGACATAAGTCAGCCAAGGAATGGAATTTTTATTATCTATATTTAAACAATCAATCACTTTTTGTTTTTCTTTTTTAAATAGGTTCTTATTCTGGAACTGTCTTTTGTTAAAATTTTGATTTTTTGTGTGTGTTTATTTGGTAAAAGTTCTTGCTGGAAATGACCATATCAGCAGTGTCACCCCCAAACCTATTGTCTTCCTCCTCCCCTTTTTTCTGAGTTTGTTTTTGCTGGCTTTAGGACTTTGGGCACTTTACCACTCCTAACCAGTGCTACAGTGCATATGCTCTCTCCCTAAACATGGTTTAATTGACTTAGCCAAACTTGACATATTTAATTTACCTATAGGTCCCCAGTAAAGTGCACTACATGCACTCTGTGCCTATAAATGAAATGCTACTATTGGGCCTGCAGCATTGACTGTGCCACCCACTTAGGTAGCCCTGTAAGACATGTCTCAGGCCTACCACGGCAGAGCCTTTGTGTGCAGTTTTAAACTGCCATGTCGACCTAGCAAGTTAACCCTCTTGCCAGGCTCAAACCTACCTTTTTAATACATATAGGTCACCCCTTCAGTAGGCCCTAGACAGCCTAAGAGCAGGGTGCAGTGTATTTAAAATGTAGGACCTGTACTTTTATGTTTTACATGTCCTAGCAGTAAACAAACTCTTAAATTTGTTTTCCACTAATGCAAGGCCTATGTCTCCCATAGGACCACATGGACCATCCACATCCTGATGGGCCATCCTGGGCAGGATGGGAGGGAGGAGCTGACACACCTGAATAGGCTCTTTCCTATCCCCACACAAAGGACTGCACACTTCCAAGGCATCTCATGTAACAAATGCAATGAGAAGTTAACAAAATTACGCAAATTATGTCAGCATAATTTAAATTCCACCCAGGCTTTTTTCAGGTATGGCTTGTGGGCAAGATGACCAACACAGGGGAAATCTCGAGGAAGATTCTCAGAGGAGCACTGAAAAACAACCTGAAATATCCAGGTCTCTATGTGAGTCTATCATGTTATATAACTATGCCACCTGTGTATTAAATAACAAAAAACGGAACCATGGAAGTCATGGAACAAATTTGTTTGGAACTTCTGTGATACACAAGCATCTTAATGTTTGCCATCAATGCCAATTTAATGGTGAGAAAAGAAAGAGGGAATCCAAAGACACAGCAGCTATATCTGCTGCTTCATTATTTCAATCTATGCCTCCTGGCAATGGATTTCCACAGGACACGCTTAAGCAGGAGTGGGGTTAGGGTGACACATGCTTCGTTACTACATGTTTGCACTGCCTTGTCTGTGGGATGGTAATCCTCATTGGTAAGCAGAGTTTGCGGCCACAAGGAGCTAAAGTCATATTACTAACAGTACTACTCCTTTCCCCGCTGTTGTTTTCTGCCCCTTCACTCAGTAGATGCATCAACCAACCTCTTTAATGATTTAATCACAGAGCCTTTACTCACTCTCCTCCCCCACAAGCCTCAAGACCCCCTCCTCCTGTTTCATGGTTCTTGTTTCAATTAAATCAATGTTATTTGCATGCATATTATGTCATATAATATATAAATGTTGTTTTAATGTAAAGCACTCTAAAAGTACTCGGTGAAGTAGCACTATAGAAAAACACTGCAAATAAATAAATAATTAAATACTACATCAATAGACATGCAAAAAATAACTTTTCTTTTTTAATCCAAGTTCCTATTCCACTACTGCAGCTGTAGTTTTGCTGTTCAACCCCAAAAAAATAAAAACACACAAAAATAAATACCCTTTTCATTAACAAAATGGTTCTTATTGAGACTAACTTTTATGTTTTTAAAAAAGAGCACATTTAATGTTGATTGTTTTGCGTGTACCTGATTATGAAAGAGAGTCAGTGCAAATAAAGTACATAACAAAAAATAGGTGAATGAGACTGTGCATTAGAAAGTCAGTTGTGGATTGGACAAACCTCAGCAAGTGATTGAGAAGAATTGTAATGCTGGTTGCCTGCAGGAACGTCCCTAAATCAAGACAGATAGGGGCTGATAATTCTTTATGGGCTCAGCCTCTGGCCATGCCCAGTCAGGCCTTCCATTTAACACTCATGAGTGGCCAACCCCACTGTGCATGTAGTTCAGCTGTGCACAACCAGGGTGGGCCACTGAGCATGGCCTCTTTCCAGGCCTCTGTACCCCACTCTCCACAGACGTCTAACCCACACTTCTCATGGCCTGCTGCTACAGTCATACGCCGTACAGGTGCTTTTAATGGCTGTCTTGAATGATGCACAACCAAGACACAGATGTTTTGGCATACTGTCTAGCATACGATTTGCATTGAAACCAGTACAATTTACTATACCTGGACACATTTTTAAATACTCCACATATTGTGCTCATGCTCTGCAGTGCAGGACATGAAATCTGAGGAATATTTGATTAAATAAAAGAATTTGTCGTTGTTAGCATTTGCTTTAAGGTGCTTCAAACAAAAACTCTGAGAGGCAACATAAACCAAACAATCAAATGTTAGCAGCACAGATGCTAGACACATGCACATGGGACGAGAGGAGAACTTTGGATTTTTGATCCTTTATTTCAAATGTTTGAGATAAAAAGCCAATACAGCCAACGCGTTTCACCCGTGGCGGGCTTCTTCAGGGCTGCAATACATACAAATACATTTGACATTACACAAAGGAAACTACCAGCAGACATAAAAAGCAATCATCACAGATATACTTAAAAAGTGAACAGGCAACACAACTTAATACAAAAACATTTACAAAAAAGAGAAAAAGACAGCAATACACTAACAAAAATATTTTTGATCTCAATATTAGTACAGACTATTCAAACTAAACACTTAGCAAATCAATATTTAAATATAAAAGGGAAACAATCATAAAAGACAAAGAAATTACACAGACTTGAACTAATTTAACAAAAAGGTAAGGATACAGTGTACCTCACCCGCTAGTCACATAGCATGCAAAAAATACCCCTCTGTTCTTACCCGTATCGTTCTCGGGCATCACGACGCGGCAAAGTCAATTTCAAAAGTGTCAACACGGAACACCATTCGCAAACGTACTTAAGTACTCTGCCGAAAAAATTAAACTAGAACGCTTAACCCGGAAATGCGGTCCTCTGAACAGGCCCCTGCATTTCCACTTCCGTAATCAAAACTGAAGACGGTTCAAATCGGTTTGAAAGCAGTAGCTAGAGCGAGAGCAAAACAACTGTCGGTGAAAAATGAACGCTCACACTTCCGGTTTACAAGTTTCGTCGCATTGAAGAGTTCCAACTTTATTGAATACGCGCAAAACATTAAGACATCATGACCAACAAAAAGGTGTAAAAAAAGGAGAGTTTTAACTCAATAAAAAACGTATTCAGGTTATTGACGTTGTCATGTATATAACCAACAGGTACACTTGCGTAATGTCAAAAAACGCGAGGGACACATATATGTAGGTCGCAAAGAGTAAAAAGTGTAAACAGTTTTTAAACACTGACGACCAAATCCATATTTACCATATCATGGACTAGTGGAACCTTATTTACATGAGAGCATACAATTAGCATGATCCTTAATAGAGCAAAAAAGCCAACTAAATAATCAAAGTGAGTCCAGAGATAGTCTCAAAGGAAAAGGAGGGGGGAGGGAGACAGAGAAGACAAAGGAGAACAGGAAAGGAGAGAACATGCAGATTCACACTCTGTTTAATTACATGGTGTGGAATTAAGGAGAAGGGAAGTACAGGAAGTCCATGTAAACTAAGATGCGAACACATTGCTTAACCATAATATTAAGGTTAGAAGTATTAAAAACATTGTATTAAATAAATATCAGATCACCCCAAAAGAAATTGTGAGATTGTTGTACACAACAAATTGGGCCATAAAGAACATCATGGTTCACAGTATTAACAACCAGTCCAATCGCAACAAAAAAGGATTGCGAGATTGATTTACACAATAAATTGGGCCATACGGAGCATCATAGTTATTAATAGTTACAGAATTTTCGAATGAACCAGAGACATACTCAAGGAGGTTTAACAATGTTAACTAAGAAGCATGGTCATGAGAGAGGTTAACATAAATAATGATGTAACTCATGGTCCTGATTTAAACCTTCGGACACAGACCTTAAGTTGTAAATCCATTTGGCCTCTAGTTTGCGAAGGGAAAGTTCCCTAGCACCTCCTCTCAGGTCCACAGGAACCACATCAATCCCATGGAACCTGAAGTTAGCTCTATTTGAGTTGGAAGTGCATACATGTGATACCAATGAGTAAGTTTGTTCGCCATCGATACAAGCCCTGCGATGTTCCATAATACGTTGTTTCAGTGGGCGGATGGTACTGCCCCCATATATTTTTTCGCAAATGCATTTGATGACATATATGACGTATGTGGTTTGACAGTTAATATATTGTCTAATGTTAAACTTCTTTTTTAACATTATAGCCAAACTCAGAGATTTTTAGTCCCAAATTGCTAATTTTACAATTACTGCAGGGGAAAAAACCGGTTGGACGTTGTAACCATGACTCATGCGACTTTTGTTTCCTAAACGTGTAACTGGGACAAATCATGTCTCTTATGGTACGACTCCTCCTGTATGTAATACTGGGTTTGTCTCTTATCAAATGATTGATACCAGGTACATTTTTCAACAATGCCCAATGATGATTCATTATTTTAAAAACCTCATGGTTCAATTTGGAATGAGTGGTGATAAAAGACAGACGTTCTTGTTTCCTTTTATCCTTTACCCTCAAAGTGTCAGTACGATTGACGACACAAGTTTTTTCAAGTGTCTGTTTCAAACGATCATCATTGTAGCCCCTCTCCTTTAGTCTGGTAACCACTCAATCAGCATGTTCTTTAAATTGCCTGTCCTCACTACAGTTCCTCCGCATACATATAAGTTCACCAAACAGAATCGCACGCTTGGTGCACTGTGGGTGCGCACTTTGGAAGTGTAAGATGCTATTTACAGCGGTCTTTTTACGGAATACAGTGCTATGGACCTTTGAATCTTTGACATAGAATTCAACATCCAAAAATTGTAGTCTTAATTGGGGCATGGTCATGGTAAATCTGACATTGTATGGATTGTTGTTAAGATACTCATAGTAGTCCTCAAAATCATTTTTAGTTACTGTCCAGACGATAATAATATCGTCTATATAACGTCCCCAATAGTGGACATTCTTCCACCAATGTGCAGCAGCTGCCGCCCATACATGTCTATGTTCCACCCAACCCATGAAAAGGTTCGTGTAGGATGGAGCGAATTTAGAGCCCATTGCTGTTCCCTGGAGCTGCTGAAACCACTTGTCCTCATACAAGAAGAAATTGTTCGTGAGGATAAGTGTCACCATTTCAAGAATCATAGAGTTGTGTTCGTAGTAGTTGGCTCTACGTTTTGACAGAAAAAGTCAATTGCCATGCAACCAAATTCCATTTTGATGCATGTATATAGAGACTCCACGTCTAATGTAATCAACCACATCCTCTCATCCCATACTAAGTCATTAATTTTGTTGAGTACATCGGTTGTATCTCTAATATAAGACGGAAGTTCCAAGACTAGAGGGTTAAGAAAGGAGTCAACAAATTGAGACATATGTTCTGTCAGAGAGCCAATCCCTGAAATAACGGGACGGCCAGGTGGACTTATTTGACTTCTGTGAACCTTTGGTAGGAGGTACAGACAAGGAAATCTAGGGCTAATGGTTACTAGGAACTTGTGTTCAGTATCAGATAGAAGATTGACTTCCTTCCAATGGTTGAGTTTCTCATTAATGAGGGAGGTTGCCGAGATATAGGGATTCCGATCTAATTTTTTATAGCAGGTGCTCTCATTCAACTGTCTATACGCCTCCCTATCATAATCTGCTTTATTCATCAGCACAATGTTTCCTCCTTTGTCCGCTTCTCTGATAATCAGAGATTCATCTGACGCAAGGCCAGTAAGTGACAACCTTTCAGATTTTGTTAAGTTGTCCGCAAAATGTTTTTTGGGTGACATGAATTCCTTGTCTTCAAGTGCCTGGAGATCTGTCAGGACTAGTTGATGGAATGTATCAATACTCGTGAGGTGTGCACCATGAGGGACATATTTACTACGAGGTCGTAGACCGCTGTCAAGGGTATAGTCCTGTTCAATACATAAGTCTTGAGCGACGGTATCGATAGTACAGCTAGTGTCATCATTAAGTGACATTAATAGTGTAATTTCCCTTAGTTCTGAAACAGATAACTCAGACAGTTGAGGTTTACTCGTCATATGTAATCTATTGTGCATGTTTAGATAAAAATGACATTTTAATGTGAAATTCCTCACAAATTTAAAAACATCAACATTTAAGTCAGAAAAACAACCATTATTCATTGGGCAGAAACTGAGACCTTTATTTAAGGCAGATCTTTCAGAGTCAGTGAGTACATGATTTGACAAATTGACAACAAGATCGACTGATGTGACACACGATTTAGAAAACAGATTGTTAGTAGCACAATTGGTCATCATTGTTTGTTTAATCTCTTTCTCTGATTCTTGGTGAGAACTCCTTCCTTTTTGTCTGTTTTTTCTCCTCCCCCCTCTCCTGGTCTTACGGTATGCTTCTGTATTTTGTTCCCTCTTCTATAATGCAAGACTTCTTCTAAAAAAAAAGATGAAGAATAGGAATTGTTAGCACTTACCTCCTTATCCAAAGGCCCACTTGTTCCCATTTCATCTAAAGACGAGACATCAGAGCTACTAGTTGCACTGACTATGCTTCCTGTCTCAATATTTTCAAAATTGATTTGTTTAGGGACTGTGACATCATCGAATCTCCGGGCAAAGGTAAAGATCCGACCGGTGGCATAGTCCCTATCATCCCGCCGTATCTTACTTAGTTTGCGCTCTTTGACCAATCTTTGATGTTTCTGAATTTCATCTTTCAAGATGGCATAATTTTTATCTGTAGCTTCTTTCAGGTCCAAATCTTTGATCTCACATTCAAGTATTTTTATAGTTTCCCTTAGTGTCGCACATTTTCTATCAGCATGCTGAATGAGTATTTTCATCATCATGAATGATGAACCACATAATTTTCTTCCCATTCAGTAAGAAGATCAGGGTCAAGGTCATCGAAATTCGGAAAGGTAAGTATTCTAAGGCCTCGTGGGACTTTTTTATTTTCTAGGTATCTTTTTAAAGTTACCCCGTCCCACCACTTAGATAGCTCGATTTTTTTGAGCTTCTCCAATCTCATAAATTTAACTTTGAGACCTTCTTTGCCTGTTTTAGAATTAGAAGAGGTACTAGTTGTCTGGGTAGTTGAGCCAAAGAGATCTCTGGCCAACTCCTCTCGGTCATCATCAAAGCTCATGTTTATAAATGAGTGAGTAGAGAACTATATGACTTTGAGACGTGCAGATAACCCTGTACTTAAAAGATCAAACGAACAATGATGGCCTGGGAAACGTACTATCGCACAGACTCATGTAGTTTAAATCTTCAAAAAACACAAAAACTGGTTTAAGGTTGCCCACCTCAGATTATGGTTTGCCACCAATAAACCACAAATATTTAAACATCAAACAAAAACTCTGAGAGGCAACATAAACAAACAATCAAATGTAAGCAGCACAGATGCTAGACACATGCACATGGGACGAGAGGAGAACTTTGGATTTTTGATCCTTTATTTCAAATGTTTGAGATAAAAAGCCAATACAGCCAACGCGTTTCACCCGTGGCGGGCTTCTTCAGGGCTGCAATACATACAAATACATTTGACATTACACAAAGGAAATTACCAGCAGACATAAAAAGCAATCATCACAGATATACTTAAAAAGTGAACAGGCAACACAACTTAATACAAAAACATTTACAAAAAAGAGAAAAAGACAGCAATACACTAACAAAAATATTTTTGATCTCACTATTAGTACAGACTATTCAAACTAAACACTTAGCAAATCAATATTTAAATATAAAAGGGAAACAATCATAAAAGACAAAGAAATTACACAGACTTGAACTAATATGAACAGATCAAATTTCATTAATGGCAAAAAAAATGGAGTTCCATTAATAAAACATTTTTGGCCATAACACTTTTTCTAGTTCATTATTACCCAATTTTTTGTATGCAATGACCCTCCACTTACCTTCCAAAGAGGAGAAAAGGGCTCCTCTGGAGATACAAGTCTTGTGACAACACTGGTAACGGTGGAAGGCAAACCTCCCACTAGATATGTAAGAAGAAAAAGAAAAAGAAAGAGAAAAGAAGAAAGAGAGGGGAAAATGACAAAAGAAAAAATTGAAAATCCAAAATTAAACACATGAATCATAAAAAATACAATTTGCATCCCCTCACTACCACAAATACACAAAGTACAGCATTGTTGCCTCATACCTGTGTGTACAGAGGGAGAACTTACCCTTTGGTATTTGCTATTCTTTTTATTTCTTACCCGAGTGGTTATTTTACTTCAGTCACTTAACAGTTTCGCTGTGAAATTTGTGGCCTTTTTAGGTATTTGCAAATGACTTTGATACTCAAAAGCTTATATTAACTCTCTTATAAGGCACATATGTAACCTTTGTATTTATAATCGCTATTCAAATGTTTTGTTTTGTTTTCGCTTTTTCATTCAAACTTAATATGGACTTTTATGAATTAATTACAATTTTTTCTGTTTATGCAAGATATATCAAACTGGCCTCTGTTTATATTTTGACCATTACGCTGTGTTACCTTGCTTAGAATAATTGTGGATTGTAAGTAGTAACTTAATTAGTTATGAGATACTGGGCACATCGAGGATTATGGGTTGTTTTTTCTTGCTTCCCTTTCCAGGTGTGCTATAAGATGTGGAGGACGGTTCCACACCTTTAATGCTGCTTGGACCTTACTTGAGCCGAAACAGGTATTGTCAGCTGTTTATCTTTTGTGATCAATATTCTCCTAGGGCGAATAATTAACTCTGGAGCAAATTCTTTGTATAGAGTAGCACTAGTGGCTTTTGAGATATTGTTTGCATTGTATTATTTTTGATGTTATTGTTTCACTCGAGTAGCGTTGAGGAACTTTTCTTTATGCTACCGGTTTCTTTGTTGATCTGTAGCTTCTTGTGTGTTTTTGCATTAGCATATCAGTTAAAATGGCGCTTATGTACTTACAAATTTTTCTCGTTTTTTTCTTGGTGTTCGATTTAGGCTCTCCGTTTGAAAAAACGTTTTTTCTGCTGCACCATTTTGAGGTTCTACATTTGAAAGACACCACTCTCTTAAATTGTTTTGCTGGGATTGGATTACACTTAAGATCTCCCTCGGTACACACAGGTATGAGGCAACAATGCTGAACTTTAAGTATTTGTGGTAGTGAGGGGATGCAAATTGTATTTTTTATGATTCATGTGTTTAATGTTGGATTTTCAATTTTTTCTTTTGTCATTCTCCCCTCTCTTTCTTCTTTTCTCTTTCTTTTTCTTTTTCTTCTTACATATCTAATGGGAGGTTTGCCTTCCACCGTTACCAGTGTTGTCACAAGACTTGTATCTCCAGAGGAGCCCTTTTCTCCTCTTTGGATGGTAAGTGGAGGGTCGTTGCATACAAAAAATTGGGTAATAATGAACTAGAAAAAGTGTTATGGCCAAAAATGTTTTATTAATGGAACTCCATTTTTTTTGCCATTAATGAAATTTGATCTGTTCATATTAGTTCAAGTCTGTGTAATTCCTTCGTCTTTTATGATTGTTTCCCTTTTATATTTAAATATTGATTTGCTAAGTGTTTAGTTTGAATAGTCTGTACTAATAGTGAGATCAAAAATATTTTTGTTAGTGTATTGCTGTCTTTTTCTCTTTTTTGTAAATGTTTTTGTATTAAGTTGTGTTGCCTGTTCACTTTTTAAGTATATCTGTGATGATTGCTTTTTATGTCTGCTGGTAGTTTCCTTTGTGTAATGTCAAATGTATTTGTATGTATTGCAGCCCTGAAGAAGCCCGCCAAGGGTGAAACGCGTTGGCTGTATTGGCTTTTATCTCAAACATTTGAAATATAGGATCAAAAATCCAAAGTTCTACTCTCGTCCCATGTGCATGTGTCTAGCATCTGTGCTGCTTACATTTGATTGTTTGTTTATGTTGCCTCTCAGAGTTTTTGTTTGATGTTTAAATATTTGTGGTTTATTGGTGGCAAACCATAATCTGAGGTGGGCAACCTTAAACCAGTTTTTGTGTTTTTTGAAGATTTAAACTACACGAGTCTGTGCAATAGTACGTTTCCCTGGCCATCATTGTTCGTTTGATCTTTTAAGTACAGGGTTATCTGCACGTCTCAAAGTCATATAGTTCTCTTCTCACTCATTTATAAACATGAGCTTTGATGATGACCGAGAGGAGTTGGCCAGAGATCTCGTTGGCTCAACTACCCAGACAACTAGTACCTCTTCTAATTCTAAAACAGGCAAAGAAGGTCTCAAAGTTACATTTATGAGATTGGAGAAGCTCAAGAAAATGGAGCTATCTAAGTGGTGGGACGGGGTAACTTTAAAAAGATACCTAGAAAATAAAAAAGTCCCACGAGGCCTTAGAATACTTACCTTTCCGAATTTCGATGACCTTGACCCTGATCTTCTTGCTGAATGGGAAGAAAATTTACATGGTTCATCATTCACGATGATGAAAATACTCATTCAGCATGCTGATAGAAAATGTGCAACACTAAGGGAAACTATAAAAATACTTGAATGTGAGATCAAAGATTTGGACCTGAAATAAGCTACAGATAAAAATTATGCCATCTTGAAAGATGAAATTCAGAAACATCAAAGATTGGTCAAAGAGCGCAAACTAAGTAAGATACGGCGGGATGATAGGGACTATGCCACCGGTCGGATCTTTACCTTTGCCCGGAGATTCGATGATGTCACAGTCCCTAAACAAATCAATATTGAAAATACTGAGACAGGAAGCATTGTCAGTGTAACTAGTAGCTCTGATGTCTCGTCTTTAGATGAAATGGGAACAAGTGGTCCTTTGGATAAGGAGGCCAGTGCTAACAATTCCTCTTCTTCATCTTCTTTTTAGAAGAAGTCTTGCGTTACCGAATAGGGAACAAAATACAGTAAGACCAGGAGAGGGGGGAGGAGAAAAAACAGACAAACAGGAAGGAGTTCTCACCAGGAATCAGAGAAAGAGATTAAACAAACAATGATGACCAATTGTGCTACTAACAATCTGTTTTCTAAATCGTGTGTCACATCAGTCGATCTTGTTGTCAATTTGTCAAATCATGTACTCACTGACTCTGAAAGATCTGCCTTAAATAAAGGTCTCAGTTTCTGCCAAATGAATAATGGTTGTTTTTCTGACTTAAATGTTGATGTTTTTAAATTTGTGAGGAATTTCAAATTAAAATGTCATTTTCATCTAAACATGCACAATAGATTACATACGATGAGTAAACCTCAACTGTCAGAGTTATCTGTTTCAGAACTAAGGGACATTACACTATTAATGTCGCTTAGTGATGACACTAGCTGTACTATCGATACCGTCGCTCAAGACTTATGTATTGAACAGGACTATACCCTTGACAGCGGTCTACGACCTGGTAGTAAATATGTCCCTCATGGTGCACACCTCACGAGTATTGATACATTCCATCAACTAGTCCTGAAAGATCTCCAGGCACTTGAAGACAAGGAATACATGTCACCCAAAAAACATTTTGCGGACAACCTAACAAAATCTGAAAGGTTGTCACTTACTGGCCTTGCGTCAGATGAATCTCTGATTATCAGAGAAGCGGACAAAGGAGGAAACATTGTGCTGATGAATAAAGCAGATTATGATAGGGAGGCATATAGACAGTTGAATAAGACCACCTGCTATAAAAAATTAGATCGGGATCCCTATATCTCGGCAACCTCCCTCATTAATGAGAAACTCAACCATTGGAAGGAAGTCAATCTTCTATCTGATACTGAACACAAGTTCCTAGTAACCACTAGCCCTAGACTTCCTTGTCTGTACCTCCTACCAAAGGTTGACAAAAGTCAAATAAGTCCACCTGGCTGTCCCATTATTTCTGGGATTGGCTCTCTGACAGAACATATGTCTCAATTTGTTGACTCCTTTCTTAACCCTCTAGTCTTGGAACTTCCGTCTTATATTAGAGATACAACCGATGTACTCAACAAAATTGATGACTTAGTATGGGATGAGAGGATGTGGTTGATTACATTAGACGTGGAGTCTCTATATACATGCATCAAAATGGAATTTGGTTGTATGGCAATTGACTTTTTTCTGTCAAAACGTAGAGCCAACTACTACGAACACAACTCTATGATTCTTGAAATGGTGACACTTATCCTCACGAACAATTTCTTCTTGTATGAGGACAAGTGGTTTCAGCAGCTCCAGGGAACAGCAAAGGACTCTAAATTCGCTCCATCCTACGCGAACCTTTTCATGGGTTGGGTGGAACATAGACATGTATGGGCGGCAGCTGCTGCACATTGGTGAAAGAATGTCCTCTATTGGGGACGTTTTATAGACGATATTATTATCGTGTGGACAGGAACTAAAAATGATTTTGAGAACTAGTATGAGTATCTTAACAACAATCCATACAATGTCAGATTTACCATGACCACATCCCAATTAAGACTACAATTTTGGGATGTTGAATTCTATATCAAAGATTCAAAGGCCCATAGCACTGTATTCCGTAAAAAGACCGCTGTAAATAGCATCTTACACTTCCAAAGTGCGCACTTACAGTGCACCAAGCGTGCGATTCCGTTTGGTGAACTTATACGTATGCGCAGGAACTGTAGTGAGGACAAGCAATTTAAAGAACATGCTGATCGAGTGGTTACCAGACTAAAGGAGAGGGGCTACAATGATGATCTTTTGAAACAGGCACTTGAAAAAACTTGTGTAGTCAATCATACTGACACTTTGAGGGTGAAGGATAAAAGGAAACAAGAACGTCTGTCTTTTATCACCACACATTCCAAATTGAACCATGAGGTTTTTAAAATAATGAATCGTCATTGGGCATTGTTGAAAAATGTACAAGGTATCAATCATTTGATAAGAGACAAACCCAGTATTACATACAGGAGGAGTCGTACCATAAAAGACATGATTTGTCCCAGTTACACGTTTAGGAAACAAAAGACGCATGAGTCATGGTTACAACGTCCAACCGGTTTTTTCCCCTGCAGTAATTGTAAAATTTGCCATTTGGGACTTAAAATCTCTGAGTTTGCCTATAATGTTAAAAAATAGTATAACATTAGACAATATATTACCTGTCAAACCACATACGTCATATATGTCATCAAATGCGTTTGCGAAAAAATATATGTGGGCAGTACCATCCGCCCACTGAAACAACGTATTATGGAACATCGCAGGGCTTGTATCAATGGCGAACAAACTTACTCATTGGTATCACATGTATGCACTTCCAACTCAAATAGAGCTAACTTCAGGTTCCATGGGATTGATGTGGTTCCTGTGGACCTGAGAGGAGGTGATAGGGAACTTTCCCTTCGCAAACTAGAGGCCAAATGGATTTACAACTTAAGGTCTGTGTCCGAAGGTTTAAATCAGGACCATGAGTTACATCATTATTTATGTTAACCTCTCTCGTGACCATGCTTCTTAGTCAACATTGTTAAACCTCCTTGAGTATGTCTCTAGTTCATTCGAAAATTCTGTAACTATTAATAACTATGATGCTCCGTATGGCCCAATTTATTGTGTAAATCAATCTCGCAATCCTTTTTTGTTGCAATTGGACTGGTTGTTAATACTGTGAACCATGATGTTCTTTATGGCCCAATTTGGTGTGTACAACAATCTCACAATTTCTTTTGGGGTGATCTGATATTTATTTAATACAATGTTTTTAATACTGCTAACCTTAATATTATGGTAAGCATTGATGTGTTCGCCTCTTCGTTTACATGGACTTCCTGTACTTCCCTTCTCCTTAATTCCATACCATGTAATTAAACAGAGTGTGAATCTGCATGTTCTCTCCTTTCCTGTTCTCCTTTGTCTTCTCTGTCTCCCTCCCCCCTCCTTTTCCTTTGAGACTATCTCTGGACTCACTTTGATTATTTAGTTGGCTTTTTATATCTATTAAGGATCATGCCAATTGTATGCTCTCATGTAAATAAGGTTCCACTAGTCCATGATATGGTAAATATGGATTTGGTCGTCAGCGTTTAAAAACTGTTTACACTTTTTACTCTTTGCGACCTACATATATGTGCCCCTCGCGTTTTTTGACATTACGCAAGTGTACCTGTTGGTTATATACATGACAACGTCAATAACCTAAATACATTTTTTATTGAGTTAAAACTCTCCTTTTTTAACACCTTTTTGTTGGTCATGATGTCTTAATGTTTTGCGCGTATTCAATAAAGTTTGAACTCTTCAATGCGACGAAACTTGTAAACCGGAAGTGTGAGAGTTCATTTTTCACCGACAGTTGTTTTGCTCTCGCTCTAGCTACTGCTTTCAAACCGATTTGAACCGTCTTCGGTTTTGATTACGGAAGTGGAAATGCAGGTGCCTGTTCAGAGGACCGCATTTCCGGGTTAAGCGTTCTAGTTTATTTTTTCGGCAGAGTACTTAAGGACGTTTGCGAATGGTGTTCCGTGTTGACACTTTGAAATTGACTTTGCCACGTTGTGATGCCCGAGAACGATACGGGTAAGAACAGAGGGGTATTTTTTGCATGCTATGTGACTGGCGGGTGAGGTACACTGTATCCTTACCTTTTTGTTAAACCATACTAATGCGCAATAAATTGGGCATACCGCTATGTGATTATGTCTCTAAATATTGCTTTTTTAAACGCACTAGTGCGTTGGGTGTCAACTCCTTTGATTACAGGTAGATGCAACATCTTTTTACCCCGTATTGCTTAACTGCAACCTTTAGTATCTTTTCGGAGAATCGTAGCACTGATGAGGGTCACATTGTCATTAGATTGTTGTTTTGGCTCCTTTCTTTTTCTTTTTTCATTTCCGCTATGATAGTGCTTTTAGTACCCTTTGGTATTTGCTATTCTTTTTATTTCTTACCCGAGTGGTTATTTTACTTCAGTCACTTAACAGTTTCGCTGTGAAATTTGTGGGCTTTTTAGGTATTTGCAAATGACCTTGACACTGAAAAGCTTATATTAACTCTCTTATAAGGCACATATGTAACCTTTGTATTTATAATTGCTATTCAAATGTTTTGTTTTGTTTTCGCTTTTTCATTCGAACTTAATATGGACTTTTATTAATTAATTACAATTTTTTCTGTTTATGCAAGATATATCAAACTGGCCACTGTTTATATTTTGACCATTACGCTGTGTTACCTTGCTTAGAATAATTGTGGATTGTAAGTAGTAACTTAATTAGTTATGAGATACTGGGCACATTGAGGATTATGGGTTGTTTTTTCTTGCATCCCTTTCCAGGTGTGCTATAAGATGTGGAGGACGGTTCCACACCTTTAATGCTGTTTGGGCCTTACTTGAGCCGAAACAGGTATTGTCAGCTGTTTATCTTTTGTGATCAATATTCTCCTAGGGCGAATAATTAACTTGTGAGCAAATTCTTTGTATAGAGTAGCACTAGTGGCTTTTGAGATATTGTTTGCATTGTATTTTTGATGTTATTGTTTCACTCGAGTAGCGTTGAGGAACTATTCCTTATGCTACCGGTTTCTTTGTTGATCTGTAGCTTCTTGTGTGTTTTTGCATAAGCATATCAGTTAAGAATGGCGCTTATGTACTTCAAATTTTTCTCGGTTTTTCTTGGTTTTTGGTGCCTCATTCGATTTAGGCTCTCCGTTTGGAAAAACGTTTTTTCTGCTGCACCATTTTGAGGTTCTAAATTTGAAAGACACCACTCTCTTAAATTGTTTTGCTGGGATTGGATTACACTTAAGATCTCCCTCGGCACACACAAGTATGAGGCAACAATGCTGTACTTTGTGTATTTGTGGTAGTGAGGAGATGCGAATTGTATTTTTTATGATTCATGTGTTTAATTTTGGATTTTCAATTTTTTCTTTTGTAATTTTCCCCTCTCTTTCTTCTTTTCTCTTTCTTTTTCTTTTTCCTCTTATATATCTAGTGGGAGGTTTGCCTTCCACCGTTACCAGTGTTGTCACAAGACTTGTATCTCCAGAGGAGCCCTTTTCTCCTCTTTGGATGGTAAGTGGAGGGTCGTTGCATACAAAAAATTGGGTAATAATGAACTAGAAAAAGTGTTATGGCCAAAAATGTTTTATTAATGGAACTCCATTTTTTGCCATTAATGAAATTTGATCTGTTCATATTAGTTCAAGTCTGTGTAATTCCTTCGTCTTTTATGATTGTTTCCCTTTTATATTCAAATATTGATTTGATAAGTGTTTAGTTTGAATAGTCTGTACTAATAGTGAGATCAAAAATATTTTTGTTAGTGTATTGCTGTCTTTTTCTCTTTTTTGTAAATGTTATTGTATTAAGTTGTGTTGCCTGTTCACTTTTTAAGTATATCTGTGATGATTGCTTTTTATGTCTGCTGGTAGTTTCCTTTGTGTAATGTCAAATGTATTTGTATGTATTGCAGCCCTGAAGAAGCCCGCCACGGGTGAAATGCGTTGGCTGTATTGGCTTTTTATCTCAAACATTTGAAATGAAGGATTAAAAATCCAAAGTTCTCCTCTCGTCCCATGTGCATGTGTCTAGCATCTGTGCGGCTTACATTTGATTGTTTGTTTATGTTGCCTCTCAGAGTTTTTGTTTGATGTTTAAATATTTGTGGTTTATTGGTGGCAAACCATAATCTGAGGTGGGCAACCTTAAACCAGTTTTTGTGTTTTTTTGAAGATTTAAACTACACGAGTCTGTGCGATAGTACGTTTCCCTGGCCATCATTGTTCATTTGATGCTTTAAGGAGCTATTAATATTTTACGCAAAACCTCATATGGCTATTGTGGTAGATCAGGATTCCATCAAAAGCTAAAGGTGTTTATGATGATCCGATCAAGTTATACTCAAGTAATTACCCCTTTACGTAAAGTGACACAAAACAGCACAAAGTACTAATTACACAGAGTGAATGGCCTCCTTCCAACACAAAATACCTTTTGCACTTGAAAGGAAAAAACCTTGCAATAAGATACACTGTTTTGCGTCACTTTACATGAGTTTGCACCATGATAACATTTTTGGCATTCCTATTGCGGTGCCCATTTACAGATGCACCGCCATGGGAATGCCAAAAACAGACCACCAGACACAACAAAACTCGTGATCTGACGAGCACCCCGACCATGGCTTTGGCAGTTTGGGAGCGGGGCCTTAGTGAATCTGGCACTGTGTGTCTGGAAGTTACCTTAGCATGATTAATGTACATGCACTACATCTTTGTAAATAACATCTGCTCAGCATCTAGTTTCAAAACACCGTAAGTGACATCTTTTTAAACTTTCACATGCTGAATCCTATTTGATTATTTTTCAAAATATGTAGTTGTATGGTTGATGCATCTGCTGCTGTATTTCTCAATACTACATTATAACAGTGGTCAAGACTACAGTTTTAACTATACATCAGTTTCCCTTAAATTACTTTTCCTTATTCATTACCTCATTACATTTTCACTTAAAGATTGTTAACTTTAACAATATATCATATATCCCATGCAGTACTGTAAAAATTAATTACTTGCACAAAACCTAAGCAGTCCTCAAAGTGCAGTCTCTCTAATCTTGTGTAAAAGGTATTTGAAATAATCCTATGAAAACCTTCATAAGTAGATTCAACCACACATATACTTTCATCCAGTGCAACAAGTAATCTTAGATTTTTATGAAATGCTCCCCTCATATGAATCTACAGGGTCAGGCTCTAAAATCTAATTAGAGGTAATCTTGTTTTGAAGTGTTGCAAATAAAGGAATTGGTTGAACTCAGCATAACCCTAATATCTTAACGGAATAATAAAAAGTCCCTTTCTTTTTCACACCAATTTCCATGATTACCAGATCAGAGCATGTTCCCGGTTTTTGCTCAGGTCAAACATTCACCATACAGAGGGGCCGATTCCGATTCGGGCCGGAAGCGCACCTAACAGTATTCGTCCGGAAAAAATACCAGCCGAACGCGTGTTTCCCGGCCGACTCGAACACTCTACCGAACGAACAAGTACGATGCGCATAACAGCCCAGATTCCGACCCATCCGTACTTACCCAATCCAGCTCCTTTTCTCTGCCCGAGCCGGATCCGCAAACGCCGAATCGAGTCGCACGGAACCAAATACACAGCACCTTCCGGCCGGACTAGTACGATGCGTCTTCCGTACGGGCCGAACCCGTAGCTACATCCGGCACGTTTCAGCATCCGGGAGAGCCGCACATAAGCTCCGTTTCGCGTCACTAAACGATCCAAGGCTACGAGACGAACAATCCAGCGACGAGTACGAGTCGAAGACACGTGAAACCCGAACGAGACGAACCAACCATGAATCCCATCGCGCAGGTCCTACCAATACTCTACATCTATTACCGGGACCGATTCGGACGCGTACGGCGCAGACGGTAAGTCAAACACCAACAATACAAACTAACTACACGTATCTAAAATATGTCACACACACATAGGGATGCACAAATGACGTACACTAGCAACTGCACAATCATAGGGTTGGGATGGGCATCACCAATGCCATACACACCCATAGGGGCCTGGATTCCTGCCACCACCACCACCCCTACTCAGGGGGGCCTGGATGCCCATCACCACGACCATCCCCACTCACGGGGGGCTGGATGCCTATCACTACCACCACCCCTACTCAGGGGGGGGCTGGATGCCTATCACTACCACCACCCCTACTCAGGGGGGGCTGGATGCCTATCACTACCACCCCCTACTCATGGGGGCTGGATGCCTATCACTACCACCACCCCTACTCAGGGGGCTGGATGCCTATCACTACCACCACCCCTACTCAGGGGGGGGCTGGATGCCTATCACAACCACCAACCCTACTCAGGGGGGGCTGGATGCCTATCACTACCACCACCCCTACTCAGGGGGGGGGGCTGGATGCCTATCACTACCACCCCCCTACTCATGGGGGGCTGGATGCCTATCACTACCACCACCCCTACTCATGGGGGGCTGGATGCCTATCACTACCACCACCCCTACTCAGGGGGGGGCTGGATGCCTATCACTACCACCCCCTACTCATGGGGGGCTGGATGCCTATCACTACCACCACCCCTACTCAGGGGGGCTGGATGCCTATCACTACCAACCCCCTACTCATGGGGGCTGGATGCATATCACTACCACCACCCCTACTCAGGGGGCTGGATGCCTATCACTACCACCACCCCTACTCAGGGGGGCTGGATGCCTATCACTACCACCACCCCTACTCATGGGGGCTGGATGTCTATCACTACTACCGTCCCCACTCATGGGGGGCTGGATGCCTATCACTACTACCACCCCTCCTCAGGGGGGGCTGGATGCCTATCACTACCACCCCCCCTACTCATGGGGGCTGGATGCCTAGCACTACCACCACCCCTACTCAGGGGGGCTGGATGCCTATCACTACCACCACCCCTACTCAGGGGGGGGCTGGATGCCTATCACTACTACCACCCCTACTCATGGGGGGTTGGATGTCTATCACTACTACCATCCCCACTCATGGGGGGCTGGATGCCTATCACTACTACCACCCCTACTCAGGGGGGCTGGATGCCTATCACTACCACCCCCTACTCATGGGGGGCTGGATGCCTATCACTACCAACACCCCTACTCAGGGGGCTGGATGCCTATCACTACCACCACCCCTACTCAGGGGGGCTGGATGCCTTTCACTACCACCACCCCTACTCATGGGGGGCTGGATGTCTATCACTACTACCATCCCCACTCATGGGGGATGGATGCCTATCACTTCTACCACCCCTACTCAGGGGGGGGCTGGATGCCTATCACTACCACCCCCCCTACTCATGGGGGGCTGGATGCCTATCACTACCACCACCCCTACTCAGGGGGGGCTGGATGCCTATCACTACCACCACCCCTACTCAGGGGGGGCTGGATGCCTATCACTACCACCACCCCTACTCAGGGGGGGCTGGATGCCTATCACTACCACCCCCCCTACTCATGGGGGGCTGGATGCCTATCACTACCACCACCCCTACTCATGGGGGCTGGATGCCTATCACTACCACCACCCCTACTCAGGGGGCTGGATGCCTATCACCACTACCATCCCCACTCATGGGGGCTGGATGCCTATCACTACTACCACCCCTACTCAGGGGGGCTGGATGCCTATTACTACCACCCCCCCTACTCATGGGGGGCTGGATGCCTATCACCACTACCATCCCCACTCATGGGGAGCTGGATGCCTATCACTACAACCACCCCTACTCAGGGGGGGGGCTGGATGCCTATCAGTACCACCACCCCTACTCAGGGGGGGCTGGATGCCTATCACTACTACCATCCCCACTCATGGGGGGCTGGATGCCTATCACTACCACCACCCCTACTCATGGGGGCTGAATGTCTATCACTACTACCATCCCCACTCATGGGGGGCTGGATGCCTATCACTACCACCACCCCCACTCATGGGGGGCTGGATGCCTACCACTACCATCACCCCTACTCATAGGACGTGAAATGCATGACACAACCAGCATACTCCCACATAAGGAATCACAGAAAATTACATCCACCCAAACAACATGACAAGCGTGTGTAGTCCATGTCAAATGCCTACAACACTAAACATGACAATGAACATACAATGTGACCCACTAACACATGTGTCACACATAAAAGTGTGTGGCCTCCACAATACAAGCCGACCATGGCCACTGTGGCAATGGGGCCTAAAGCCCCATCACCACAGTCACCAAAAGGTAAGTGTGGGGTCCAAGGCTGATGGACCTTTTGGTCAGTGTGGCAATGGGGCCTAAAGCCCCATCACCACAGTCACCAAAAGGTAAGTGTGGGGTCCAAGGCTGATGGACCATTTGATCAGTGTGGCAATTGTGCCTAAAGCCCCATCACCACAGTCATCAAAAGGTAAGTGTGGTGTCCAAGACTGATGGACCTTTTGATCAGTGTGGCAATGGTGCCTAAAGCCCCATCACCACAGTCACCAAAAGGTAAGTGTGGGGTCCAAGGCTGATGGACCTTTTGATCAGTGTGGCAATGGTACCTAAAGCCCCATCACCACGGTGATCATAAGGTAAGTGTAGGCATGGTAAAAGCTGCCAAAGACAAACTGAATGGATGAATCCTGGTCACACAACAACTAAAACATCTGTGGCATAGTACTGCTTGTGTCCCATTGCAACATATATTGGGGAGGCTAACAGTGCAGTGTCACAGAAACATCGCTTTAGTCCATGTGCATACAAACATCACACATGGGGGACCACATTGCCAACAATCAGCCGATTCCACAATGACAGAAGTGACCATCATGATGCTGACCCACATATCTGCACCTATGGACACACAAATGTATATAATCTGTGGAGACTGTGGATGTCAGGTGAACAAATACCATACCATGGCAGCAATGGGACATACAAACCATGATAATTGTGCTGACTGATGACCCAGGAGTACCAGGGAGAGCAGGGGAAAATCACCAAACAACATACAGCCAATGGCACACTACAGAAATGCCAATGCAGTGATGCAAATGCACTAACACAAACAGGCAGACTCACACTTCCTATCAAAGACAACAGGTGATGGGGGTGTGTGCCAGTGTCCCCAGGCAACCATACAACACATGAGGAGGCCTGAATCCCAATTACACAGATGTGTATACAGTGACACACACAAGTAACTCATGGATTGGATTCCCCTATGTGGGAAATCTGGCATTGTCAGATGAGAGGGAGCCCAAATTACACATGTCACACAAGCTTGTAGGAACAGCAACTAACACAGCAAGAGACACACCCACCACAGCACTACCCCCAGGGCCCCCACATTGTGCAGACACTAGCCTGCATGACAATTCCACTGTGATGACAAAGGTAGATGTTGATCACACTGTGAACCACAGCCATGTGTCCTCAGCTACAAACTACCATCACACCTACACAAGCTCCAATCAATCAGCAGGGCCTGCCAGCCAAGGCCAATATGGAGGTAGTGGTCTAGCCGTGCAACAACTCACATTTGCACACTCAACACCACACACCCTCATCTGCAACAATGTGCAGCAGTGAAGCTCACATGGACTGGTGACATTGCACATGCACCCATGACAATCCCAGGGGTGGTGGGGGAACTAAGGTGCAGAAACCCATCACACATGCCCACTCAACATGACTCGTCTATGTATGACACACTGCACAGTACGCCGTACATGCGCATGATGTGAAATCCACCACAAACAATGGGATCCTGGCCATAGTCACACACCAACGAAGAAGCCAAGTTGACACACAAAGAACACACGTACACAACTTCCAACATTGCAGCTCTGACCCTGAGGAGTGGCAGCAGTCACACACACAACGCGTCACAATCACTGAAAGCTAACACAAACTCTAAATCACATTACTTGTGTAAACAACAAGTGCCAAGGGGAATCCTGAATGTGTCCCATCTGCGTTTGCCCACATCCCCAGCCCTGACAACAAACACAACCTGGGATGACAATCTCATGAACATCAGTTTGCCATGCAACCACATCACGGAGAAACCAGGTCCAAGATGCTGGATGAACACATACCAACTCTGCAACCATCAGAAACAGGAACATCCCTAGGGACACAGCCTGTGTAGGAAAAGGGAAGGGAACATGCACAGACATGCTCACACAACACACAACACGAGCACACGCAATGTCACCAGATTACACACAGCCATGAGGACACTCCACTCCTGTGGAAGCTCTGCTGTGCCAAACCTTGTCTGTGCACGACTCAAACATATCAGCAGGACACTCCGTCAGTGAGTCAACAACTACAACACACAGAAGCCTCTGCTCACATCAGCCTGGGTACGGGAGTGTCACGTCAGTCATCTGCATACACCCAAAACACATGGCAATCCAGTTGTACTGTATACATAGATGAGTCCTCCAAAATTGATGTGCAAAACTGCATGTCCAGTGGAGATGGGCACACAGTCAGGGTACTAGGAACATTGGACAGTGGTAAGGCCAACAGATGTGCAACAGTGTAGGACAAAGATGGTAATATACAAATGATAAACGTACATCCCTGTGTCAAATGCTGAACATTACACCCTCAGACTGCAGCAAGGGATGCTATAGATCCAGACTAGATTAGGGCACATATCCCATGGGCCACATGGAGCCCATCACAGCAAAACTTCATTTACCTGATCTGAACACAATTACAACAGCAAATGCATGATACTACACATCTACATCATGTACCACCAAAGATTAACCACAAGTAAACAAAAAGAGGCTTTATTCAGCAAGTGTGCAACTCAAATCAAAAGTCCAAAATTAACAACGGCCAATGTCCAGTCCAAATACACAGTCCCAACAGGGTGATGTGTGACTACTTGTCACAACTTGCTTGCCTGCACAGGTACCAACAGGGGACATCCCCCTTGGAGGGGCATACGAGGGGCAGGCCAGGCACCGCAGGGACAGGATCAGGGGATGCCAGAAGGAGGCAGGGAAGGTGAGGTGGGTGCAGGAGTGTCACCGGCAACTGCAGTGGAGGTGTCTGACTCAGGGGGCCGGCACCACCGCAGGGCTCAAGTCCGATGGTGTTGGTGCTGCAACCACTGCAGTGGGCTGGGCAGATGGAGTGGGCTGGGTCCCCAATGCAGTGCCCGAGTCAGATGGGGTTGTTGTGGACTCCACCACAGTGCATGACTCCAAGGGAGTGGAAGGGGGGCAGAAGAGCTGGGCAGGACAGAGGGGGACACGGTCTCCACACCAGTGGCACATACAGGCAGAGCGTCTGGTTTGGGGTGGAAGAGCAGGTGACAGGGGGGGAGGGCCTGAGCACTTTGGGGATGCGGTATCGGTGTGTGGGGGAACCTGGGGCAGGGTGTGGCGGTGGAACCTGTGGAGTGGTGGCCTGGGGGATGGAGGTGAGAGACTGGGTGGGTGACTTGCCGGGCGGTGGCAGGGTCTTGCTCTTCCGGGTCCGGGGGGACTTGCGGGTGGGGGCTCACTCTGCCTGCACCTGGGGGAGGGTGTCCGGGGGCGAGGGGCACTCTCCTCTCTGTGTGTGGACTTCCTCTTCCTATGCTGGATCAGCAGGATTGGAGGGGAAGAGGCCGAGGTCAGAGAGGAAGAGCTGCTGTGTATGGGGGGTTGCAGGTGAGGCAAGGGAAGGGGTCTTGGAGGGAGAGGATCTTGAGGATTGCGGAGTGACTGTGGTGGCCTGTGTGTGTGTCAGTTCCCCATCCCCTGTGTGTGTGGAATCAGTCCCCTGAGGATGCTTGTGTGCATGTCTTGCCTTGGTTTTGGGTGGGTGTGTGCTGCTTGTGTCTGTGTGTTGGTGTGATTGTGCAGGTGTGCATGTGCTTTGGACAGGTAGGGTGGTAGGAAGTGTGGATGGGGCAGAGGTGGGAGGGGTGAGGGACTGTTGGAGGAGGGACACTGCTGCCGTCAGGGAAGAGTCCATGGACCTATTGCTCCTCTGTAGGGCAGACATACCCGTTGAGATGCCCTCCATGAATGACACCAGCTGTGTCAACAGTGCGGTGTGTGCATGGAGGACAGTCAGCATTGCTGTCTGCCCTACATGGAGCTGCCGAAGGAGGTACACAGACTCCTCACTCAGGGCAGCAGGGGACACAGGGGCAGGAGGTGCGGTGCCTGGCTTGAAGGAGACACGCTCCCGAGCACGGGAGCCTCCACGGACCTCAGGAATGGGAGCCAATGGGAGGGCGGTGGTGGTGGTGGTGGTGGCGGGATCAGACAGAGTAGCTGGGGTGTGGTGGCTGCTGACACCCGCATCCACAAGGGAGTCATCCTCCGAGCTGCTGTGGTCCTCAGCTGAGGTGGATGGTGCTGAGGACTCCTCGGTGTGGCTCCCCTCACCCTCCGTGCCACTGGGTCCCTCTGACCACTCGTCGGACGCTTCCCCAGTCTGGCTCCGCTGCTCCTCCTGGTCCGTGGAGCTGTCCCCTCCTGTGGCTGTGGATGTATCTGCAAACAATTAGGGAAACAGACAAACATCAGTCACCTGCACTGACCGCACACACCACAGTAAGTACAGCACATCACAGAGCAAGCCCTGGCATCACTAGTAGAACATTGCCAAAAGTCATCACACAGATTAGGAGAAGCCAATTGTCAGTCTGATGGTCAGCCATGGAACAGACACCCCTCCTGCCCTTGCACCCATCTGTCTGGTGCCTCTCTGATGGTAAGACCCCAGTGTGGACACATGCACCACCTACACAGTAGTTGGACTTTGCTGAGAACACGGTGAAGTATGTGAACATGCCCACCTCACATCACTTGCCACTGAGTCAGTGCAGGTGTCTGGATAAATGGACGGCCTGAGCCTAAAAAGAAATGCATTTGATGCATACCAGCACCAGACCCCATGAAGCACCCATGTCCGGATAGTCAATGCCACAATGGGGTGCCTATTGCACATGTCACCACCCTGCAGGATCACCCTTAGGAAGTTTAATGCCATGACACAGGCATGCCTGCAAAGTCATACATCACTGTCTCAAGTCACATGGCCATGTTAGCCAGCAAACAACAGTCTGCACTGTGTCACTATCCTAGGACATGGGGAAGGCAAGTAATGTAACTGACAAGTGCACATGTTCATCCCCCACTAACCACATCCTCTGAACCAGTATTTGTACACTGCACACCATTTGGACAAATGGGAGACATGAAACACTACTCCCTGAACCAGAGCACCTCACAGTGTGCTGTGAATGATGAACAGCTGCCTGAAAGTCACAGTCTCATACACCTGTCTGCACAGTCAAGTGATCAAACACCTATGAGTCACAGAAGTCTTGTCTCACATGGTCCAATAGCAGATGGCATGCTGACTCCTAACCGAAGGACATCACAGGAGTCACAACAACGTAGTCACAGCACAACGACACAGAGGCAGACACCTGAGGCAACATTTCACTGAGCACAGCATGTCAGATGATACACGGGAGTGGGAGTACAGAGTGTATTGTATGCCCTATAGTAGGCATGACTGTCTGGCTCCACCTGCAAGAGGGATGAGCCCTGGTCAGTGGGCAGGTGGCTAAGCATGTGTGACACACTTGACATACATACTCCTGAGGCCCAGACAATTTACCCACCAGCAGAATGGGGGTGTGGCAAATACCCCAGGGACATGTGGTGAATTAGATGTGCAAGTGGATCACATATCAAAGTTACACCCAGACTACATAGCACGACTCAGGCATTGTGTGAGCAACTGACCCACCCATGAAGGCAAACACAATGTCACGGGAACAAAATCTGTCACCACCTTGAGCAAAGCAAAATGCTAGGACCCTGTACCCAAGTGACACAATTATCCTGAGCGTAAGGAGCACACTGGCGCATCAGATGGGTAGTGGCCAGGTTACAATAGAGGGACATGGGTACTGGACAACAAGATTGATGTACTGGGGAAGTTTAACCAGGCCAGAGGAGGGCACATAGCATGTTAGACAGAGTTCACACTGCAGTCTTAGACTCACCCCCTCCTTGCTGCTGTCTTCCCTTCAGCTGCCCATCCAGCTCCGGGAACACCACCGGCAGGATCTGGAGCATGTGGGGGGTAAGGGGCCTGTGTGCGCCCCTCCTGCGAGGAGGCGACAGCTTCAGCTGGACCCTTGCGATCCTCCGGGTCCAGCCACGAAGGTCCTGCCACCTCTTCTGGCAGTTGCGGATCCGGCGCTTGTAGAACCCACGGATCGGACTGCCCGGACGATGTCCAGCCAGATGTCCTGCTTCCGATGGGCATCGACCTGTGAGGATGAGAAAGTGAAAAGGCCATTACTACACATGCAACATATCCGTGCATCACACAGTTGGAAATACATGTCTCAATCACAGGGGCATATGATGTACACAGGCAGTGCAATGAGGGCTATGGACAGTTTGCCAGCAGTTACTACATGGTATCATTGCATGGGTAGTGAACCTTGTTTGAATGCACTGTTACTCCACTGTACCTGTTCAGTGCAAGTGACTACACACTTTGGGGGGTGCGAACTACTCAGTGGGCATGCTAGCCAGTGGTGTGCACACTGTAAATCCTGCTAGTCAGGCAACATGCACAAGTAGTGAGGCAGTGGACAGCACACTCACCTGCTCCCCTGGTGTCCCATACAGCTTGCTGTACTGTGGAAGGAGGCTGTCCAACATGGCCTGGTTCTCCTCATGGGTGAAGGCTGGGGCTCTCTCCAAAGTACGTGCCATTGCAGCAGCCAGAGGATGCAGAGACAGCAGCAGTGTAGTGGCAGATGTCGTCCTGGAGCATGTAGTGCAGGCAAGTGAGCTCTCAGGGGAACAGCCAGCATTATATGTGTGCTGCAGAGGCAGATACTGTCCCATGTGTCCAAAGTGATAGGTCCAAGTTGGTAGCATCTTCTGAATCTGGCCAATCCATGGAATAGCAGCTCCGATACACGCCCACAGCATCCTTCAAAAATTCAACTTCATGACACCCATGAATTTGCAACATTGTTGTGGCTGGCCAACTGAATTCACTGCATCAGACTCGTTGTAAATTCAAAAACCGCATCCGTTGCCATGCCAGGCCCCAGCCAATGCGTGCACACCGATCGGACCATTGCTGTACAACGCGTACCCGCGATACAACGCGTACCCGCTCACATGCAATGCAATGGTCCGAGCGGGCACACCGATCGGACCATTGCTGTACAACGCGTACCCGTGATACAACGCGTACACGCTCACATGCAATGCAATGGTCCGAGCGGGCACACCGATCGGACCATTGCTGTACAATGCATACCCACTCACATTCAATGCAATGGTCCGAGCGGGCACACCGATCGGACCATTGCTGTACAACGCGCACCCGCTCACATTCTATGCAATGGTCCGAGCGGGCACACCGATCGGACCATTGCTGTACAACGCTTACCCGCTCACATTCTATGCAATGGTCCGAGCGGGCACACCGATCGGACCATTGCTGTACAACGCGTACCCGCTCACATTCAATGCAATGGTCCAAGCGGGCACACCGATCGGACCATTGCTGTACAACGCGTACCCGCGATACAACGAGTACCCGCTCACATGCAATTCAATGGTCCGAGCGGGCACACCGATCGGACCATTGCTGTACAACGCGTACCCACGATACAACGCGTACCCGCTCACATGCAATGCAATGGTCCGAGCGGGCACACCGATCGGACCATTGCTGTACAACGCGTCCCCGCGATACAACGCGTACCCGCTCACATGCAATGCAATGGTCCGAGCGGGCACACCGAATGGACCATTGCTGTACAACGCGTACCCGCGATACAACGCGTACCCGCTCACATGCAATGCAATGGTCCGAGCGGGCACACTGATCGGACCATTGCTGTACAACGCGTACCCGCTCACATTCTATGCAATGGTCCGAGCGGGCACACCGATCGGACCATTGCTGTACAACGCGTACCCGCTCACATTCAATGCAATGGTCCGAGCGGGCACACCGATCGGACCGTTGCTGTACAACGCGTCCCTGTACAGGTCACCATGCTGGTCAATGGTGAACCTATGACAGCCACATATACTTTCCAGGGACTCTGGGGCACACCTACTACACCACACCCAGTCCACACTGTATCTAAGGCATGTGTGGCAGCATGACCTTATTTGTGTATGGGTGTGTACATGTTGTTTTTGGGCTGGCACTTGGGGGCAGACACACCCAGGATGTGCACATGTTAATGGGGACAGGGTCCTTTGTGTGTCGTGCACATGACCACTGGGATGTGCAACTGTTCATTTTGGAGCATGTTGCATGGTCACATTTCCAGGTTGTGTATATGTATGACATGTCACATACCCCAAGGCTCATGTGGGAAAGCATGTACATCACAGGGTGGCCCATTGCCACAATAGTCATGTCCCTCCGCAGTCTGTGTGCATGTTGTGTTTCACATGTCTGACTCCATGTGCACAATGGGAGACAGTCTCCACATCCACGTTGTTTGTGCATGGACTTAGATGTTGTGTGTGTGTGTCACTGACGTCCATGTCTGTCCTGCAGAGGCTACAGGGGGCACTACCTGTGGGAGTCATGTTTGATTTGTCTGACGTGTACATGATACGCCATGTCATGCCAGTGTCCATGTGGCAAGACAGGCTCCCTGGGAATCTACCTGTCAATGAGTTGAGATGCCTGTGGCGCATCTGTCCAGACGTCACTGTGGTATGTGTGTGGAATGTGAGTGCAGTAAATGGGTACTGTGACACAGCCAAATGGTTTCACATAGCACACCCTGGGACCTGTTGTCCACACATGTTGAACAGAGATGTTACATGATGTCCATGTGGGTGCCATATGTGTCCAAACAGAACGAGACACACATCAAGTACTAGTGTTTGCTGATGATGTAGCATGTGAACTACAGTATGGTGAATGGCACATATGTGGGGTGACTGACAATCTTGACTTCTTCACCTCTGCACTGCAGGGCTCCTGCTGTCCATCGACCATTCCCAGACCTGGCAACGATGGTGGAACGTGTTACAGCAAACAAATGATGGACGGAATGCTGACAATGCAAACATTCTCCCCCAGTCAAAAGATCTGGGTTAAATCCATCGTTCTTTTGCCCACTACGCCACCCCAGTTTGGACCCAGCCATATGCAAATCAGTCTTGACCCTGTGCCCCATGGGAACAGTCCAGACCGAACTGCCAGGCCAGGTCCTCCCTGGACCGGAAACAAGCATCCTGGGACCGGTTTCAGGGTATGTCACCCTTCTTCAGCCAGGCTAGCTTGAATCCAGTGGCACAGTGAGCAAGGGTCCCACGTCTGGGCATACCCATCCCACTTAGGGCGAAAAGTGTTACAGCAAACAAATGATGGACGGAATGCTGACAATGCAAACATTCTCCCCCAGTCAAAAGATCTGGGTTAAATCCATCGTTCTTTTGCCCATTACGCCACCCCAGTTTGGACCCAGCCATATGCAAATCAGTCTTGACCCTGTGCCCCATGGGAACAGTCCAGACCGAACTGCCAGGCCAGGTCCTCCCTGGACCGGAAACAAGCATCCTGGGACCGGTTTCAGGGTATGTCACCCTTCTTCAGCCAGGCTAGCTTGAATCCAGTGGCACAGTGAGCAAGGGACCCACGTCTGGGCATACCCATCCCACTTAGGGCGAAAAGTGTTACAGCAAACAAATGATGGACGGAATGCTGACAATGCAAACATTCTCCCCCAGTCAAAAGATCTGGGTTAAATCCATCGTTCTTTTGCCCACTACGCCACCCCAGTTTGGACCCAGCCATATGCAAATCAGTCTTGACCCTGTGCCCCATGGGAACAGTCCAGACCGAACTGCCAGGCCAGGTCCTTCCTGGTGGAACGTGACAGCATCCGACGGTACCGCTTCACCAGGCAGCTGATTGAGGATTTGGCAGTGCGGTTGGACCCACATTTGCAGCCTGGCCGGCCGTATCCGACAGCGCTGACCCCCAAGGTGAAGGTGATGGCAGCCCTACACTTCTTTGCCACCGGTACCTTTCAACACACTGTGGCATCTACTGGTGGTATGTTACAGACTATGTTCAGCCGTGTGCTACGCGATGTTTTGGTGGCGATGTTGAGATGCCTTAACCAGTAAATCTATTTCCCACAACGTCACCGACTCACTGATGTCAAGAGTGACTTCTATGCCCTGGGGAGGATGCCACATGTCATTGGCTCCATTGATGGGACACATGTGGCTTTGGTACCACCACAGGCACATGAGCAGGCATACAGGAACAGGAAACATTACCATTCTGTCAATGCTCTGGTGGTATGTCTTGCAAACATGACCATCACACATGTTTGTGCCCGTTTCCCCGGTTCTGCACACGATGCCTACGTGATGAGGAGTAGTCGCATCCCGAGGATGATGTCACAGATGCCAAACCAGCGTGCTTGGCTTGTCGGTGTGTACTGACTTTGTACCATTGTGTGTGTTGTGCTATGTTGCTTTCCGCACACTTTTCAATGTTGGCTAATGTGCAATTGTCTGTCTGTAGGTGACTCGGGATACCCCAACATGCCGTGGTTGCTGACACCCCTCAGGAACCCTGTGACACCAGCCCAGATGCGCTACAATGAGGCACATGGTCGGACCAGGAGGGTGATTGAGCGGACCTTTGGTCTCCTGAAGAGCCGCTTCCGCTGCCTGGACAAGACAGGAGGCGTCCTCCCATATGCTCCACAACCTGGCAGTGCGGAAGGAGTTGCCTCTCATCCTGGATGACGATGATCAACATCCGCCACCTGTGGAGGATCCAGGCCTGGGCCACAATGCCAGTGATGATGATGATGATGGTGATGGTGATGTCCGCACACAGCTCATCACCAACTTCTTCAGCTGAATGTGAGTATCCAGAGTGTTGTACTATCAATGAATTTGATTTGCATGATATGTGTGTGTGGTGCTCTGGTGCTGTTTGAGTGTGGCCATATGCAACTTGACTGGATGCGTGCGGAGATGTGTCCTTGCAGGTGGTCTGTACTTGCCAACAGTGTAGACATGCTAACTTGCTTTTGTGTATTTAACTTGTGACAGGTATTAGACATGAGTATTGCCGTTCTGTGCTGTTCTTCTGTGCTTTTGAGTGTGTGTCATGTATGTCCTTCACAGGGTGCTGCTGGAGTTGTTAGAACAACTTGGATCCCCGAATCAATGATTCAACTTCCAAGGTGGCAGCAGTTGTTCCCCTACAGGTGATGTGCCACACACCCCTGGACTTTCTATCTTCTGCATTGTTTGACTTTGTGGCCACAGCCAGGTGGGATTAGCTTGCATTTGTAGTGGAAACAACATGTAGCAAATGTGTAATAAACCTGTTCTACATTTTGGGGTGTGCGTTGTCCGTAGTCACACATCTGAGTGACATTTGCTTACTGCACCTGTGTTGTAGTTGACACAGACTGTGAATATGTGTGGTGTCTGTGCATTGCACTGTATTTCCAGGCAACATCAGTGTAGGGGATGAGTCATATGGCCCTGGTGTGTATGTGTTGTGTGGCCCTAGTGGTGTGTCTCCCTCATATGTGTCACGTCGCCATGACTGCCATGACGGTGTTGGACTTGCTGTAGCAGTCAGCATGCACAGTGTCATATTTCTGATCACCATCTCCATGACAGAGACCATGTTGGAATCACAACAGAGGAAGATATGGTGTATTGGTGAGTTTATATACATACAGGTGTGAGGATGGTGCACAGGATGGTGGGTGCTGTACATATTAATTGGAATCCAAAGTTCCCATGTGTATTGGAAGTCTTGGTAGCTGACATGCCAAGAGTAAAGTCCACAGTCATCTGATGAATTTGGCCAACTAGAGCTCCCCATGTCATGTGGGCGAGTTGGGTTGCCATCGACACGGTGTGCAGTTTGCACACAGAGGAAAAGTTCCAGAACAGGTGTTGGCTGCCTGGGGGATGTAGCTGGCCATCGGCCTCTCAGTTTGGCCTCCTCGGACGGCCCCTCTTCTTGGGGGGGGGACCCTCAGGTGCAGGCTGCCGCGGTGCAGGGTACTCTCTGCCAGAGTCCTCCTCCCTCCCTGTGGCTGTTGCGGTTGTAGTGGCAACAGATGTTGTGGGCGCACAGGGAGGTGAGGCCATGTTGGTGCTGATCTGGCGGAGGCATGTCAGTATGTCCCTATGCACCGCTGTGAGTTCTTGCAATGTGTCCCACTTGGACTCCATGCGAGACATGTGTGTCTCGACACGGGACATGTGGGAGTCCAAGCGGGCATGATGGGCAGCCTGCTGCTGTTGTATGTCCTTGAGGATCCCCACTACCTGGGTGACCTCTCCGGTGCTGGTCTGGTACGCATCTGCAATGCGTGCCAGTTGTGGGTCATCACGCAGTCCTGACCCCTCTGCAAATAGCGACCCATGTCTACCACCCCTCCCACCACCCCTGGCAACACGTGCAGGGCCTGCGGTGCCACGCACAGGTGACCGTGTGCCCACTTGGGTGTTGTTAGTGGGCTCGATGGCAGCGGCTCCAGTTTGGTCCTGGGTCCCTGCGCTGTTGTCACCTGTGGTCCTTGGTGTGTCCGTGTTGGCAGGGGTGGCCTGTGTGTTGGCAGTTGTTGGAGGGGTGGGTGCAGGGGGTGCAGATGTTGGTCCTGCTGGTGCTGCATGATGACTGGCACTGGAGGGTCCAGCTTGTTGTTCGCCATCCGAGGAGTGCAGAGGCTGATCCACACCAGTGAGCTCTGTGTCCCCCGGCGCCTGGGACAGGGACTCCTCCTCATCTGCTGCTGAGTCCCCATCTTCACCTGTTTTTGGGAGAGACACAGATTGTATGGTATGTTTCTACAGGCATCAATTGTTAAAACACCGGACAGTTGTGACTGTACCTCTGGATGCGGCCCTGGACATTGCATTCTACTCAGTTATGACAGTCAGAGAGTGATATTGGTGTAGCACATTGTCCTGCCAACCTGTGGCATGTCAATGTGAATGTTGAGGTGTGTGCCTGACCAGCATTGGTGGTATTTGGTTGCCATCCGGGCCGACTTCTCCCCCAGCCCAAATATCCCACCATGGAACATGCTTCCATTGCAGGGAGTGCAAGTTGTCTTTCAGGATGTCAATCAGTGGTGTCCTGCTGTTGGTTGTTGCACAGTTGCCTGCAGGGCCTTGTGCTCCCCCAGCAGTACCCAGTGTCAGCCATCTTGTGAGTCCTTTTCCACTCCCTGTGATGTGAGCATGGTTCAGGGTGGTGTTGATGGGCCAATTGTGAGGCTGAGCAATATCTGTGACTACCACTCCCATCATGCTATTGCCTCCACCCCCCTTCCCAGCATGCCCATCCTTCCTTCTGACTCTGCTTCCCTGTGGGGTGGGGTGCCTGTGCTGACAGGTTGGCTGAGAGTGTTCTCCTTGCGGTTGTTTGGCTACCAGTCCCAAGAGTATGAGCCCGGCTGGTTGGTCTTTGTGGGATCTTGAGTTAGAATGTGAGGCATTGCATTCTCCCAGGTGGGTTCTGTGGAGTTAGTGTTGGGGTGTGTGTGAGGGGAGGTGCTTGTAACTATGGTCAGTGCTGTGAGTCCTCCTTCCCACCCAGCCAGATATCCCACCATGGAACATGCTTCCATTGCAGAGAGTGCAAGTTGTCTTTCAGGATGTCAGTCAGTGGTGTCCTGCTGTTGGTTGTTGCACAGTTGCCTGCAGGGCCTTGTGCTCCCCCCAGCAGTACCCAGTGTCAGCCATCTTGTGAGTCCTTTTCCACTCCCTGTGATGTAAGCATGGTTCAGGGTGGTGTTGATGGGCCAATTGTGAGGCTGAGCAATATCTATGACTCCAACTCCCATGATGCTATTGGCTACACTGACTTTACCAGCATACACAGAATTCCTTCCTTTTAGTGATCTTCCCTGTGAGGTGGTGTTCTAGTGATGTCAATATATCTGGGAGTGTTTGTTGGTTCTATTTGTGCCACTGCCTTGCTGTATTTGTTGTTAGGTTTGTAGATGTCATGACACAGTTAGATGTCACTATGAGATGGCAGGTATTGTGTTTGTCTGACTGGCATTCACATCTTGGGATGAGTATGTTTTGTTTGCTGTGTATTTGGTAAGGGTGCATGGTTTGCCTATCCCTTTGAGGATGCTGTGTGTGTATTGTCACACCATATTGTGTATATAAGTTGTGTACTCACCAGGCTCTGGGATGTCTGTTAGTCCATATACGCTCACTGGTGGTAGGATGGCCCGCACCTTCTCCTCCCAGGGCCTGAGGTATATTGGTTTTGCAGGAGGGCCACTGCGCTGGCTGATGATGTAGTCCTTTTTCAGTAGGTCCCGGACCCTCCTGCGCACATCATACCACCTGTTCTGGATGTCTTCCTTTGTGCGCAAACATGGTGATTGTGCATTCACCCTGTCGACAATCCTCGCCCACATCTTGGTTTTCTGCGACATGGGGGTCTGTTGTACCAATGTACCAAACAACTGTGGCTCTACCCATAGTATCTCGTCTACCAGGACTTCCAATTCACAATCTAGGAACTTGTGGTTCTTCTTTGGGGGCATGGTGATGGGTGGTAGTGGTGATTGATGTGTGTGTGTGTGTGTGCAAGTGGGGGTGTGTGAGTGTAGGTTTAGCTGGGTGTGTGTGAGGGTGCTATTTGTAAGTGTGGTAATGGTGTGTGGCTTGTGTGATGTATGAGCTGTGAGTGTGTCTGTGGTTGCTGTGTGATGGTGTTGTTTGCTGGCAGGTCTGTGGAATTTGCAAAGGCTCATGATAGGGATTTGTGGCCTTTATGTAGGTGGGGTTGGGTGGGTGTCCTTGTTCCATTTTTTCCCCCACCCCCAGTATTTATTGGCTTTGTGGTAGCTTGTTTGGCCATTTTTTTTTACTTTTTTCCCTTGGTGCTTTGGGTGCATGTAGGAGTCGTTCTTGTGTCCGAGTCGGACGCTGCTGTTGTCTGGTGCGATGTTGTCCGACTCGTTCCCGCTGTGTTTCAGGTTGGTTTCATGTGCGGCGTACGAGTCGGTCGCGGAGTATTGGGTTGATTTGGCTGGGTTTTGTGTGCGTGTGGTCGTACGGCTTGTGCTCCGTGCGAGTCGGTCGTGTTTCGCACGCATAGCATCGTACTACGTGGGTCGGAGTTCGCGGGTACGTTTCGTTCGGTCGCTATCCGGGTGCGTGTCGGTCGGTTAGTTTCGAGTGTTTTTCCGGCCGGATGGCTTGTTTCCGTCCGGCTCGGTCGTTCGTTTTGTATTCCGTCCGAGTCGGTCGGGTTTCACATGCATTTCATCGTACTACCCGGGTCGGACGGCGCCGGTTCGTGTCGGTCGGAATAAATTCCCGCACCAAGTCGGTCGGTACGTTTTCCGGCCCGAATCGGAATCGACCCCATAGTCTGTTCTTTTTTCACTGGGATCATACTTACGTGAGATTTCACAATGCTGACAACAATACGAGGTTGCCTAAAGTCGGCATTATATGGATGACATCGGTGGAATAAAAAAAGCATCAACTTTGATTTTTGTTGGAATAATATTTCAAAATGTAAGCAACCAGATATAATCATCATGGCACAATTACTCAGGTTGCCTTATCATTCAAAATCAAAGAAACCTTTGTAAAGTTGATGCCTCACTAATGCCACACAGCCTTTGTGTATTCCAACTTCTGTCAAAGGCAGACCTGGAATGCTTCTACCAATTTTGTTCACAGACAAATTCCAGAAACATGTCAAGAGTGTGATTTTTGCATACCTCCGGGACCATAGAAGTAACAGTGCTCCCTATGATCACAACAAGACTTTGCAGTAGATAGTGGAATTTAAAAGAAAAGAGAGGTTTAATAATAATAAAATTAAATTCTTGGCAAACAATAATAGTGAAAAGGTTTTTTGGTGAAGTTCGAAAAACATGCTTTGTACTCAGGCGATTGTGATACTTGTGAGTGAATATAATAATGTGTATATGACAATTAGGTTGCATAAATCTGGCCTGAATAGTCCAAATGAATTATATTTGTTTGGCTCCATCATTAATGTCCATGGCGTTTGTGTTGCGTTGTCTCATGAGGGAATGCTGTTCAACATTCTTCAAGGGAATGCTGTCAAGCATTTTGAGGTGCTTGCGCAGCAGAAGAAAGGGTATTGTTGGAGACTAGCCGGCTCCCACTTTGCTTGCTGAGCACTAAACAAAATAAATAAACTCTCTACCCACATTTCATCCATGTACAGTGGATCTTTTCACTGAGGAGGAGGAGGAGGCGAAGAGGAGATCATCTGTAGGATCCGGTAGTCGTGGCAGGTTTAGAAGAACAGTATCACTGACGAGAGGGACAGTGTTGCCGCTGTCATGTGCCCTTGCCATCTGCTGTTAGTGGTTTTATGGTCTGTGCAATGCAGGTCTCCACTATACAAGGAGATCGTCATCCCACTGAATCACCTTACTGGCAAGTACTGTTTTGGAGCGGGTGCATGCGCAGCTGCAATTAAACTGCTGGCGAGTTCCCAGAGGGCGCATAGGAGTCGTGTGACACATCACGTGCGGCGGGAGCAGCCGACAGAGACGCCTTGCTTAGCAACCTCTCTAGCATTGACATAACTGCGGCACACAGTGCAGGAAAGATGACTGACAGACAACTACAAGCCAATATAGAGTGGAGGAATACAAAAACCCCTGACTTTACATATACATGGTTTCAGGTGCATGGGCCACACTGGAGCAACTGAAGCTATTGCATAGAAAACCAAATAGATGCAGCAGATCAGCCATCTCTCTTTATTTTAAATTGGTGACACTGATGATGCGCCAATGGTGTCATGGAAGAAAACTGAATATAGGAATACTAAATAAAGAATTAATTACGAAAAATAATTATCAGTTATCCCCCCACCATTCTTAATGCAACTTACTTGAAAGTTATTAACTACAAACAAATGTAAATTCGTCCTGAATGCTTAAAATACGAGCAATACTAGCACTAACTCTACCATCCATGGAAAGAATGATGGCGCCTGTATATTTTTTTAATGTGGGAGCATTGGAAAGAAGGCTTTCAAGCATGTGTTTAGGCTGTTGGTGGTGACATATTCGCTGCTTCTTGTAAACTGGCGATGTTGAAGCATTGTTTAGGGACATAAGGACATCTGCCACCTTTGCCAGAAGAGGGTGTCGAAGAATCAGACAGTGATGATTATGAAATAGCAATGAAAAATTGGGTTTGAACTATGGAAAAAATTGGAATCAAGTGGTGGGAATGTTCATATTCTTACAACGTGCTCAACTACCTAGTGACACTATATACAACTTCCTAGCAGCATTACGTTTGTTGGCATCCATGTACAACTGCTAAGGTTTCGTAAATTAAATGTTGCATGAAGATTGGCAACAAATTCACGCAGGAAAAACTTGTGAACACAGAAAACTTAACTTTACAAAAAGCAATAGACGTTACAAAACGGGCAGAAAATACTGATGAAGCATTACGACAAATGGCATCGAGCAATTCTGGAAGAGTAGACATTGTGCAAGCGAACAAACACAGTGCGTCTGCAGACAAAAAGAAATATCACTTCCTGCGCAAAACAAACTGGCTTGGAAGTTGGAAACATTTCTCATGTCATAAATGTGGTTTAAAAGGGCACGTACCCACTGATACCAGTTGTCCTACCATTGGTCAAGTCTGCAGAAAGTGCAAAATGGAAGGACAATTTGCCAGAGTCTGTAAAGGGAGGTAATCTTTCAAAATCAAGGGGGTCATTCAATGTGATTGGTGGGGGTAATAAAGAGAGTTCTGTGGAGACATTTCTATAACAGATCAGTGAAGTATGGGCTTCCAAGGAAAATGACCACCCATGTTGCACCATCAAATTGATGAGGTAGAGGTGCCAGTAACGGCTGATTCGGGTGCTCGTTACACCTTGATTGGAGAAGAGTATCTTGCATAAATTTGTTGAATCTAACATCAAACTGGTGGCCTACAGGAACAAACCTATTGAGTTGGTGGGGTATTTTGAGGGTTCATTGGAATTCCAAGGTATTAAAACTGTTTCCAAAGTACACATCACCAAGGATGGGTTATGTTTGTTGGGGTGGCAGATACAAAGACAGTTGCTAATGAAGTTAGACCCATATCATCCCGATCAGGTGTTAGGAGCATTGTCTAACGTCAACCTGCTATGTATTACTGTGTGGCAAGATACATTTCCTAGTGTCTTCAAAAATGACATGGGGTTGCTCATGTGATCTGCGCACAAAATTATGTTGAGTGAATGCATTTCTCCCAAGGTGCACAAACGACACAGTGCGCCTTTGATTATGAGTGAGCTTCTAAGGAAGGAATTACAGAAATTTTGTGACGAAGATATCATTGAAGAAACTGATGCTTCCAAATGGTTGGCCCCAGTATTTCTGGCAAAGAAACTCAATTAACATTTGAGGTTGTGTGTTGATCAATGCAACCTTATCAAAGCTATCTGGGTGGATAGACATCCACTTCCCAACAGAAGTGATATGCTGATGACGATCAAAGGAGCTAAAAATTGTTTGACTTTGGATTTATCATCAGCATATTATCAAATCACTATACATCCTGATTCTAGACATCTAACTTCTTTTGTCACCCCTCAAGGGGCTTTCAGGTTGAATCATATGCCATTTAGACTACCATCAGTTTCGCCTGTATTCCAGAGGGCAATGCACCAACTATTCAAGGAGCAAAGCAACGTGACATATTGCCAGGATTATATTTTTGTTTTTGGGAAGAGTGAGGAGAAACACAATGAATTTTTATCCAAAGTGTTGGAAATTTTTCAGGAGAGAGGGTTGACTATTAAATTAGAAAAGTGCATGATCGGTGTAAAGGAAGTTGAGTATCATGGGTATTGAATAGACCAAAAGGGAGTATCGCCAAAACTAAAGTTAGTAAAGTCCATTGAGGATGCTCCACCACCTCAGGTCAAGGATCAGTTGAGATCCTTTTTAGTATTCGCTGAATATTATTCATGATGTATTCATATGTTTGCAGAGAAAACAGAAAACAGGCCCAAATGAATGTTGAAAAATGGCAAGTTTGACTGGTGTATGGAACGTGACGTGAGCAGGAATTTCTGCAATTGAAGAAGGATAGAGTGTCTGCCCTGGCACTTAAACCTTTTGACATGCATGATAAGAGCATTGTGTGCATGGATGCTAGTGCTGAGGGTTTGAGTGAGGTATTGTTAAAACTTAGAGAGGGTAGGGAAGTCACTATTACTTATGTATCAAGACCATTGAGGGGTGTGGAACAAACATATTCTACAAATGAGAGAGAAGTTTTGGCATGTTGGTGGGGAGGGAATCATTTAAAAAGAATTGTGTGAGGAACTGATTTCATGATTTTTGGATCATCATCATTTGGTGGATGTCTTCACCAGTAAGGGCAGTTCCCAAGTTTCATCTAGAATTTTGCATTGGGGTATAAGAAATCTGGAATTTTCTTATAGAATGGAGTATGTTACGGGCAGAATTCTTTTTTATAAAGTTATCCGTGGATGACCATGAAGATGATAATGATGATGAATGTGAAGGGCTTGTAGCAAACATGTGCATTATCACTGAAGGACGCATATCTCTTGAGCATTGTGTGCAGACAGTGAAAGGTGATGAAGTATTGCAGGAGATCATGAGGTGTAGCCTAATGGTTGGCCAGCTAGGGGGACAGACCTCAGATAAAGTTAAGTCATTCTGGAATGTGAGCACGGAGTTGTTGGGTGATGTATGGTTGAGGGGAGAGTTATTGGTTGTGCTGGAGGCTTTGAAGAGTCACATTTTATTGTTGGTTCATGAGGGGGGAGACATTGTTTAGTTCTCATGCGATACATCGCATGCCATTACAACGCGGTCATTACAATGACCGCGTTGTTACATCGCATACGATTACATCGCAAGTCGTTACCACGACTTACTGTAGGGGGCAGAAGGTGTTGGATTTACAATCCAACACCTTCCCTGCTGTTGCACAAACTGGAGTAGGAATAGTAAATTATACTATTCCTAAGTCCAGCGTGCCCCCTATAGCAATTCGTGGTAACAACTTGCGATGTAATCATATGCGATGTAACAATGCGGTCATTGTAACGACAGCGTTGTAATGGCATGCGATGTATCGCATGCGTGATAACAACATATATTCTCATGAGGGACATAGGGGAAAGAGTACAACCAAGTGGAGATTGAGATTTGAATACTGGTGGCCAGGGTTGGATTGGGATGTGGAGAGAGGGGTGAGAGATTTCTTGTCATGTGCGTGGAGCAATAAGTTGTAGAAAACGGTGGAGAGTCCACTCATAGAGAGTGAGAAAATGGATACCTCATGGAATAAAATTGGTTTAGACATTTCTGGTCTCTATGATGCTTTATGCTCCTGCCCTAAGTGCACTATTGTAGTTACTGACTACAATTAAAGGTGCAAAACACACAAGATGATGGACGGAATGCTGCACATTGGCAAACATTCACCCCCAGTCACAGATCTGGGTTTAATCCATTGTTATTTTGCTTCACCACGCCACCCCAGTTCAGACATAGCCATATGCAAATCAGTCTTGACCCTGTGCCTCATGGGAACAGTCCAGACCGAACTGCCAAGCCATGTCTTCCCTGGACCGGAATCAAGCATCCTAGGACCGGTTTCAGGCTATCAGCCTTCATCAGCCAGGATAGCTTGACTCCAGTGGTGTAGTGAGCACGGGACCCACGTCTGGGCATACCCTTCCCACATAGGGCGAAATGCAAAACACACAAGATGATGGACGGAATGCTGCACATTGGCAAACATTCACCCCCAGTCACAGATCTGGGTTTAATCCATCGTTATTTTGCTTCACCACACCACCCCAGTTCAGACATAGCCATATGCAAATCAGTCTTGACCCTGTGCCTCATGGGAACAGTCCAGACCGAACTGCCAAGCCATGTCTTCCCTGGACCGGAATCAAGCATCCTAGGACCGGTTTCAGGCTATCAGCCTTCATCAGCCAGGATAGCTTGACTCCAGTGGCGTAGTGAGCACGGGACCCACGTCTGGGCATACCCTTCCCACATAGGGCGAAATGCAAAACACACAAGATGATGGACGGAATGCTGCACATTGGCAAACATTCACCCCCAGTCACAGATCTGGGTTTAATCCATTGTTATTTTGCTTCACCACGCCACCCCAGTTCAGACATAGCCATATGCAAATCAGTCTTGACCCTGTGCCTCATGGGAACAGTCCAGATCGAACTGCCAAGCCATGTCTTCCCTGGACCGAATCAAGCATCCTAGGACCGGTTTCAGGCTATCAGCCTTCATCAGCCAGGATAGCTTGACTCCAGTGGTGTAGTGAGCACGGGACCCACGTCTGGGCATACCCTTCCCACATAGGGCGAAATGCAAAACACACAAGATGATGGACGGAATGCTGCACATTGGCAAACATTCACCCCCAGTCACAGATCTGGGTTTAATCCATCGTTATTTTGCTTCACCACACCACCCCAGTTCAGACATAGCCATATGCAAATCAGTCTTGACCCTGTGCCTCATGGGAACAGTCCAGACCGAACTGCCAAGCCATGTCTTCCCTGGACCGGAATCAAGCATCTAGGACCAGTTTCAGGCTATCAGCCTTCATCAGCCAGGATAGCTTGACTCCAGTGGCGTAGTGAGCACGGGACCCACGTCTGGGCATACCCTTCCCACATAGGGCGAAATGCAAAACACACAAGATGATGGACGGAATGCTGCACATTGGCAAACATTCACCCCCAGTCACAGATCTGGGGTTAATCCATCGTTATTTTGCTTCACCACGCCACCCCAGTTCAGACATAGCCATATGCAAATCAGTCTTGACCCTGTGCCTCATGGGAACAGTCCAGACCGAACTGCCAAGCCATGTCTTCCCTGGACCGGAATCAAGCATCCTAGGACCGGTTTCAGGCTATCAGCCTTCATCAGCCAGGATAGCTTGACTCCAGTGGCGTAGTGAGCACGGGACCCACCTACAATTAAAGGTGGCCTGAGGATCAGGTGACTACCCATGATGTGATAACGTTTTTGGAGGAGCTATGGGAAAGAGAGGGTATACCGGAAAGACAATGGAGTACAGTTGGTGTCTCAGACCATGAAAGATTTTCTAAGGATGGACAGAGTGGAACAAATAAGATCGTCTGATTATTACCCCCAGAGCAATGGTCTTGACGAGAGGTGGAATAGACCTCTTAAAGATTATTTACAGTTGGCACGGAGTCAGGGTGGACAGTGGAGAAGTGCTGTGAAAAACTTGGGGGCTCATTACGATGGCGGAACGATTGCCACCACCGGGCCGGCGGTGGCGATCATTCCACCATCATATTGAGATTTACCCACTGCCATATTAGGATGGCGGTGGGTATCGCGGCGGACGCAAAGTCCGACCGCCGCTTTTCTGCCGGTGGCAATTGCACCGATTGCCTGGCGGGCGGAGCAGGGCCACTAATATGGTGGCGGTGCCTATCAGGCACCGTCCGCCATATTAGGAGGTGAGTTTGGAGAGGCCTTTCCATGGCGGCATCGGATTGGGTTTGGGGGCCCATTGCGGGCCCCCCTTGTGTTGGGGGGAGGTGTGGGTGCACTGGGGGGTACCCATGGTACCCCCTGCATTTCACTGCACCATGTGGCAGGCACAGTGTAGTGCCTGCCATGTAGTGCTTTGAAATGCACAACATGCTCTTTTAGACATTGCGGCGGTGCTGCTGTCAGCAGCCACCACTGCAATGTTAATGGTGCGGAATCAGACCGCAGCGGTGGTGGTCCCATCCTAATCGGGGAGGCGGGACCGCCGCATGCATGGCGGACGGTTCCAAACACCGCTACGATGTAATCAGCCCCTTGGTGTGGTCTTATCATAATAAAAATAAAAAGGAGAAAATGGAGCAGCAGTGAATTTGTGAGGTCACAGGGAGATATTATGGAAAGATTTGAAGTTGGTGATTGGGTGCATGTGAGAAAGTGTTGGAGAGGAAGTGAGGGGCTAGGTTTTCCAAGCCTCTTCAAAACAGAAAGGTGAATTGTTATACTGTATTGTTGAGTGATGGAAATGTGTGTAATTGCAAGAAGGTGGTGAAAGTGGCAAAGTGTATGCTGGATGATGGTAAGACTGAGCATGACAGGCAGACTAGCAAGGGAAGTACCTTTAGGTGTGTTGGTTCAAATCAAGAAAGGACTTGACATGCTCCAAAGTGGTTCAATGATTTGTTATTATTTAATAATTTAGAACTGTTGGTATAACCTTTTGTTTTGCATTGATTGCACACTTATATTGTTGTGTTTTATTGTAATTATATGTTATGGCAATCTCAATATGTCTTTTTTGAAGGAGGAAGATGTGGTGCATTTTCTCATGAGGGAACGCTGTTCAACATTCTTCAAGGGAATGTTGTTGAGCATTCTAAGGAGCTCGTGCAGAGAGAGAAGGGGATTGTTGGAGACTGGTCAGCTGCTCCCTCTCTGCTTACTGAGGACTAAACAAAATAAATAAACTCTTTACCCATTTTTTATCCATGTATAGTGGATCTTTTTAGTTTCATCCACTAGAAATATAGGATCATCATCATGACTCAGATCGGTATGAGATTGATTTATTACTAAAAGGTATAAGGAAAACAGAAAAGGGAAAACATACATCAATAAAGTAATAAAAAACTTAAAATAATAATGATAATAACATGATACATTCAAAGACTAATTTCAATTTGACGACTATCTCCTGGTTTACAAAATTATGGCAATGGTACTCACATGAGGGTGAAGTTGTGAAGAAGAGAAAAAGTAATGTTGAAGCATCTGGAGAGAGGGAAAAATAAAAGAAAAAAAAGGTTGGTCAGAAATAATCATGAATGAATTGTAAGCACAGTGATACTTGTTACCATCTTCTTCACCAGTGATGGACATTTATGTCCATAGATCCTTAGAAATTCCATGGAGGTCATCAGGGGCTGAAGAAGAGGATCACGGTAAGACCATTAGACAGATAAATCAATTAACTGTTCTGAATGCAAGAGTGTTGCTGGTAATCGCGAACTCCCCCCCCCAAAATATGTGTATTAGACTCCAGCAACCAGTGATGCGGTACCGTTGGAAGGCAAAGACAGGTGTCCAAATTCAAAGGTTGTGGGTACTTTGCCAAGCAAAAACCTCCATGGAGCGGCACAGTGACTGATCAGTGACTGGCAAATTGGGTTTGTGAGGATGCTCAGAATGGTCATAGAAATAGTGATGGGAAAATAGCCACCATTTGTGAAAATGTAATAGTGGGTATATAAATAAGGCAAGGAATGAGGTGGCTGTGTTAGGGAAAGAAAGAAGCTGTAGTCAAAGGAAACTGCTGGGATGAATTAAGACATGAGAGATGAAGAATAAAGTTAATCTTAAAAAAACAGACAAGAGAAAGCACATAGGAGGTGCATACTACTGAGATACTGATTACAACAAATTCATATTTGGGACAATAGTACTATTGTAGCAGGGAATCTTATAGCAGTAGCTTCCAGTCTCCCATACATGTTTCTCAACTGAGAGATAGAGAGTGTATGTTGAACTGGCAATTAGAAAAGGTCACATATTTGGCCCTAATCTTTCTGATGCAGGCATTGTGAAAATAATGTCACCCAGCCTTCCATTCAATTAAGCCCAAATTCATGGAATCCAGGTGCAGGTTCCACTTCAGTTATTCTTTGTTGAGTAACTGTGTAACTCTGGGACCATTGAAAGGGATCTGCCTACAACAATGTCATCTGGTTGATATATCTGGAATTTTCTGAAGATATTGAGTGTATTTGACAGTATAAGGGAATAGGATCTTCCTTAGCAACCTTAAGGAATGTATACAATTCTTTCCACAAACTACTTCAGAAACCCAAAGAGGCTTTTCTCACAATCACCTATTATTTGCAGATTATAGTTTTATAATGAAAATGTTTTTAGGAATATTTTTGAGCCATGCAGGTGTTTGGACAAAGTTTTTATATCTGGAGACAAAAATATTGGGAAAAGAATATAGTGATGAAAAAATATCGTTCTCAGTAATATCATAATTTTTTTGGTAAGTAATATCATTGTCGTTTTCAATAACATAGCTGTAAAAATATTGGGGCCCATTAGGATGGCGGGTGGAAGCACCACCACAGTGCTGGCGGATGCAAAAAGCACCAGTTACCGTCCGCCCGCCACAGCACACACGCCCGCCCAATTAGGATGTGAAAAGTCAGCCAAACACCGCCCGTAAGCCAGCTACGCCCTCCGCCATCAAAGTGCGCCCGTCCACGGAGCTGCGCGGCCTAATGGAGACACACCGCCCGATGAAATCACGTACCGCCCGGCGTACAAATTACGATGCCAGAACCAAACAGTTCCCCGGCTAAGAGACACCGCACGTGAAAGCAAGGCGGAAAACCGAACGCACAGTACGGATAGCAAGAGGCGGACCCCCGAGCATGAATCCAGCACTGCAGGCCCTCCCCATGCTCTACCTGATGCAGCACCCAGGAGTCAACGCACCGTGGCGACGCGGGTAGGCAGACACACAACAGGGGCATGCAAACAGCGCACACAGTGCAAGGGCGGGAAAACTGTATATGGCCCCCCCCCGACACCCCTGCGTGGACACGACACATCCACCACTGCACCCACACATGCGCACAACACAGAGGCCAACGGCAGCGCAATGCATGCGCCGCACACAAACAACACAGGGTCACAACCAAACACCACACACACCAGCACCACCCAGAACGCACATGTCACGTGACAGCCCTGCCACAGTCATGTCCCCAACCGGCAATTCACTGTTGCCAACCTGACGTCACACAAGTGACCCGAACATGTCAGTGACGTCACGCCAAATTAGGACACACCCCTGTGTGCAAAACACGGCGAAGCACACAGCGGCGGCAACATCACCCAGCAGAATATGGACCCCGTCGGAAAAAGGTACGCCAGTACCACACAGAAACACCGATGCCACCCTGCACCCAATAACAAGACATGCAATACGTAACATCAAAGATACCGGGGACAGACAACAGGTGGGACCAATTATAACACAAGGCACAACGTATAGCGGAAACGCAGCCTGCCGCCCACACACGGGAGAGGAGACAGCACTGAATGACCTTCCATTCCCACTCTGAAACCACATCCCGACTAAACAAGCCGGAGACAACAGTCATTGCACCAAAAAAAGCCCAACACAGGCATGCAGAGGGAAGCGGCCACAGGGCAGATAGCGCATAACACCAAAGAACATTCAGAACGGAAAAAAGAAATGATAACACTCCGCCATGTGGTTCACATGCAAGTTATCTGGAAGGAGTCAGACACCACTGACCTTGACCATTCAGAGAAGCATGTGGGATGAGGGCCCGTGTCCTCCGCACAAGCCAACATAACACAAGTCCTGCCCCCTACGACCATTACAGAATTCCCAGCAACGTCGGAGGTTGGACACTGCAGACTGTACAGACAGCCGGAGCACGCCACCACAGCGCCCTGCAGCAAAATGGCACTTGCACCACACCTACCCAACTACGCCGGACAGATTAAGCTGTACAAACATAACCTGATACAGATATTGGGATGTGACAATCTGGCCTTGCTGAACGTAAGTTACCGACTAACTTACCGCATCGCATTGTTCAGCTGCGTCATCCCCGTCTTCTACTGTCGGAGGTGTCCCTTCTACTATCCTGTGGATTATGTCTCTCCAACCCGGCATGTCCAAGGGCGGACCTGCTACAACTATTCAACCCCCTGGACGTCCACGACAGGGTCTGTTCAGCCTATGGGGGCATGGCGTATGTGGCTACTATCGGACCCACACTGCAATGGGACCACTGTGCCTCCACACGACGGATAATGGATCACAGTTACATCGAATGTCATCCAACATGTCCCATCATGCTCCTACAAGGGACAACTCACGACCAACACCTTGACAGCCACCATCCGCTACATTGGATGGCATCCATGTCCACCACCAATGCCATGGAAGCCCTGCTGGAAGGTATTGCATACCTGACAACCTGTCAATTCGTCGGGCCCCGCCGCCATACCCCCAATTGAGCAATGATGTCCCACACCGTACCCATGCTTGGCTTCTGCACGGACTAGGCAGTTACCAGTACAACAACTATACCATACAACCTGCAACTGACACCACATCATCAACTACACTGCCATGACATCTGAAATGTGTCTCTGCTGATTCATTTCACAAGTACGAATGAGAGAGGATGAGAGTGTGTGAAGTACACGGCAGTCGTGAGATGACCATGTAGTCCACTGTCATTGGATGTCAACGCAAATGAGTAGCACAACTGTGGAAGACACACATGTGTCATGTGAAGCAGGAGTTACGCATGGCTCAGGTGGGTGGGTGTGACGGGTAGGTGCGCACATGCAATGTTGAAACACGCTGTGTTGGGAGGATTCAGGAACAGTACATTGCCGCTCTCCTGGGAATTTGTAAAGACCACCTGTCTGGGGATGAATGTGAACTCGTGTGTGCACAACAGGCGGGCACACGATCAATGCTGCATCAAGTGTAGATGTCATCCCACCCTCCGTGGACATGCTGGATACTGCTGTGCGTCCGCCAGGCCCTTGCCAAGGCACTCACATCCCCTGTCGACCTGGTGTATCCCCAACATTGTCCACTTGCACAGGCAATCCAGGGCACGGGATGGCAGTAGAGCATGGTGGGTGAGAGGTCATGGCGCGCTCCTCCTGGTCACATCACGCAGGCAACACATCCTCAATGTGTAGTATGGCACAAGTCAAAAGGAAGTAGTGGGGGGACGCACACATCACAAGCAGGAGTGACGTCACGGAAGGTGGCTCGCACCATCCCACCCATTGACAATACACCCACACACATTACATGCCATTGCAACAGAGAAGCCAGCGCGTGCACAAGCAGCTCCAAGCTCGCCCCAGAGAGGCCAAAGAGTGAATGTGTGGGGCCATGAGCTCCAGTTGGACGCGGCCTGGCCCGCTAGGGCAGCTACAGCCTCTGTGTGTTGCAGGTGGTGTATCCGGACTGTGGAGCCTGTCATGCATTGTCAATGTTGCCCGTGTCTCGAGTCGGGGCACCACGCAGGTGGACGGCATCCCACCACTTATTATACCGTGAGACAGACCACTTGTTCAACTGGACCCACACATACACTCCTTGGCCTCTCTGGGGTGAGCTTGGAGCTGCTTGTGCATGCGCTAGCTGCTCAGGTGCAAACGCATATTGGGGTGAGCGAGGGGAGGCCATGAGGACAGTGCAAAAGATGACTGTTTGATTTTCAGCCAGTTTAAGGAATGACCCTGATGTGGTCGGAAAAAGACGTGTCTCGTGTGTATTGCAACTAGTAGATCAGCCGATGAACTTCCCATGTCTTGCATGTAGCCCGCACCCAGCCCCGCCCACTCGACACATTAAAATGAGTACCAGCACCACATTCTACCCATTCGAAGCACTGACTGGGGGTGACAACCATTGGACAGTCTTGTGTAGTCCACCCACGCGTACATGTGGGCCCTCCATGATCCATGTCACCTGCGGCAAAGTGATGTCATGGGCAATGACGGAAGTGAGCAGAGCTGTCTGCCCCACGCACAGATGGTGCATCAGCTCAACAGACCCAGCACTGAGTGCAGCAGGGGTCACATGTGCAGGGGCAGTTGTGCCTGGTGTGAAGGCACATGCATATAGACAGCACATCGAGCAATGTGTAGTCTGCCCACATCTACTGTCCATTGTCAGGCCGTCCTAGAAAAAGATCACAAGGCAACACATCTGTGTGGGTGTACCCACTGTGACCAACACTGCGCAACCAGCAACGTACTCGCCCTGTGCATGGCCCACCCCGCAACGGAGGTCACATTCAGTGCCACTATCTCACACACACATCCCTATCACGAGGCACGGTGTGTCCAATCAACAGGACTGAGTAAGCGCTCATCCGGAGGGTCCTGAACAGGAGACACATGTAACCCACTAGGCAGTCTGTGTCGGCACCTACTGGCATTGTGCAGTCAATGTGCAGGCCAGGCCTGCTGGGACTGAGAAGGGCAGCATGGCCCCAGCCTGACTTCCACACGACCAACAAGTGCACTGAGACCTGCATTGCCAATTGTCTGTGTCTCTGGATGTCTGACATGAAGTTGCCATGTACCACCACTCGGGAGGGACAGACAGGTCAAAGCGCCCGAGAGCTCACATACCCATGCCACCTGCAGTCAGCATGGTGAGCAGTGCATGTTTGAACACCACAGGCTCTGACTCATAGTGCTGCGGAGCAACGACATGTGTGTCCCCACATGCACTCCCACACACACTGCAGTTGTCTCTCACACACAACTTTCGCAAGGAATAGCCATGTGCAGTGTGCGTGGAGCTCGGAATCCAGGTTCTCCAGCTCCTCTCTGGTGAGTGGACCTGGACATGTCCTCAGCGTCATCCACGTGTAGGTGGAGTGGTGGCAGCAGCAGGTGTTGTCGAGGGTGCCAGGCTGCAGTGCCAGGTAGCTGTGGTTATGCCTGTCCCACTCACACACACATATAACCCCCTGGGGCAGTTTCAGTGGGTACAAGCTGCTGCAATTCGTGTACCATGTCTGGCAGCTTCAATTGCAGACGTTGGCCTGCTCCCAGCTGGCCATGGACGCCTACCTCCATAGTGGAACACGCAGGGTGCAACCGCAAGGGTCACTGGAGTTGGCCGTAAGGGCCTGGCCCATGGCGGGTACAGTCCTCTGATGCCATGTGCACCACACAGTATAATGTGCGCAATGCATCTGCAGGTGTGGCCATGATTTGCGTGTGGGTGCAGGTCCACAATGGACAGGGCCACAACATGCTGTGTGCATAGGCAGGGACGGCCAGTGCTCAGCCTCCACATGTCTGTTGGCACATCATCATGTACACATTGGCATGGGAGCATGGGATATGCATATGCACACACATGCCATCTTTCACTATGTACATCTGCCACTTGGCACGTGCAATGTTACGTGTCACTTGTGATGTGTAATTGCAAGCACACAGCCGTGTTGGCATGGGGCTGTCAATGTGTACACCTGTCAATGTTTCTGGAGGTGTGATCCGTACAGTGCTGTACATAGGGTGCAGTAGTGACATCAATGACTGTCTCATATCCCCTCGTGCCACAGGTCCCACTTGTTTTGGCTGCTCAGCCTGTGTCCATAGCGTTGTTGGTGTGTGCCCTACACACCCAGCCTCGGAAGCAGTGTGATGCACAGCAGCTAGTCATGTTGCTGTGGTGTTGCCGCTTGCCGAATATGCAGTCTGTTACCATCAGCATGTCTTACAAGTTATTGAAGCCTAGATCCCCATGTGCATGCTCATAGCAATGGGGTGTGTCACTGCCCATTGCTATTGGTAGGGGACCTGTGTAAGTGTATTGTGGCTGTGCTGTCCCTACTTGTCAGCTGTTCTGTTATTCAATTGCGTGCTCAGTCATTTATGTTTTGTGTATGTGAATATGCCATGTGGCGTGTTGCTTTGACATGTGTCCACTTCCATCTTTCCTAGGCGGAGACCAAACATTCATCGCCCCTACCAATTGCTGTCAGACATGGTGGATGTGGAGGTCATCCGCAAATATCATCTGGACCGACCCACCCTGCATCGTCTATGTGCCTTGTTGGAACACCACCTCCGTCCTCGCAGGGTGTATCCAACAGCATTCACCCCCACGGCTAAGGTGATGGCTGCACTGCATTTCTTCGCCACTGGGTCATTCCAACACACAGTGGGCAGTGGAGGTGGGATGTCCCAACCCATGTTCAGCCATGTTCAGGGATGTACTGTCAGCCATGATGCTGTACAGGAACAGATACATCCGATTCCCCAGGGCTCGTGAATTGGCGGCAGTGAAGGGTGCTTTCTATGCCCTTGGACGGATCCCCCACGTCGTTGGTGCAATAGACTGCACCCATGTTGGCCTTGTTGCACCACAGGCCACTGAGCACCTCTACCGCAACCGGAAGCACACGCACTCCCTGAATGTGCAAGTGGTGTGCCTTGCGGACATGGTGATTTCACACGTGTGTGCGAAATTCCCAGGATCGGCCCATGACGCGCACATCATGTGCAACAGCATCCTACCACGTCTGATGACCGATCTGCAACCGGACTGTGGCTGGATTGTTGGTGAGTATGTGGAGTAGTGTAGCGTGCTGGCTGTGCGATGCTGTCTTGTGTCCAGTTGGAATTGCAACGGTTCTCTGTGTCCCTCACACCCAGGTGACTCTGCTTACCCGAATGGGCCCTGGCTGCTCAGCCCATTACGACGTCCTGGGAGCCCAGCTGATGTCCGCTACAATGAGGCACATGGGAGGACCAGACGTGTGGTTGAGCGGACCTTTGGCCTCCTCAAGTCCAGGTTCAGATGCCTGGACCGCACCGAGGCGCACTGGCGTACTCCCCACAGAAGGTGTGCCAGATAGTTGTGGCTTGCTGCATGCTGCACAATCTGGCTATCCGCAAGCAGATCCCCTAATTGTGGATGACGGAGATCAACCAGGGCCCCAGCCTGCAGACCAGGACAGCTCTAGTGAAGAGGACAGTGGAGAGGATGAAGCTGTGAATGTGCGTCAGCAGCTTATCGCCCGCTACTTCACTTGACGGTGAGTGTCCATGTACGACGGCTGATGTAGCTGTAGTTGTGCAGGTGTATGTGTGCTCTGTCACGGGGGCCTTTTGTTCACTGAGTGCTGTGTGTCAATGGTCCATGTCCAGGTTGGTATGCCACTGACAGTGGCTGTAGCATTGTGCCCTGTTGCTCTGTGAGATGTGTGTACATTGCTTGTAGTTGGTGACAAGTACTGTGTGATGAGTGTGTGACACACTCATTGAATGTACTCTTATTCTGTTTTTTACCCCTAGGTCCCTACAGCCTCTCCTGTCCCATCGACATCCCACACAGCAGATGCATTTCTGCTCATGGTGGCGATTGCACATCGTTGAATAAACCCAGGACACATTAAGCCGATTGTGATCAAGGTGTATTTATTAACAGCGGTGACATGTGATTGTGTGCAAGGTGATGACAAATGTGGTGCATGCTGTGACAATGAGTTGACGGTCATGGCTGCGTGATGGTCAAGGTGTACCCATGGAGTTCTATGTCCACAGTCCAACAGACACATGCCATTCACATGGCAGTGTGGGGTAGGATCGTATTACAAGTCAATGCAGTAGGTGGTCAAGGTGGCTGGCTGACTCACTGGCGTTTGGTGCGTGCAAAGTCCTCTCTGGACACCTGTTTCCTCTTCGGATGGCCCCTTCCACGTTTGGTAGGGGGGGGTGTGTTGATGTGCCGCTAATGGTGGCTGAGGAGTGCTCACTCGCTGTGGATGCAGGGGAACGCGATGCTGCATGACCCTGCGCCACAGCAGGTGGTGGCGGAGGTGGTGTTGCTGGCCTTGCTTGTGCCCTCCCCCCCACCACCAGCTGGCCCATGAGGGCCGCGATTTGGCCCATATGGGCGTCCATGGACCTCAACACCGCAAGGACCTCCCGCGTGTCGCTAGCCAACCTGGCCCATTCTCCTTGGGCCTCTTGATAGGCCCCAAGGACTCTGTCGATTTGCGGCAGGGCTTGGCTCCCAGGCACAGTTGGCGTTGGCCTGGCCCTGCTCCTCCTACCAGTACTGCTGCCACCGACCTGCCCACTAGCCACATTGCTCACCACGGTCCTCGCTCTGGCTCCCAGGGTGGAGCCCGACGGCCGTGCCGACCCTTGCGCAGGGGCTGTGGCGAGGGATGGCGTGGTGGTGGTGGTGGTTGCGGCGGTGGTGGTGGCCACAACGGCCGTGGCAGCAGGGGTCTGTGACTGGTCAGCAGCCCTGGGTGATGGGTTGGTGGGCAGGAGGGGCCCTGAGGAGCGGTTGTGCCCTGCCACTCCAGATGGGCCTGCTGGGTGGTCCGTGTCCGGAGAGGTGTCCAGCTCATCTACATCCGTGAGTCCGGGTCGGGGGCTTGCGGACTGGCTGTGCTGGCTGCTGTCATCCTCTCCAGCATCCAGCAGTTCGGCACATGTGGGGAGAATGAGATGGGTCATTGTGTTGCACCTAGCAAAGTATGTATTGGTTGTCTGACATTCACAGTTCGTGCACTGTCGTGCACAGGTTTCCCAGTGGCGTGTGTGTGGATGTACGATGTTTGTATGCGTGGGCTAGGCAATGGGACTGTGTGATGTGGACATGTGGCATGGGACGGATTAGCAATGCCGATGGGTGTGTGTTGCTATGCTCCTACATTTTGTGGCTCGGGTGTATGCGTGCTCCAGGACCATAGACGATGTTGGGTTGAACGATGGTTTAGGGGAAGGATGGAACGCTTAGGTACGCTGATGCCAAAGGGGTACAGCCCCTAAACGCTCTTGGGTTGAAATATGCTTTTGGGGTACATACTGTGGGTAATGGGTGCAGAACGTGACATGTGTTCTGGCAACATGACAGTGCATAGACAAAGGTGTGTGTCTGTCTCACATGCCCGGAATATCTGCTGACTGTTATCATTCATGGACATCACATTGGTAGCATTGTTGTGAGTTCGTGCTTGTTGTGTGCCACACAACGTATTGCAGATGGGCCAAATCCTTTGTGTGCGTGCTGCCCTGGTACATGTGCATCAGTGCTGTGCTCTTGGGGTGTTGACTATATTATGTGTGTTGTTACTCGCAGTGTGACGTGCGCTTCAGTCACTGCAGGCACATGATTTGTCATGGGCAGGTATCTTTGCATGACTACTGTATGAGGGCCAGCTGTTCGGATGACATACCTTTCATGACACTGTGGCTGAGAGATGAGATGGATGATATGTTGAATGTGCATTGTGTGCCTGTGTGTTTCATGGGTCCAGTTGTCTTTGTGTGCAATATTGTGGTTCCAAGCTGTTACTTCTAGTACGGTCTGTCTTACGTGGGCGTTGTTGTACGATGTGTGGGTGACAGGCAGTGAGGACTACATGGACAGGACTTCGATGGTGTTGCTGATGTGTGTGATGGGTGGCACAGTGCCTGCCGTGTGGGTCTGTGCTCCAGTGGGACTTGTACATGCAGACGTGGCTCCTTAGGTGTTGCTGTATCTGTGATGGGTCATGTGGGGTTTGACTCTGTTGAACATGTCCGTGTGCACATTGGTCTCATGATTGTGACTGGGAGCAGTGCTGCGTGTTCCTCTGCTATGTGACATGTCCCATGTGTCAGTCGTAGTACAGTCCTCATGCCTACAGACGCCCCGCCCTGTACATTTTCCCACCTACAGGTTGTTTCTCAGTGCGCAATGCAATGGATGCCACATGGTACTGGGAGGGAATGTGCTCCACCTTGCTGGTCTGTGGTAGTGGGAGCCTGGTGGGTGTTTTACTTCAGCTGTCCCCCCTCCGACCCACTGTCTTTGTGTTCCGGCTACTTACCTGTTACTTGTCGGTCAGTGCAGCTATGGCGAACAAATGGATGTGGGGTGTGCTCCACCTTGCTGGTCTGTGGTAGTGGGGGCCTGGTGGGTGTTTTACTTCAGCTGTCCCCCCTCCGACCCACTGTCTTTGTGTTCCAGCTACTTACCTGTTACTTGTCGGTCAGTGCAGGTATGGCGGACACATGGATGTGGGGTGTGCTCCACCTTGCTGGTCTGTGGTAGTGGGGGCCTGGTGGGTGTTTTACTTCAGCTGTCCCCCCTCCGACCCACTGTCTTTGTGTTCCGGCTACTTACCTGTTAATTGTCAGTCAGTGCAGCTATGGCGGACACATGGATGTGGGTGTGGGGAGTGCTCATTCTGGCGCATCTGGAGTACAAGGGGACCTGTTGGAAGTTGTGGTGCTGGCTGACTGTACACATGCCCCCATGGTTTTGTTAGTTGGTAGCTTTGGGCTGAGTGTGTGTGAGTGTCTATTGCATGTGTGGGTGATGTCTTGTGTATTGTGTACTGGACATGGGGTGTTTGTCCCTAGGAGCTATGGCATGGTGGTAGTGCATGTGATTACATAGCGGTGTGCTGGTATACGTTTGTTTGTACTTACCAGCCTCCACTCCCCCTGGTAATCCGGTGAGGATCTCCGGATGTATGATGACTCGCACCTTCTCCTCCCACGCCTTGAAGGTCTTGAATAGCGCGGGATTCCCTCCGCCAGTCCAGGCAGCCAGCTCTCGATTTTTGCTCTCCTTCTTCTTGACCACGCTTTTGAGGTCGTTCCACCTTTTGTTAATTTCTCCTCTGTTGCGTGGAACGTTCCCGACTGCATTGACCTGGTCTACGATCCTGCTCCACAACCGGTTTCTGGTGGATAGTGGTGTCTGTTGGACCTGGTTGCCATAGATTTGTGGGTGCACCTTGACAATCTCGTCGACCATGACCGTTAGCTCGGTGGAAGTGAACTTGGGCATTCTGTGTGATGCCATGGTGTGTGTTTTGGTGTTTGTGGTGCTGGTGCGGTGTGTGGTGTGTGATGTGCAGGGGGTTTGTGGGTCAGGTGTTTCGTGGTGGTGGTGATGGGTGTGATAGGTGCGTGTCTGTGGTGTGCTGCTGTCCTTTCTGTCTCGCTGTGTTGTGTGCTTTCGTCCTCAGTTTGTAATGTTGCAGGGGTTGCGGTCTGTGAAGGGGCTGGTTTTGTACTTACCTATGTGGGTGTGTCATGATGGTCTGTTGTTTTCAGGTGTGTTGTGGCTGGTGTTCTGGGATTTGTTGTTGATTTTTTTGTCCAGGGGGTGTGTTTCCGGGATGTGTACTGTGTTTGGGTATTTGTGCGTGGGTTGCTGTGTGGACTTGTTGGCCATGTTGTGTGTGTTTGTTTTCGTCAGCGGATGGTTTCTGTGCATGGACGTGGCCGCCAGGGCTTCCGCTGTGTCCATTTTAGTCACTGTTGTTTGCGCTGGCGGACGGTGTATTTGTGCATTTTCCGCGCTCATGTCGGTACGATCCTAATTTCGCGGGCGGTGTCTCGGTTGTCAGGGCGGGCGGTTTTGGCTTGTCGTGCGTCTTTCCGTCCGTGGCGGGCGGATGGACTTAGACTCGGACATGGGCAGGCGGTATTTTCTGTTTATTTTCCGCCTCCGGCGGTTTTCGGTTCGCGGCATCGTAATTGCTCGGTCGATATTCAGACGGTGTAGGCGGGCGGATTTTTGCCACTGTGGTTGATGGCGGATTTTTATCCGCCCGACATCGTAATGGACACCATTGTTTTTAATTTATTTAATGTGTTTTAGTTTATATATTAATTATATGTGTTATTATTGTTTGTATAAATGTTATCAATTTTTTAATATAGTTTGAAATTTTAAGTGATTTAGATTATTTAACTTAACTGCTGTTAGTAATTTATAGTGGATCACTGACATAACATCGACACTCATAATATCGACCTACAAAATTATCGGCACACAAATATCAATAACATAAATATCGATATTCTATACTTATTTAAAGAAATACACAAATATCGACACAAAAATATTGTCAAACATTAACATCGATATCACTAATATCGATAAAAAAATATCGTTATAACTGATTTCGTAAACATTAAATAAACATGCAAAATGACACAAATATCGATAACAAAAATATAGACCACACAATTATCGCTGAAAACAAAATATAGACACCTTAAAAATATTACAAATAACACAATACATACTAAAATAAATATAAACAATATCACAAACACACACACAACATATTAAATAAATAGAATAAAACTTAAATAAATTATAATTAAAAAAATAACATTAACATAAGTAAATCCACCTTAGTAATTACTCTTTACAAACAGAATATATAAAATAAATAATTATCATTATACATTCAATACGATATAAATTACAAATTATATACTATTATATTTAAATGAAGTAAGAATAAAAAAGTTTAACTAAACTTTAACTAGCGTTTCCCATAGAAGAAAACAACTGCCAAAATAATTGAAAACATTAGTAACAACCAATGAAAAACACCTACAACTTAAATAACCCAATAAGATTTAAAGAATAATTAAACAAACACTATATAAACTAAAGAAAATTTAACATTATTTTATTCTACAACAACAAAACCAAGAATAAGGTAAATCTCTGATGGATTGCTTCTACAACATTGGACTTCCTCATTGAAAACACTGATTTCAACTTCACAAAGTAAGTAAAATATCAATTTATTGTTACAACTGTATAAAATATTCGTAAAGCACTTTTTACAATAATTAAATAATTAATGTAATATTTTTTTAATTATATCTCCTCTACAGAAACTCCAAAAGACACTCAACTAACTACAAAAATCATCAAAAAACCACCTTGCAAAAAAGTAAGTATTAATTACAATTAAACTAATATAACAACTAAAAATCCCAACCAAAAGCACCCACTATCCACACAAACCCCAAAATACAGAAAATGCTGTTAAACAAATGTATTAACATTTATATTTTTTTTCTGCAGAAAATAAAAAGAAACACTAAAGACAAGCACCAACAGAAACATCTCAGCGTCAAAAAATGTTCAACATATTCAAGCATGTAAGTATAATTTTGTGTATGGAAATCTGTATTACAATAAAAACAATTACAATACATTTAATATTTTTTATATACATTTCTCATAGCATTTCAAACATCAGAATGACTAAAGGTGCAAAAAGTCATTACTTCACAGAAAGGAAAACATTTATTATGCTATATGAGATATGTCTACACCCAAGAAAAACAGACAGGCGACAAAATTAATTAGAAATGCAGAAAATATTATGCAAATGCATGTTATGGGAGGGCGACAACAAAAGAAACTACTGTATTGAATGTTAAGGAACATAACCACTCCATAACATAGCTGAAATAGAAGTGAGAAACGCTTTAGAGACTATGAAAGAAGCTAACACTAGCTCTCAAAAACCTACTACTGAAATACTAAAAGACGTACTCCCCCAAGTTCCAGAACATGTAACTGGCCAATTACCCTCTGTCAAAATGTTAAAAAGGCTAGTAGCTAGAACAAAAAAGTCAACTATTACCACCCCACCTGCCCTTAAAACTTTCAGTGAAATTCAGATACCACTTGAACTCACTGTAACTCAAAATGAAGAGCAATTTCTTTTATATGACAATAAATCTAATGAAAAAAGGATTATAATATTTGCAAGTCACACAAACATACTTAAATTACAGAATTGTGAGACATGGATGATGGATAGAACATTTAAAATATGTCCCAAACCATTTTACCAATTATACACAATCCATGGACTGTATCACAATAGCAACATCCCCATTATATATGCCCTGTTACCAAACAAACAAACCACTACCTATGAAGAACTCTTAACAAAAGTAAAGCAAGAAACTAATAATTTCTATCCTCAAAAAATTATCATAGACTTTGAACAGTCAGTGATACAAGCCATCCTTAAAAACTACCCTCACACAGCAATACAAGGTTGCTATTACCACTTTAATCAATGCATATGGAGACACCTTTAAAAATCTACACTTAGGGCCTGATTCCGATCTCGCTAGGAAAGCCCTCTGTACGACTTCGGATCCGGAGGGCTTTCCGAGCAAGATGTGCTCTGGGAGTCCGAACGAGCGAGTACGATGCTGATGTATGCCTACGGACTCGGTTCGCTCAGTCTCCCATTGAACTCTATGGGAGCCCGTGTATAGACGCGTACACAGGCTCCCATAGCAGAAAAGGGGTGGGTGGGGAAAGGCGTACACCCTGTGGCCACACTGTGCATGCTTGGATCGGGGGGACACATGGGCACCCCCTTGTGATAGAGTCAGAGGGCCCCAGGTGAATGGGGGCCTGGTACGGCTCCCCAAAGTACGCTTCCAACAGCCGTATCGCCTTGCTGAGACTGAGGTGAAGCGGCTGTCCGAATCGTGCATCGTACTCGCTCGGTCGGAAATCGGCTCCATTGCGCAGCACGATTCATCTACAAATGAGACGTATGGAGCGGTTTGGGTCTGGAAACGATTCGGTCGGCGCTTACGTGACCTTCGTATCGTACGTGGTCGTTCGGACTTGTGTACGATTCGGTCGTAAACAAGGGCTATGAATCGGATCCGGTAAAGCCAAATCCGATTCGGAGGCCTTCCGAACGACATCGGAATTAGGCCCTTAGTGTAGAATATGCAACTAATAGCAATTGTGCATATGAAATTAAAAAGCTAACTGCACTAGCATACGTCCCAATAACTGATGTAACAGAACACTACAATTTATTAATAGGAAGCCCCTACTACCAAACAAATGATCATAAACTAAGTCCCCTACTCAACTGTTTCGAGGATACCTGGGTGGGAAGGCTACACAGATCTGGACACAGAAGACAGCCCAAATACCACATTCCATGGTGGAATGTATATAACAGTACCCTAAACAAAGAAGCAAAAACTAATAACAGTGTGGAAGGATGGCATAATGCTTTCCAAGCGACAACAGGCAGAACCCAACCAACCCTACATAAATTATTACAATCAATACAAAAAGAACAAAGCTACCAACAACTAAGGGGCCGATTCCGATCTCGGCCGGTAGGGCTCCGAATCGGATTCGGCATTACCGGATCCGATTCGGAGCCCTGTTTCCTGACCGAATCGTACACGGGTCCGGCCGAGCGAGTACGATGCAAGCGCCCGCGAAATCGCCGACCGACTCGAACGCGGCTTCAACACGCTCCGACCGACTCGCACGGACACAACTCGCACCGCGCAATGGAGATGTTCCCCGGCCGGGTAAGTACGATGCGCACCGCGAGCAGTCCGACCGACTCGCGCCGTCCGGCTCGAAAGAGCTGTCGGAGCCGGACTTTGGGGGTCCACGTCGGACCCCCTGTACGCGTAGCCGCACGCGAGTCGCACACAGGGGGACCCATGGGTCCCCCTACCTGTGCTTGTACGGCACGATGCGCGTCGACGCATACCCGCTGAAGGGGGCGCCCTCGTTCGCCTCGCACCCATTGAGTCAATGGGAGCCCGCGTACGCGTTGTACGACCGGCTCCCATTGACTTCAATGGGAGTCCGACCGAATCGAGTCCGGGTGCATGCGTGCGCATCGTACTCGTTCGGTCGGACTGCCAGAGTCCGATTCGGTCGGAATTCTCTCCGGGTCCGGCTCGGTCGGAGAGATTTCCGGCCTGAATCGGAATTGGCCCCTAAGACTTGAACAGTCTGTAACACAGCTAAAAACAATAGCTAAATCCATACTTTAAAACAGTAATACATAAACATAGAAAAATCGTAATTGTAAACTGAATTCTTAACTAAACATTTCTTTTCAAACATCTAAAATATAAATATTATGTCAATTTAAACTTTAAAAAAAAAAATATTTGACATAATAAATATATTTTATATATTAAAAAATTTCAATAACACTTACAAAAATTTCATTTCCCTCCCATTGTAAATAATTTAAAATAACTTACATTTTTGTAGCTGAAGAATATAATTTGTAAAGAAAGGGAGCGACCCCACTACCCAAGAGACAGGGTACTACAGGTAAATAAAGGTAAAGACTCTCTTGGGACTACCAGAAGGTTATCTCAAATTACCTACAATCATATACACATCACAACCACCCAGTCATACAATGATAAAACAAATCAAACACACCAAATAATGATGGACCCTGTCAAACAATTATGGTATACACAATGATTAAAAAAAAAAAAATTATAACATACAATACTTTTATTAAAAATATTTTTTTCTTTTTCTTTCTTTCTATGGATTAAAAAATCTTACAAATTAAGCAAAATCACAATCACATAAATTAGAAAATACTGCATATATATTCCACAAGAGACAAAAAAGTAAAAATGTGAACACAATCAAAACATCATGGTCAGGTTATTCCAAATAGAATCCATTTCATAAATCCATTCAATGTCCATCAATAAAATCCTGTATTGGACACAAATAAGTTCCTTGGATATAACCATTTGCTTGAACAAAGGCGTCGATGCGTTTCGGTGGTGTTTGTTTAATAAAAGCCACCTTCCTCAGGACACAAATAATATTTGTCTCTCATTCAATATAAAAACATGATTTAAAACCTAATATAAAAACATAAAAACACAAATGTCACAATCCACAGATATTATATAACACAACATATTTAAAAAAAAAAAATCATTGTAAATACACAGGGGTCGATTCCGATCTCGGTCGGTAGGGCTCCGAATCGGATTCGGCTTTACCGGATCCGAGTCGGAGGCTTTGTTTCCGACCGAGTCATACAGAGGTCCGGACGCCCAAGTACGATGCGATTGAACTCAAAATTGCTGACCGACTCGTTTCCGGGTTCGATCCGCTCCGTCTGACTCGTTCGCACTCGATTCGTACCGCGCAATGGAGACGTTTTACGACCGAGCCAGTACGATGCACGATCCGGACAGCCGGATCGAGTCAGAGCCTCCGACATGAAAAAGCTCTCGGAAGCGGACTTCGGGGGTCCGTGCCGGAACCCCCTTCACCCGCAGCCATACGAGTCAGACACAGGGGGGACCCATGGGTCCCCCTATACATGCGTGTACGGTGCGGATGGCACCAACGCATACCCACTACAGGGGGCCCCCTTGTGCGCAACGTACCCATTGAGTCAATGGGAGCCCATGTACGCGTCGTACGACCAGCTCCCATTGACTTCAATGGGAGTCCGACCGAACCGAGTCCGGCAACATACGGCCGCATCGTACTCGCTCGGTCGGACTGCAGGGGTCCGGCTCGGTCGGAAAACAATCCGGATCCGGATCGGTCGGAGAGCTTTCCGACCCAGATCAGAATCGGCCCCAATTTATTATAGATTACATTACTTCGTTAAATCAAAGTGTTATAGATAATTGTAAAAAGGGTCCATTTCTTCAAGATTAATCTAACATACACCAAACTCCTAGAGACTCACACACACTAGTTAAAAAAAATATATATATATCAAGGAACACTTATCCTGATGTTACTGAAACCCACATACCTCAGCATACATACGGACAAATCAACACCACATCATACCTACCTACTCTATGTGGAATGTGTTCTATGGCTGTCCTAGGTCACTTTATAATCTCATAAGACCAATAGGAGTCCAAAACACTTCCGCTGGTATCTATTATAAAGCAAATATAAATTGTTGTCACAGCCTCTATAGGGTATAAGTTTAAAACAGACCCTTGAGGTCACAAAGGCCTTAGGGGTTCTACACAATATCCAACACACGCAACTGGGTCCCATACCTTACTAAAAATCCGTTAGTCCGGAACTGTAAGGAGCACCTCAGTATAGATCATTTGCAAGTGAAATGATATCCTTGCTCTTATTCATAAAATGGATGCCTGTATAGGGGAAATATAGGTATAATCGATCATTCCCTCCAGTGACCCTCACATACCTTACTCTTATTATTGATATATTAATACGTAATGATGCACTCACCACGTGTAGCTTTTATAGGGGTATCTCACGCCCGTAAAAATATTAAACCTTTTGATGTGCTCATAGTAGTACTTGATCCTCCAATATAAGGAAAGAAAACCACAGACCAGGGTCTGGAATGGCGGCAAATAAGTCTAAAACAACCGGGTGAAAAAATAATAAACATTAGACTAAAATAAGACCCCCATTTATCAGATATTACTCATGACCTACTGACCTGAGCCCAGGTCAATATAAATCTCCCCCATGAGTCAAGCCCATATGTTATTTGACGGGTTCATAAGCTGCAACCTAGGGTCATCTATATATAGTACCTCACTATACGAATCGGCTATTCACTATGACCAAATGGCGCCGGTTCCTTTCCAGCACCCATAGTCAATAGAAGGAGTCGCTGGCCAACTCATATCATATCATAAAGATATAATCCCCACGTAAAATACTATGAGGCGCATATTACCTTAGAGGATTGGCGCTATTCGAAAAATAGAATATCTGATAACGCCCCCTCTACTCTATTATACCTATAGTAACGATCTGTATTTCTCCCCGAAATTACCTTAGAGTTCGCAAAAAGTATCCTCCGTTCGGTCGCCCCTACAATCAGCAATCGGATGGAGTAAGGTGTTCCAACGCCACTATTTAAACACCCTCCTCAAAGCAAAACACCTGATGAGACTACGTCATTCCTGCCGCGACGGGTCTATACCGAACGGTCTTAAATCCGCCAGGCCTTAAGTGCGGAAACTAGTGGGCCCCACCATTTCCCTATCCTAATAAATAGGGAAATGGCGCAAATCGTAAATTGGAGAATTTATTAAACAAATCACTCCTCTATGCGCTACAAATAGTACCTGTTGTACTAAATTAACCAGGTGCTGATATAACCAAAAACCATAATACATACTCCCGCCTAAATACATCTCATAGAATTGTTGCAGTCTAATAGAAAGACCGATCTAATGAGGGTACAGTTTCCACATAAATACATTTCATTGAGAATCTAATGGAATAACCGATCTTTATTTAGCTGAAGAATTTAATCCAAACTGCCATAAATAAATCCAAACGTAGAAATATCCCAATACTTAGTTAAAAGTCCCCCCAAAAAATGGAAAAATACAACTGTATAAAATATAATATGCCGGCAATACATCCATAGTGTTGAATCCATAAAAAACACGAAAAATGTAATTAAAAAAGAAAATTTCCAGGAATACCTGAAAAATAAAGGAACTGTAAAATAATTGTTAGTTTACTAGAAACTAATATACAGTTCCTTAAAAAAAAAAGCATACTTTTCCCAACAGCAACTTCCAAACGTCAAAAACCTGTGGAAAAAACAACACAATCCCTCCCGCACAAATATACAGTAAAATCATTTGAAAACACACATAAAAAAGCGAATAACACCATACTCTCAACATAATTAAACATATATAGCAAACCCTAACACCGACCTATCAACGCACTAACCGCATTTCACATACGCAAAACTAAAACCTAAACCTCACAAAAAACACAAAATACAAACATTACATACACTATACATTACCTAACTACCTTCGCCCTACTCCTAAATTAAGCCTAAAAGCCATTAAATTAAACTTACCTTAACCGATGCGACGCAGCTTCCAACCGCAAGCTTCTTCCCTCAGAAATGACCTAAAACAACAAAGATAGCCTACAAAATAGAACTTAGTTTAAAAAATGGCTGCCTAATTGAAATAATAAAAATACTTTTCTACATTAAACTCAATGTAGATTGAAAATGTAATACAAAAAAATGTTTAAAAAATATTAATTAATATTACTATTGTGCAAAATGGTTTTTCTTTGCTGTTTAGAACTGTTAAATGATAATAGTAAATATTAGAACACAAATACAATTTATTATTATATATTAAATAAAATTATGTTAACTTACCAATGTAAGAATAAAAAATTGTACCTGTCGCTAAAAATGTGAAAAACTGTATTAATATAAAAAAAAAAATTTCTTTTACAAAATGCTTTCTTACATTTATAATATTATTTATGGATACAATTTAAATAATATTATACAAAATATAATATTATTTATCAGGAATTATGCAAATAATATAAAAAACTTATACAATGAAAAATTTGTAACAAAATGTATGTTATTAAAAATGTACACTATGGGGGTGATTAGGATGTAGGGCGGATCGCCACCGCCCGCATGGCGGTGGTGATCCGCCCACCATTTCCCACCACCCACCTCATATTTCCCCACCGCCATATTAGTATGGCGGTGGGGACCCAGGCGGACGGAAAGACCGTCCGCAGGTTTTCTGCCGGTAGGCAATCCGCCCGATTGCCTACCGGGCGGAAAAGGCCTGCAATATGGAGGTGGTGCCTTGCAGGCACCGCCATCCATATTAGGATGTTGGCGGTCACATGCCTTTCCATGGCGGAGACTCCGCGATGGAAAGGCATGCGGAGAAATGCCTTTGGGGGCCCGTTGCGGACCCCCTGGGGGTGGGGGGCTGCACTTGGGGGTACCCATGGTACCCCCCAACATTGGCATGCACAAGGTGGCAGGCACCGCACGGTGCCTGCCACCTTGTGCATACCAATGCACACAGTGCATTCCCAGCATTGTGGCAGACGGTGCTGTGTGCACCGCCCGCCACAATGCTGGGAATGGAGGATGCCACCGCCACGGTGGCGGTGGCATCCTAATCGCTGGTGCGGGACCGCCGCACCACTGGCGGCCAGTCCCAGCACCGCTAGGGTGTTGGGCGCCCGCCATCCTAATAGACCCCTATATGGAAGGCATATTTACAATATAAATAAATATTCTATAACTGTTACCAAAAAATATATATATTTGTAAAAAATGTACATATTTATCAACTTCTCCATTATATAAAACATAAAAATGTTTCATACTGACTATACTTAAAAATTATATGTTTAAATATGTACTAAATATGTAATGTGTCCAAAAAATAAAAATTGTATTATTGTTTCTCTTTATAACATTATATATATCAAACATTGTAAATAAAATAAAATGCATAATATTTCTTTGCTTGAGTCTTTGAATGAAAATAAAGACATAAATAAAATATAAATATTGTTCTGTATTTAATTCCTGTATTATTATTTTTTCTAAATTTACAATAAAATTATTATCTTATATTAACTTGCTGTTATAAATCTATTTTTAATACACATATAACATACTATTACCACTTAAACATTCATTTTTATCATTAACCTTGCTCCAAAATAAAGGACTTGTTTTTTACTATTCCCACTCTACACTATATTAACTCAGGGAAACTGCTGGACACTAAACATATATAATTTACTATTCCCACTCCAAACTATATTAACTCAGGGAAGGTGCTGGACAATAAACATATATAATTTACTATTCCCACTCCAAACTATATTAACTCAGGAAAAGTGCTGGACACTAAGGGGCCGATTCCGATTCAGGCCGGAAATCTCTCCGACCGAGCCGGACCCGGAGAGATTTCCGACCGAATCGGACTCTGGCAGTCCGACCGAACGAGTACGATGCGCACGCATGCAATCGGACTCGAGTCGGTCGGACTCCCATTGAGTCAATGGGAGCCGGACGTACAACGCGTGCGCGGGCTCCCATTGACCCAATGGAGTGCGAGGCGAACTACGGGTGCCCCCTACAGCGGAGTACGCCTCGGAGCGACTCGCGGCATACATGCACAGGTAGGAGGGACCCATGGGTCCCCCCTGTGTGCGACTCGCGCGGCTACGCATACATGGGGGTCCGACACGGACCCCCAAAGTGCGGCTCCGACTGCTCTGTCGAGCCGGACGGCGCGAGTCGGTCGGACTGCTCGCGGCGCGCATCGTACTTGCCCGGCCGGGGAACGTCTCCATCGCGCAGTGCGCGTCGTGTCCGTGCGAGTCGGTCGGAGCGCTTCGGACCGGCGAACAAGTCGGTCGGCGATTTCGCGTGCGCTCGCATAGTACTCGCTCTTCCGGACGCGCGTACGAATTGGTCGGGAAAGACGGCTCCGAATCGGATCCGGTTAAGCCGAATCCGATTCGGTGCCCTACCGGCCGAGATCGGAATCGGCCCCTTAACATATATAATTAACTATTCCCACTCCAAACTAGAAAAAGTCAGGGAAAGTGCTGGACACTAAAAATATATAATTTACTATTCCCACTTCAAACTAGAAAGAGTCAGGGAAGGTGCTGGACACTAAACATATATAATTTACTATTCCCACTCCAAAATATTTTAACTCAGGTGCTGGACACTAAACATATATAATTCACTATTTCCACTCCATAATATATTACCTCAGGAAAAGTGATGGACACCAAACATATATAATTTACTATTCCCACTCTAAACAAGAAAAAGTCAGGGAAGGCACTGGACACTAAACATATATAATTTAATATTCCCACTCCAAACTATATTAACTCAAGGAAGGTGCTGGACACTAAACGTATATAATTTACTATTCCCACTCCAAACTATAATAACTAAGGCAAAGTGCTGGACACTAAACATATATAATTTGCTATTTCCACTCCAAACTAGAAAAAGTCAGGGAAGGTGCTGGACACTAAAATATATAATTTACTATTCCTACTCCAAACTATTTTAACTCAGGGAAGGTGCTGGACACTAAACATATATAATTTACTATTCCTTCTCCAAACTATATTAACTCAGGAAAGTGCTGGACACTAAACATATATAATTTACTATTCCCACTCCAAAATATATTAACTCAGGGAGAGTGCTGGACACTAAACATATATAATTTACTATTCCCACTCTAAACAAGAAAAAGTCAGGGAAGGCGCTGTACACTAAACATATATAATTTACTATTCCTACTCCAAACTATTTTAACTCAGGGAATGTGCTGGACACTAAACATATATAATTTACTATTCCTACTCCAAACTATATTAACTCAGGAAAGGGCTGGACACTAAACATATATAATTTATTATTCCCACTCCAAACTATATTAACTCAGGGAAAGTGCTGGACACTAAACATATATAATTTACTATTCCCACTCCAAACTAGAAAAAGTCAGGGAAAGTGCTGCACACTAAACATATATAATTTACTATTCCCACTCCAAACTAGAAAAAGTCAGGGAAGGTGCTGGACACTAAACATATATAATTTATTATTCCCACTCCAAAATATATTAACTCAGGGAAGGTGCTGGACACTAAGGGGCTGATTCCGATCTCGGCCGGTAGGGCTCCGAATCGGATTCGGCTTTACCGGATCCGATTCGGAGCCCTGTTTCCCGACCGATTCATACGTGCGTCCGGGCGAGCGAGTACGATGCGAAATCTCCGACCGACTCGTTCGCGACACCCAACCGCACCGACCGACTCGTTCGCGAAAGCCGACCGCTCTGACCGACTCGCACGGACACGACTCGCACCGCGCAATGGTGGCGTTCCCCGGCCGGGTAAGTACGATGCGCGCCTCGAGCAGTCCGACCGACTCGCGCCGTCCGGCTCAAAGAGCAGTCGGAGCCGCACTTTGGGGGTCCGTGTCGGACCCCCTGTATGCGTAGCCGCGCGAGTCGCACACAGGGGGGACCCATAGGTCCCCCTACCTGTGCATGTATGCCGCGAGTCGCATCGGGCGTACCCGCTGTAGGGGCGCCCTTGTTCGCCTCGCACCCATTGAGTCAATGGGAGCCCGCGTACGCGTTGTACGTCCGGCTCCCATTGACTTCAATGGGAGTCCGACCGACTTCGAGTCCGATTGCATGCGTGCGCATCGTACTCGTTCGGTCGGACTGCCAAGTCCGGTCGGTCGGAAATCTCTCCGGGTCCGGCTCGGTCGGAGAGATTTCGGCCGAATCGAGAATCGACCCCTAAACATATATAATTTACTATTCCCACTCCAAAATATATTAACTCAGGAAAAGTGCTGGACACTAAACATATAAAATTTACTATTCCCACTCTAAACAAGAAAAAGTCAGGGAAGGCGCTGTACACTAAACATATATAATTTAATATTCCCACTCCAAACTATATTAACTCAAGGAAGGTGCTGGACACTAAACATATATAATTTACTATTCCAACTCCAAACTATATTAACTAAGGGAAAGTGCTGGACACTAAACAAATATAATTTACTATTCCCACTCTAAACAAGAAAAAGTCAGGGAAGGTGCTGGACACTAAACATATATAATTTACTATTCCCACTCCAAACTATGGGCTCTATTACGATGGTGGGTGGACAAAGTCCGCCCGCCACCGCAACGGCCAAAGGGACCGCCCGCTATAGGTGCGGCGGTCCCGCACCTGCATTTATGATGCCACCGTGTCGGTGGCATCCCCTATTCCCAGCATTGTGTCGGGCGGTGCTCACATCACCGCCCGCCACAATGCTGGGAATGCACGTTGTGCATTGACATGCACAAGGCGACAGGCACCGCGCAGTACCTGCCACTTTGTCCCTGCCAATGCAGGGGGGTACCATAGGTACCCCTCATGTGCACCCCCCATCCCCCCAACATCCCATGGGCCCGCTACGGGCCCCCAACAGCGAAGACCACATGCCTTTCCATGACGGCAACGCCTGCCATGGAAGGGCTGCTCGCCATCATCATAATATGGATGGCGGTGTCTTCTGAACACCGCCACCATATTATGCATGTTTTCCGCCCGGTCGACGAGTCGACCGGCGGAGCGCGGCGGACGATCTTTCCGTCCGCCGTGGACCCCCCAGCCATCATAATATGACGGGGGTCTTTCTGGTGTGGATGGCGGGCGGTTCGCCCCCGCCGGGCCGGCGGTGGCTACCACCGGCCCTGCGGGGGCAAACCGCCCACCGTCCTAATGGGCCCCTATATATTAACTAAGGGAAAGTGCTGGACACTAAACATATATAATTTACTATTTCCACTCCAAACTAGAAAAAGTCAGGGAAGGTGCTGGACACTAAAATATAGAATTTACTATTCCTACTCCAAACTATTTTAACTCAGGGAAGGTGCTGGACACTAAACATATATAATTTACTATTCCTACTCCAAACTATATTAACTCAGGGAAAGTGCTGGACACTAAACATATATAATTTACTATTTCCACTCCAAACTATATTAACTCAGGGAAAGTGCTGGACACTAAACATATATAATTTACTATTCCCACTCCAAACTAGAAAAAGTCAGGGAAGGTGCTGGACACTAAACATATATAATTTACTATTCCCACTCCAAAATATATTAACTCAGGGAAGGTGCTGGACAATAAACATATATAATTTACTATTCCCATTCCAAAATATATTAACTCAGGAAAAGTGCTGGACACTAAACATATATAATTTACTATTCCCACTCTAAACAAGAAAAAGTCAGGGAAGGCGCTGTACACTAAACATATATAATTTAATATTCCCACTCCAAACTAGAAAAAGTCAGGGAAAGTGCTGGACACTAAACATATATAATTTACTATTCCCATTCCAAAATATATTAACTCAGGAAAAGTGCTGGACACTAAACATATATAATTTACTATTCCCACTCTAAACAAGAAAAAGTCAGGGAAGGCGCTGTACACTAAACATATATAATTTAATATTCCCACTCCAAACTATATTAACTCAAGAAAGGTGCTGGACACTAAACATATATAATTTACTATTCCCACTCCAAACTATATTAACTAAGGGAAAGTGCTGGACACTCAGGGGCCGATTCCGATCCGGGCCGGAAATCACTCCGACCGAGCCGGACCCGGAGAGATTTCCGACCGAATCGGACTCTGGCAGTCCGACCGAACGAGTACGATGCGCACGCATGCAATCGGACTCGAGTCGGTCGGACTCCCATTGAAGTCAATGGGAGCCGTACGTACAACGCGTACGCGGGCTCCCATTGACTCAATGGGTGCGAGGCGAACAAGGGCGCCCCCTACAGTGGGTATGCCTCGATGCGACTCGCGGCATACATGCACAGGTAGGGGGGACCCATGGGTCCCCCCTGTGTGAGACTCGCGTGGCTACACGTACAGGGGGATCCGACATGGACCCCCAAAGTGCGGCTCCGACTGCTCTTTCGAGCCGGATGGTGCGAGTCGGTCGGACTGCTCGAGGCGCGCATCGTACTTGCCCGGCCGGGGAACGTCTCCATTGCGCGGTGCGAGTCGTGTCCGTGCGAGTTGGTCGGAGCGCTTCGGACCCGCAAACGAGTCGGTCGGCGATTTCGCGTGCGCTCGCCTCGTACTCGCTCGGCCGGACCACGTACGAATCAGTCGGGAAATAGGGCTCCGAATCGGATCCGGTTAAGCCGAATCCGATTCGGTGCCCTACCGGCTGAGATCGGAATCGGCCCCTAAACATATATAATTTACTATTTCCACTCCAAACTAGAAAAAGTCAGGGAAGGTGTTGGACACTAAAATATATAATTTACTATTCCTACTCCAAACTATTTTAACTCAGGGAAGGTGCTGGACACTAAACATATATAATTTACTATTCCTACTCCAAACTATATTAACTCAGGGAAAGTGCTGGACACTAAACATATATAATTTACTATTCACACTCCAAACTATATTAAATCAGGGAAGGTGCTGGACACTAATCATATATAATTTACTATTCCTACTCCAAACTATATTAACTCAGGGAAAGTGCTGGACACTAAACATATATAATTTACTATTCCCACTCCAAACTAGAACAAGTCAGGGAAGGTGCTGGACACTAAACATATATAATTTACTATTCCCACTCCAAAATATATTAACTCAGGGAAGGTTCTGGACACTAAACATATATAATTTACTATTCCCACTCCAAACTATATTAACTAAGGGACAGTGCTGGACACTAAGCATATATATTTTACTATTCCCACTCCAAACTATATTAACTCAGGGAAGGTGCTGGACACTAAACATATATAATTTACTATTCCCACTCCAAACTCTATTAACTAGGGGAAAGTGCTGTGCACTAAAAATAAATAATTTACTATTCCCACTCACAACTATATTAACCCAGGGAAGGTGTTGGACAGTAAGCATATATAATTTGCTATTCCCACTCCAAACTATATTAACTCAAGGAAAGTGCAAAACAATATACTCATAAAATATAATATTCACAAAAAAAGTACATAAACAGATATAAAATAATACACACTATACACATATTTTAACCTATTCCCAATTCTAAAAACATATCGAGAACATAGGAGCCGATTAGGATGGTGGAAGGCCCACCACCGCCAGGCTGGCGGTGACGGTCCTTCCGCCATCACTAAGCGTTTTACCCACCGCCCAATTAGGATGGCGGTGGGTACCGCGGCGGACGCAAAGTCTGCCCACCACTACACCGCCAAAGGCCATCGGTGCAGGGTGCCTAAAATGGTGGCGGTGCCTAGCAGGCACCGTCCACCAGATTAAGATGTTGTAAGGGAAAGGCTGGCGGGGATGGGGTCTGGGGACCAGTTGCGGGCCCCCCTTTTTCCAGGGGGAGGTGTTGCTGCACTGGGGGGATACCCATGGTACCCCCCTGCATTTCCCTGCACTGGGTGGCAGGCACCGCATGGTGCCTGCCACGCTGTGCAGGGAAATGCAGTGCATGCCATTTTAACATAGTGAATGGTGCTGCAGCACCGTCCGCAATGTTAAAGGCCCGGGATGCGCCCATCATACTGGCGGGCCCATCGTAATATGTGTGGTGGGACCTCCGCATTACTGGCGGGCGGTCCCCACCACCGCAACGATGGCGGGCGGACTCATGTCCGCCTGCCATCGTAATGAGCCCCAAAGTTATGAGATTGTGTTAACTATTTTTACAGATCTTCTTGTATTTATAAATTACATGATAAAAAAATATTTTTTTTAGATAAAATAAAATATAAATATTAATTTTATATAAAAATGTTAAACATTAAAAAAATTTACTTTTCATCTTTATAGCAGTAATAATTACAAACCCAAACATTCAACATCCTCAAAGTTTAAAATGTAATAATTTTTTATTTACATTTTTAAATTTTTTAACTATTACACTTTTTAAAAAAAAAAATGCACAATAATCCCATCCCAACACAAAACACCTCTACATTAAATATTTATTTATTTTTTATTATTTTTATTTTTAACTACTATAATACCATATAAAAAAACTCATAATAAAAAATAAAAAAAATTAATTTCAACTTTTAGCTTTTTCCAAATATTTTTTAATTTTAATCGTTACTCCACAAAATTATCTGCAATAGCCACAATTTTTCACTATTAATATACAAATGTTATTAATACTTGTAAAAAAAGTTGTAATTTTGTATTTTTTTTTTTTTAAACTAGCCCCGTCATACCATATAAACCCAACATCCCACTCCTAAAAACATTTGTAAATGTCTTTATTATTACTTAAATGTTTTTTTTTAATTTTAATAAAACATTTTAAAACACTCCCCACCCTTATCCGCTATAACCCCAACATGATGCTCCTAAAAAATAATTTAAAATGTATTAAATATTACCCCAAAAAAATGTAAATGTCATTTTATTTTAAAACACTCCCCACCCTTATCCCCTACAACCCCAACATCCCGCCCCTAAAACACAATTTTAAATTTCTTTAACATTTATTAAAAAAATGTAAATTTCCCCCAATTTTTTTTTTAAACACTCCCCACCCTTATCACCTATAATCCCAATATCCCGCTCCTAAAAACAAATTTACATTTCTTTAATATTACTTAAAAAAATTTAAAATTAAATTTTTTTTTAAAAAGCACTCCCCACCCTTATCCCCTATAAACCCAACATACAGCTCCTAAAACAATTTTTCAATAAAACATATCCAATTTATTAAAAATCATTATTACATTTACAAATATATGCTATAATAAAAAATTTACTACATTTACAAAATCAATATTTTTTAAGAACGATATTTTCAAAATCAATATTTTTAACAACGACATTTTATACAACACACTAAATCGATTTTCTTGACATCGATATTATAAACCACAATAATTTTGACTATTGACATTAAAAACTCGATATTATAACAAAACGATATTTAAAACTCGATATTATGTCTACTTACCATTTATAGTGTCATAGCGGGTTGTTGGGTTTGTGGGGAATAGAGTGGGAAGTTTAATCAGTAATAATTAATTATTTCATACTTAACAATTTTTAAGTAAATATGTGATTGATGGAATACTTTTATACTTTAGTTTAATTTTAGGTGCAGATTGCTAGACTTGTAGAGGTACAGGTCGGGAAGTTAGTTAAGTAATAATTAATTATTAATTAGCTAAAATTTGTATTAATATTTTAATTGATTAATAATGATGTATATTGTATAATATTTTGATGATTTAGTTATATTTTAGAGGTGGGCTTTTGGGTTTGTAGGGGATTAGGGTGGGAAGTGTATTAAGTTGTAATTAATTAACAATCAAATATTACTTGTTAATTAATTATTTAATTGATTATCAATCATGTAAATTGTGTTATGCTCATTTATTTTAGCTGTATTTAGGTGTGGGCAGCTAGGTTTGTAGGGGTGTTGGTTGGGAAATTAATAATTAGTTAAACAACAATTAATTATGTAAATTGTTTACTATATATATATATATATATATATATACTTGAAGATGAAGGATCACAAGAAAACAACAGCCAGCCAGGGCAAAAATCTGGATCCCAAAGGATACAATGAGTCACAAAGAAATAAAATATCCAAGAAAGAAGTGACTCAAACAGATAAATTCACCAAAGAACAAAAATATATTTCCACTACAACGTTTCAGCTTCCGCCTTCCTCAGGTAGTACAAGATGGTTTGCTCAGTGGCTGCACAGATGACACAGCTGAATTTTCAAAAAGCATCATGAGTGAAGATTCCATTTGGAATGTGGAATCAATGCAGTCCTGAGAACTCTTGAGATATGCAGTAATCAGATTGTATTATCAGTAATGTTCAGTCCATCTGGATGCAGTGATTTTAAACGGTACATCCAGAAGTTTTCTCTGGAGTCCAGTAGTTCTTCCTTTGAGACATGTTCCACGGGGAAAATCTTCAAATCTGATAGTAAATGATCCACAAGGTTAAAATGATTGGCTACAGGCTGGTCAATTTTCTTATTAATTATTGCCGATTTGTGGTTCCTGAATCGTGTACGGAGGTCATTCACTGTTTGGCCTACATATTGTTTTTTACAGCTTTGCCGTTGGCACTGAATCACATAAATAATGCATGTTGAGCGACATGTAAGATGCTGTCTTATTCCATAGGTCCTTCTTGTAACAGAACTAGTTACTGATGATGTTTGTAAAAGGTATTCACACGTGATGCACCTTTTAGAGTCACAGCAATGAACCCCTGCATTTGTTACAACTTGCTTGAGTTCAGCTCTCACAATAAGAGATCGTAAATTTGGAGCTCTGCGGTAAGCAATGACTGGCGGTTTTGGAAAAACCTTTTGCAATTTTTCACAAGTAGACAGTAAGGGAAATGTTTTTGCATTATATTTCTGTAGTTGGGAGCTGATGGATGATAGTCAACCACAAATGGAGTTCTGTCACTTTTGTTTCTGCCGTTGGTATTCCAAATAAGTGCTTCTCTGGGTAACTGCAAAGACTTGTCAATTTGTTGCTGTATGATATGCAGAGGATAGCCTCGCCTTTTAAATAATGTAGCAAGCTCCTGTAGATGGTCTTTACAGGTTTCCTCATTGCTGCAGATGCGTCTTATTCTGAGTGCTTGGCTGTAGATGATGCTCAGTTTAGTGTGGTGTGGGTGACATGAAGTCCAGTTTAGATACAAATGAGCATCTGTAGGCTTGTGGTACAGATCAGTTGTAATTTTCTGTTCATGAATGGTGAGTAGCACATCCAGAAAAGGGAGATGATGCTTCTGTTTAGTATTGCTGCTGGTAAATTTGATGGTAGGATGGATATTGTTGATATAAGCTGTAAATTGTTCCAATGCTCTACTTCCTGCATTCCATATTATAAATATGTCATCAATGTATCTTAGCCATACCAGTGGTTTGATGCTATAAGTAGCAAGTATACAGTTCTCTAGTTTGCCCATGAAGATATTTGCATAGGATGGAGCCATCCGAGTGCCCATGGAAGTCCCTTGTATCTGCAGATAGTGTTTACCATTGAATGTAAAATTGTTGGATTTAAGGATAACTCTTGCAAAGTTGGTAAGCACATTTGTTGATGGCTTTTTCACAGTTCTTTTATTAAGAGCTTCAGATAATGCCATAAGCCCATCCTCATGTGGTATATTGGTGTATAATGATGTAACATCAAATGTAGCCAGAAGAGTATCATCATCAAATGTGTAGGTTTGGTTTAATTTTTCAATAATCTGAAGGAAGTGACTGGTATCTTTAACAAATGATGGAAGTTCCTGTACAATGGGCTGGAGGTGCAGGTCGACAAATAAAGATAGTCTCTCAGTGGCTGTGTCATTGCCAGAGATGATGGGACGGCCAGGATTGTTCATTTTGTGAATTTTGGGAAGCATATAAAATCTCCCAGGTCTTGGTTTGGGATGAACAAGTATATCTGCTGTTGTTTCATCAATGAGGTTTAAGCTCCTGTACCTTACAACCATGTTCTTAATTTCTTTGTTTAAGTCTTCTGTGGGATCAGTTTCTAAAGGTTTGTAAGTGTTGGTATCCATTAGTTGTCTCATTCCTTCCTCAATATAATCACTTACTTTCAAGGCAACCACTGCACCACCTTTGTCTGCCGGTTTTATAATGACATCCATTCTCTGTTGAAGGAGGTGGAGAGCTTTTCTCTCTTCTCGGGTAATGTTATCAAAAATCCTCTTAGGTGCTGATTCCTTGATGAGTTTGTTGATGGATAAAATGTATGTATCAAGAACAGGATTTCTACCACATTGAGGAGTCCATGATTTGGGATGGCGGAACTTCTTAAATGGATCTGGAAGGTAGCTTGGCAGACCAACATTAGCATTATTGTAAAAGTATTCTGCAAGTCTGCATCTTCTCTCGAAGGTTTTTAGGTCTCTCATCATGTTGGCCATATTATGGTCCTTCGGTACAGGACAGAAATAAAGGCCTTTGCTCAAGAGGTTCAATTCACCTGGTGATAGGAGCCCTCCAGTCAAGTCAATAACTGGGTCGGATGTCTGGAAGGGTTGTAGCTGGCTGATGCTATGCAGCTTCTTTTGTCTTATAAATCTTCTGTTTTTTTATGCTGTTTACTCACAGGGCTTACACTGACAAGAAAATCTCCAAAAACAGAATGATTTAGAAAGTGGTGAGTTGGAAGAGGAGGTATATGAAATCTTAACATATCTCTTTTTAGTTTTGCAGATTTAATTTCAATAGCATTCCTGGCAGTCATCTTTTTACTACTGCAACCCTCTGTAGTATGTGTGCCACTTCAGAGTCACTTTTTGTGTTCTTTAAAAGTTCCAGTTCTTTTTGTAGCTTGGCTTTAAGCATTTGCATTTTTTGAATGGTTACTTTAATAGATGCCAATAGTAGGGCCATTGATGAGTTATGCAGTAAAATATTCCATGTAGCGGACCATTCACAACTAGTTAGTTTAAAAGGTGGCTTAGACTTAACCTCCAACCCCATAGGATAGATGTTAAGTTTTTTATAGATTTGTAAATGTGCTATTGTAAATTGGCACTTACTGATTTTCTCCTGGATGAACAGCGCATATCTAGGATGTAGATTTGTTCTTGACATGGTGGTTGCTTCTGGCTTGAGTGTCGGATCCGGGGAGGATACAGGTTTGTAATCCCAAAAGAGTATACTTGAAGATGAAGGATCACAAGAAAACAACAGCCAGCCAGGGCAAAAATCTGGATCCCAAAGGATACAATGAGTCACAAAGAAATAAAATATCCAAGAAAGAAGTGACTCAAACAGATAAATTCACCAAAGAACAAAAATATATTTCCACTACAACGTTTCAGCTTCCGCCTTCCTCAGGTAGTACAAGATGGTTTGCTCAGTGGCTGCACAGATGACACAGCTGAATTTTCAAAAAGCATCATGAGTGAAGATTCCATTTGGAATGTGGAATCAATGCAGTCCTGAGAACTCTTGAGATATGCAGTAATCAGATTGTATTATCAGTAATGTTCAGTCCATCTGGATGCAGTGATTTTAAACGGTACATCCAGAAGTTTTCTCTGGAGTCCAGTAGTTCTTCCTTTGAGACATGTTCCACGGGGAAAATCTTCAAATCTGATAGTAAATGATCCACAAGGTTACAACAAATTGACAAGTCTTTGCAGTTACCCAGAGAAGCACTTATTTGGAATACCAACGGCAGAAACAAAAGTGACAGAACTCCATTTGTGGTTGACTATCATCCATCAGCTCCCAACTACAGAAATATAATGCAAAAAACATTTCCCTTACTGTCTACTTGTGAAAAATTGCAAAAGGTTTTCCAAAACCGCCAGTCATTGCTTACCGCAGAGCTCCAAATTTACGATCTCTTATTGTGAGAGCTGAACTCAAGCAAGTTGTAACAAATGCAGGGGTTCATTGCTGTGACTCTAAAAGGTGCATCACGTGTGAATACCTTTTACAAACATCATCAGTAACTAGTTCTGTTACAAGAAGGACCTATGGAATAAGACAGCATCTTACATGTCGCTCAACATGCATTATTTATGTGATTCAGTGCCAACGGCAAAGCTGTAAAAAACAATATGTAGGCCAAACAGTGAATGACCTCCGTACACGATTCAGGAACCACAAATCGGCAATAATTAATAAGAAAATTGACCAGCCTGTAGCCAATCATTTTAACCTTGTGGATCATTTACTATCAGATTTGAAGATTTTCCCCGTGGAACATGTCTCAAAGGAAGAACTACTGGACTCCAGAGAAAACTTCTGGATGTACCGTTTAAAATCACTGCATCCAGATGGACTGAACATTACTGATAATACAATCTGATTACTGCATATCTCAAGAGTTCTCAGGACTGCATTGATTCCACATTCCAAATGGAATCTTCACTCATGATGCTTTTTGAAAATTCAGCTGTGTCATCTGTGCAGCCACTGAGCAAACCATCTTGTACTACCTGAGGAAGGCGGAAGCTGAAACGTTGTAGTGGAAATATATTTTTGTTCTTTGGTGAATTTATCTGTTTGAGTCACTTCTTTCTTGGATATTTTATTTCTTTGTGACTCATTGTATCCTTTGGGATCCAGATTTTTGCCCTGGCTGGCTGTTGTTTTCTTGTGATCCTTCATCTTCAAGTATACTCTTTTTGGGATTACAAACCTGTATCCTCCCGGATCCGACACTCAAGCCAGAAGCAACCACCATGTCAAGAACAAATCTACATCCTAGATATGCGCTGTTCATCCAGGAGAAAATCAGTAAGTGCCAATTTACAATAGCACATTTACAAATCTATAAAAAACTTAACATCTATCCTATGGGGTTGGAGGTTAAGTCTAAGCCACCTTTTAAACTAACTAGTTGTGAATGGTCCGCTACATGGAATATTTTACTGCATAACTCATCAATGGCCCTACTATTGGCATCTATTAAAGTAACCATTCAAAAAATGCAAATGCTTAAAGCCAAGCTACAAAAAGAACTGGAACTTTTAAAGAACACAAAAAGTGACTCTGAAGTGGCACACATACTACAGAGGGTTGCAGTAGTAAAAAAGATGACTGCCAGGAATGCTATTGAAATTAAATCTGCAAAACTAAAAAGAGATATGTTAAGATTTCATATACCTCCTCTTCCAACTCACCACTTTCTAAATCATTCTGTTTTTGGAGATTTTCTTGTCAGTGTAAGCCCTGTGAGTAAACAGCATAAAAAACAGAAGATTTATAAGACAAAAGAAGCTGCATAGCATCAGCCAGCTACAACCCTTCCAGACATCCGACCCAGTTATTGACTTGACTGGAGGGCTCCTATCACCAGGTGAATTGAACCTCTTGAGCAAAGGCCTTTATTTCTGTCCTGTACCGAAGGACCATAATATGGCCAACATGATGAGAGACCTAAAAACCTTCGAGAGAAGATGCAGACTTGCAGAATACTTTTACAATAATTCTAATGTTGGTCTGCCAAGCTACCTTCCAGATCCATTTAAGAAGTTCCGCCATCCCAAATCATGGACTCCTCAATGTGGTAGAAATCCTGTTCTTGATACATACATTTTATCCATCAACAAACTCATCAAGGAATCAGCACCTAAGAGGATTTTTGATAACATTACCCGAGAAGAGAGAAAAGCTCTCCACCTCCTTCAACAGAGAATGGATGTCATTATAAAACCGGCAGACAAAGGTGGTGCAGTGGTTGCCTTGAAAGTAAGTGATTATATTGAGGAAGGAATGAGACAACTAATGGATACCAACACTTACAAACCTTTAGAAACTGATCCCACAGAAGACTTAAACAAAGAAATTAAGAACATGGTTGTAAGGTACAGGAGCTTAAACCTCATTGATGAAACAACAGCAGATATACTTGTTCATCCCAAACCAAGACCTGGGAGATTTTATATGCTTCCCAAAATTCACAAAATGAACAATCCTGGCCGTCCCATCATCTCTGGCAATGACACAGCCACTGAGAGACTATCTTTATTTGTCGACCTGCACCTCCAGCCCATTGTACAGGAACTTCCATCATTTGTTAAAGATACCAGTCACTTCCTTCAGATTATTGAAAAATTAAACCAAACCTACACATTTGATGATGATACTCTTCTGGCTACATTTGATGTTACATCATTATACACCAATATACCACATGAGGATGGGCTTATGGCATTATCTGAAGCTCTTAATAAAAGAACTGTGAAAAAGCCATCAACAAATGTGCTTACCAACTTTGCAAGAGTTATCCTTAAATCCAACAATTTTACATTCAATGGTAAACACTATCTGCAGATACAAGGGACTTCCATGGGCACTCGGATGGCTCCATCCTATGCAAATATCTTCATGGGCAAACTAGAGAACTGTATACTTGCTACTTATAGCATCAAACCACTGGTATGGCTAAGATACATTGATGACATATTTATAATATGGAATGCAGGAAGTAGAGCATTGGAACAATTTACAGCTTATATCAACAATATCCATCCTACCATCAAATTTACCAGCAGCAATACTAAACAGAAGCATCATCTCCCTTTTCTGGATGTGCTACTCACCATTCATGAACAGAAAATTACAACTGATCTGTACCACAAGCCTACAGATGCTCATTTGTATCTAAACTGGACTTCATGTCACCCACACCACACTAAACTGAGCATCATCTACAGCCAAGCACTCAGAATAAGACGCATCTGCAGCAATGAGGAAACCTGTAAAGACCATCTACAGGAGCTTGCTACATTATTTAAAAGGCGAGGCTATCCTCTGCATATCATACAGCAACAAATTGACAAGTCTTTGCAGTTACCCAGAGAAGCACTTATTTGGAATACCAACGGCAGAAACAAAAGTGACAGAACTCCATTTGTGGTTGACTATCATCCATCAGCTCCCAACTACAGAAATATAATGCAAAAAACATTTCCCTTACTGTCTACTTGTGAAAAATTGCAAAAGGTTTTTCCAAAACCGCCAGTCATTGCTTACCGCAGAGCTCCAAATTTACGATCTCTTATTGTGAGAGCTGAACTCAAGCAAGTTGTAACAAATGCAGGGGTTCATTGCTGTGACTCTAAAAGGTGCATCACGTGTGAATACCTTTTACAAACATCATCAGTAACTAGTTCTGTTACAAGAAGGACCTATGGAATAAGACAGCATCTTACATGTCGCTCAACATGCATTATTTATGTGATTCAGTGCCAACGGCAAAGCTGTAAAAAACAATATGTAGGCCAAACAGTGAATGACCTCCGTACACGATTCAGGAACCACAAATCGGCAATAATTAATAAGAAAATTGACCAGCCTGTAGCCAATCATTTTAACCTTGTGGATCATTTACTATCAGATTTGAAGATTTTCCCCGTGGAACATGTCTCAAAGGAAGAACTACTGGACTCCAGAGAAAACTTCTGGATGTACCGTTTAAAATCACTGCATCCAGATGGACTGAACATTACTGATAATACAATCTGATTACTGCATATCTCAAGAGTTCTCAGGACTGCATTGATTCCACATTCCAAATGGAATCTTCACTCATGATGCTTTTTGAAAATTCAGCTGTGTCATCTGTGCAGCCACTGAGCAAACCATCTTGTACTACCTGAGGAAGGCGGAAGCTGAAACGTTGTAGTGGAAATATATTTTTGTTCTTTGGTGAATTTATCTGTTTGAGTCACTTCTTTCTTGGATATTTTATTTCTTTGTGACTCATTGTATCCTTTGGGATCCAGATTTTTGCCCTGGCTGGCTGTTGTTTTCTTGTGATCCTTCATCTTCAAGTATACTCTTTTGGGATTACAAACCTGTATCCTCCCGGATCCGACACTCAAGCCAGAAGCAACCACCATGTCAAGAACAAATCTACATCCTAGATATGCGCTGTTCATCCAGGAGAAAATCAGTAAGTGCCAATTTACAATAGCACATTTACAAATCTATAAAAAACTTAACATCTATCCTATGGGGTTGGAGGTTAAGTCTAAGCCACCTTTTAAACTAACTAGTTGTGAATGGTCCGCTACATGGAATATTTTACTGCATAACTCATCAATGGCCCTACTATTGGCATCTATTAAAGTAACCATTCAAAAAATGCAAATGCTTAAAGCCAAGCTACAAAAAGAACTGGAACTTTTAAAGAACACAAAAAGTGACTCTGAAGTGGCACACATACTACAGAGGGTTGCAGTAGTAAAAAGATGACTGCCAGGAATGCTATTGAAATTAAATCTGCAAAACTAAAAAGAGATATGTTAAGATTTCATATACCTCCTCTTCCAACTCACCACTTTCTAAATCATTCTGTTTTTGGAGATTTTCTTGTCAGTGTAAGCCCTGTGAGTAAACAGCATAAAAAAAACAGAAGATTTATAAGACAAAAGAAGCTGCATAGCATCAGCCAGCTACAACCCTTCCAGACATCCGACCCAGTTATTGACTTGACTGGAGGGCTCCTATCACCAGGTGAATTGAACCTCTTGAGCAAAGGCCTTTATTTCTGTCCTGTACCGAAGGACCATAATATGGCCAACATGATGAGAGACCTAAAAACCTTCGAGAGAAGATGCAGACTTGCAGAATACTTTTACAATAATTCTAATGTTGGTCTGCCAAGCTACCTTCCAGATCCATTTAAGAAGTTCCGCCATCCCAAATCATGGACTCCTCAATGTGGTAGAAATCCTGTTCTTGATACATACATTTTATCCATCAACAAACTCATCAAGGAATCAACACCTAAGAGGATTTTTGATAACATTACCCGAGAAGAGAGAAAAGCTCTCCACCTCCTTCAACAGAGAATGGATGTCATTATAAAACCGGCAGACAAAGGTGGTGCAGTGGTTGCCTTGAAAGTAAGTGATTATATTGAGGAAGGAATGAGACAACTAATGGATACCAACACTTACAAACCTTTAGAAACTGATCCCACAGAAGACTTAAACAAAGAAATTAAGAACATGGTTGTAAGGTACAGGAGCTTAAACCTCATTGATGAAACAACAGCAGATATACTTGTTCATCCCAAACCAAGACCTGGGAGATTTTATATGCTTCCCAAAATTCACAAAATGAACAATCCTGGCCGTCCCATCATCTCTGGCAATGACACAGCCACTGAGAGACTATCTTTATTTGTCGACCTGCACCTCCAGCCCATTGTACAGGAACTTCCATCATTTGTTAAAGATACCAGTCACTTCCTTCAGATTATTGAAAAATTAAACCAAACCTACACATTTGATGATGATACTCTTCTGGCTACATTTGATGTTACATCATTATACACCAATATACCACATGAGGATGGGCTTATGGCATTATCTGAAGCTCTTAATAAAAGAACTGTGAAAAAGCCATCAACAAATGTGCTTACCAACTTTGCAAGAGTTATCCTTAAATCCAACAATTTTACATTCAATGGTAAACACTATCTGCAGATACAAGGGACTTCCATGGGCACTCGGATGGCTCCATCCTATGCAAATATCTTCATGGGCAAACTAGAGAACTGTATACTTGCTACTTATAGCATCAAACCACTGGTATGGCTAAGATACATTGATGACATATTTATAATATGGAATGCAGGAAGTAGAGCATTGGAACAATTTACAGCTTATATCAACAATATCCATCCTACCATCAAATTTACCAGCAGCAATACTAAACAGAAGCATCATCTCCCTTTTCTGGATGTGCTACTCACCATTCATGAACAGAAAATTACAACTGATCTGTACCACAAGCCTACAGATGCTCATTTGTATCTAAACTGGACTTCATGTCACCCACACCACACTAAACTGAGCATCATCTACAGCCAAGCACTCAGAATAAGACGCATCTGCAGCAATGAGGAAACCTGTAAAGACCATCTACAGGAGCTTGCTACATTATTTAAAAGGCGAGGCTATCCTCTGCATATCATACAGCAACAAATTGACAAGTCTTTGCAGTTACCCAGAGAAGCACTTATTTGGAATACCAACGGCAGAAACAAAAGTGACAGAACTCCATTTGTGGTTGACTATCATCCATCAGCTCCCAACTACAGAAATATAATGCAAAAAACATTTCCCTTACTGTCTACTTGTGAAAAATTGCAAAAGGTTTTTCCAAAACCGCCAGTCATTGCTTACCGCAGAGCTCCAAATTTACGATCTCTTATTGTGAGAGCTGAACTCAAGCAAGTTGTAACAAATGCAGGGGTTCATTGCTGTGACTCTAAAAGGTGCATCACGTGTGAATACCTTTTACAAACATCATCAGTAACTAGTTCTGTTACAAGAAGGACCTATGGAATAAGACAGCATCTTACATGTCGCTCAACATGCATTATTTATGTGATTCAGTGCCAACGGCAAAGCTGTAAAAAACAATATGTAGGCCAAACAGTGAATGACCTCCGTACACGATTCAGGAACCACAAATCGGCAATAATTAATAAGAAAATTGACCAGCCTGTAGCCAATCATTTTAACCTTGTGGATCATTTACTATCAGATTTGAAGATTTTCCCCGTGGAACATGTCTCAAAGGAAGAACTACTGGACTCCAGAGAAAACTTCTGGATGTACCGTTTAAAATCACTGCATCCAGATGGACTGAACATTACTGATAATACAATCTGATTACTGCATATCTCAAGAGTTCTCAGGACTGCATTGATTCCACATTCCAAATGGAATCTTCACTCATGATGCTTTTTGAAAATTCAGCTGTGTCATCTGTGCAGCCACTGAGCAAACCATCTTGTACTACCTGAGGAAGGCGGAAGCTGAAACGTTGTAGTGGAAATATATTTTTGTTCTTTGGTGAATTTATCTGTTTGAGTCACTTCTTTCTTGGATATTATATATATATATTTATATATATATATATATATATATATATATATATATATATATATATTCACTGAAAAAACCATAGGTTTCAGGGACGTTATAGTTACAAATTAGCATTTAAAAAACCTTTGAAATTCACTGAAAAAACCATAGGTTTTAGGGACAGTTATAGTTAGTTGGACATTGCACTCGTACAAAACCCGTGAAATTCCCCCGTTATAGTTAGTCCAGCTAACTATAACTCATGCCCCCGCAATGCACTGCTGATGACGTCACATATTACATCACTCATGACATGGTCAGTGACATCACTGATGACATCACTGATGACATCTCAAATGACATCACTGATGACATCACTGATGACATCATCCAGTGACTGTGTGTTTCTGTAAAGTTTAAATATTTTTAATATATATAGGAAAAGACGTATTGAAGAATGAGTGGGTGTGTAAGTGTCTGTATGGATGATTTAGTAGGTGCGTGACTGACTGTATAAGTGAGTGATTTAACGTATCTTACTGAATGCATGGGTTAGTGACTAAACTGGGTGAATGTCTGTATCCGTCTGTCTGTTGCTGTGTAAGTGGCTGCATGTGTTTGAGAATAGCTACATGAGTGTCTATATGAGTTATTGAATGCTTGTGTGAGTATCTGTATGGGTGCCTGAGTGTTTGTGTGGGAGGGGTGTGTGCGACTCTGTGCATAGATGTGTGAGTGGGTGATTCACTGGGTGGATGGTTTCAAGAGTGCATCTGTGATAGACTGTATGGGTGGGTAAGTGTGTGTAAGAGTGTGTTAGTGAGTGAATGTATGTCCCAGTGGTACATGTGTGAGTAACTACATATGTGAAAGGCAGTATATATGTGTGTTGGAGTATATAAATAGCTATAAGCAAGAGTGACTGATTGTGATAGTGGCTGTATGGATGAGTGTGTGCTTGTATCAGTGATTGTATAAGAGCGTAAGAATGTGCTAGTATTTGTATGAGTAAGTGAGCTGGTGTGTGTATAACTGTATAGGTGAGTAAATGGTAGTGTGTTTAATTATTTGCATGACTGACTAGGTGTGTGAGTACCTCTATGGATGAGTGGCGGTGTTTGAGTGTCTATATAGGAGTATGAGTGCATATGATAGTCCTGTACTGAGTGACCGTAAATATGAGTGACTGTTCGGGTGAGTGAGTGGATGTGTGCGTAGACCTAAGAATCAGTGAGTAGGTATGTAGTTATTGGTGTTGGAGTGTCTATGGTTTTGCGAATGGCAGTCTGTACTTTAGAGTGGGTGTATCAAAGGTTATATTAGGGTGTGAGAAGATGCATGAAATTATCACATGGATGATGTCATCAGTGATGTCATCAGTGATGTCATTTGAGATGTCATCAGTGATGTCATCAGTGATGTCACTGACCATGTCATGAGTGATGTAATATGTGACGTCATCAGCAGTGCATTGCGGGCGTGAGTTATAGTTAGCTGGACTAACTATAACGGGGGAATTTCACGGGTTTTGTACGAGTGCAATGTCCAACTAACTATAACTGTCCCTAAAACCTATGGTTTTTTCAGTGAATTTCAAAGGTTTTTTAAATGCTAATTTGTAACTATAACGTCCCTGAAACCTATGGTTTTTTCAGTGAATTTCAAAGGTTTTTTAAATGCTAATTTGTAACTATAACATGTCTGAAACCTACGGTTTTTTCAGTGAATTTCAAAGGTTTTGTAAATGACAATTTTTAAATGTATTAATTGTTATATAAATTTTTAAAATACTGATTTACTACATTTTTAGAAACAATTTTTTTTTACATATTTTATTATTTAAATTACATTGTAATTACATTATACATTACATTACAAAAAATACTTTCTCTTAATGAATTACTTTAGTTTAAATACTTTGCAGATAGGCAATAGACTTTTAAGTACAGTAGTTACAGTTGTTGCAATGGGCAACACATTTTCAAACACAATGCAACATTCAGCTCAATGTGAATTTCTAGTTAAATGCAATTAGTTACTTTATGGATTACTTTTCTAACCACAGGACTGGATCCTAGATTCAGTCCTGGGACATCTCCTGTAAACAGTTGAGTAAAAGCGTTTTGGTTACAGTCGTGATTTTTAAGGAATATTATTGTATTTTAAAAGTTGACACTTTAGAAACTTTTTCTCATAGAATCACCAATGTTATCCTATGGAAGGAAATTCACTTAGCAGGTAAAAACTGTTATCGTTACTTTTTCTTACTCAGTGTTGGATCCTGGATCCAGCACTGGTGCATCTCCTGTAAACAGTTGAAAGAATGCGTTTAAGTCATACTGTCGATTTTTAAGGAATATTTGTAGTTTGTGAAAATCAACACTTTGAAACTTTTCTGCTGAAAACCAGTCAATGGATTAGCCTATGTAAGGAAATATCAAGTTACTGGTAAGTACGGTTAAAATTACTTTTGAGGATCAGTACTGAGCTGAAACATGCAGCACTGAGGTCTCTCCTGATAACAGGTGAGTAAATCGGAATTCGTATTTCGGCTGATTTTAGAGGAATATTTTAAGGTTCCAAAACTCCACACTTAGAAGAATTTCCAAGTGAAACCAGTCAATGTTAGCCTATGGAAGGAAATTCAAGTTACTGGTAAGTACGATTAAAATTACTTTTCAGGACCAGTACTGGGCTGAAAGATGCAGCACTGAGGTCTCTCCTGATAACAGGTGAGTAAATCAGAATTCGGATTTCGGCTGATTTTAGAGGAATATTTGTATAGTTTCAAAAATCAACACTTAGAAGACATTTCCAAGTAAAACCAGTCAATGTTAGCCTATGCAAGGAAATTCAAGTTACTGGTAAGTACGGTTAAAATTACTTTTCAGGATCAGTACTGGGCTGAAAGATGCAGCACTGAGGTCTCTCCTGATAACAGGTGAGTAAATCGGAATTCGTATTTCGGCTGATTTTAGAGGAATATTTTAAAGTTCCAAAACTCCACACTTAGAAGAATTTCCAAGTGAAACCAGTCAATGTTAGCCTATGAAGGAAATTCAAGTTACCGGTAAGTACGGTTAAAATTACTTTTCAGGATCAGTACTGGGCTGAAAGATGCAGCACTGAGGTCTCTCCTGATAACAGGTGAGTAAATCGGAATTCGTATTTCGGCTGATTTTAGAGGAATATTTTAAAGTTCCAAAACTCCACACTTAGAAGAATTTCCAAGTGAAACCAGTCAATGTTAGCCTATGAAGGAAATTCAAGTTACCGGTAAGTACGGTTAAAATTACTTTTCAGGATCAGTACTGGGCTGAAAGATGCAGCACTGAGGTCTCTCCTGATAACAGGTGAGTAAATCGGAATTCGTATTTCGGCTGATTTTAGAGGAATATTTTAAAGTTCCAAAACTCCACACTTAGAAGAATTTCCAAGTGAAACCAGTCAATGTTAGCCTATGAAGGAAATTCAAGTTACCGGTAAGTATGGTTAAAATTACTTTTCAGGATCAGTACTGGGCTTAAAGATGCAGCACTGAGGTCTCTCCTGATAACAGGTGAGTAAATCGGAATTCGTATTTCGGCTGATTTTAGAGGAATATTTTAAAGTTCCAAAACTCCACACTTAGAAGAATTTCCAAGTGAAACCAGTCAATGTTAGCCTATGAAGGAAATTCAAGTTACCGGTAAGTACGGTTAAAATTACTTTTCAGGATCAGTACTGGGCTGAAAGATGCAGCACTGAGGTCTCTCCTGATAACAGGTGAGTAAATCGGAATTCGTATTTCGGCTGATTTTAGAGGAATATTTTAAAGTTCCAAAACTCCACACTTAGAAGAATTTCCAAGTGAAACCAGTCAATGTTAGCCTATGGAAGGAAATTCACGTTACTGGTAAGTACGGTTAAAATTACTTTTCAGGACCAGTACTGGGCTGAAAGATACAGGACTGAGGTCTCTCCTTATAACAGGTGAGTAAATCGGAATTCCTATTTCGGCTGATTTTAGAGGAATATTTGCACAATGGTGAAGGGAGGGGCGGGGCCTGAGGTGACATCTTTGCAAACGCGCCCCGTGGCGCGTTTTAAGTTGGGGATTAAGTCCCCTTGAATCCTGAGGGTCATTAGGGGCCAACTAGACCACCAGGAACCTCCAATATGCGCCAGGGCTGCGGTGCAGAGACGTGTAGAGAGGCCACACCCCTTTTACACCTCTCTGCAACGCAGCTCTGTGGCGCATTCTGGATGTACCTGTTGGGCTAGTTGGCCCCTAGAGACCCTCAGGATTGAAGGGATTTAATTCCCCATCTTAAAACGCGCCACGGGGCCTGTTTGCACACATGTCACCTGAAGCCCCGCCCTCCCTTCACCACTGTGCAAACCTAGGAGGTCAGGGTGTTTCTACCCTGCCCCCTTTGTGCGCTTTGCGCACTTGTTTCTGTCCCTCGGTTCTACCGAGGGACAAAATGGCTGCCAACATTTCCTGAATCGGAATGTTGACAGCCAGCTGACAGCCAATTAACATGCAGCTCGTGATCGGGAGGGTACGCGGACCCTACTCGTCCCTATATATCACTAACTTTTTACTTTTCATTTTCTCAGCAACTACTGAACGGATTTACACCATTTAACAAAAAGGGTTCTTTCTGAACCAAGAACTACCTCTTTGCCAAATTTGGTGTAATTCCGTTCAGCAGTTCGGGCTGTAGCCGTGTCTAAAGTTTCCTATGGGAAAATGCATGGGGAAAACGCGTTTTGGGACCCCCCTTTTTCTCGGCCCCCGCTTGACGTATCCCCCGAGACTTTCAGGGTAGAAGCGGACCGGAGCGCCCCACGAAGTTTGAAAATTTCACGAAGATACGTCAACCGGCAAGAGAGTTATTTCAAATAGAATGTCGCGGATTTCCTATGGATAATAGGTTGTAACTATAACTATCTACTGGCGACCGCCAGTAGATAATATATTTATATATATATCAGAGTATAGTCTGCTGGAACACACATCTATTAACATAGATCACTTCCTGTGCCCGTTAGTGAATAATTTGACTTCATAATAAGAGACACTATAGACTTTATAGCTTAAATCCAAACCGTTCACTGGGAAAAACCATATATCATGCTATGTTTTGATGCTGTTGAAAGTCTGTACATGAGCATTCACCATTCAGGTGGTGTGAATGCATGCAAGCATTTCTTGAAAGCTAGGGGCTTACACCTTCTTGAACACACCCATATGCTACTCCAAATGATCGATAACTGCCTAAGTGAGAGCAAATTTCTATCTGATAATCAGTGTTTCAAGCAAGTTTAGGGGAGGGCGATGGGCACCTGCTTCGCCTCCCAGCTACGACAATCTGGTGATGGGCTGGTGGGAGGTGCAAGTGCTCTGGGATGGCAGCATTGATCATTGGACAGAGAGAGTAGTTATATGGCTGCGACATATAGATGACATTTTGTATCTGGAACAGCCAAGAGAGTGAGTAAAATGTATTTGGGACAGCCCTTAATCATAACAATCTGAATTTAAGTTTTAGCATGAAATGTAGGACAGAGATAATCAAGTTCTTGGATGTCAAACTAATAATAAAAAATTAGGGGTCTATTACGATGGCGGGCGGACTGTGTCCGCCCGCCACCGCAACGGCAAACGGGACCGCCCGCAAGAGGTGCAGCAGTCCCGCAATGGCAATTAGGATGCCACTGCCACGGTGGCATCCCGCATATATTGCATTGCGGCGGGCTGTGCTGTAAGCAGCACCCGCCACAATGCAATATATGCATGTTGTGCATTGGCATGCACAACGTGACAGGCACCGTACGGTGCCTGCCAACTTGTCCATGCCAATGTTGGGGTGTACCATGGGTACCCCCCCAAGTGCAGCCCCCCACCCCCCAACCCCTGGGGGCCCGCAACAGGCCCCTGAAGCAAAAACTGCATGCCTTTCCATGGCGAACTCTCTGCCATGGAAAGGCATTGAAAATGCCACATGCTAATATGGATGGCGGTGCCTGCAAGGCACCGCCACCATATTATGGGCCTTTTCCGCCCGGTAGGCCTACGATTGCCTACCGGCGGAAAAGTGGCGGACAGTCTTTCCGTCCGCCGCGGTACCCCCGCCATGCTAATGTGGCGGGGGTAAAAGGCCGTCCGGTGGGTTGTGTTGGCAGGTGGATCGCCACCGCCGGCCGGGCGGTGGCGATCCGCCCGCCATCATAATAGGCCCCTTAGTTTTTAGAAACTGAGTTATTTAGGAAAGCAACTGCAGGGAACAAGTTTTTACATTCACAAAGCAACCACGCTCTAGGTTTTCGTTGGAGTATCCCTTACAGCGAATTTCTCCGTGCCAAGCACAACTGTAGTTCTCAAGACTGTTACCAACCAGAGAACTAAAATAGAGATGTAACTGAGATTTAAAGCTAGAAGATAGTCTGACAAAACACTCAATCTGGTGAGTGATACAGCAGATTAGATTGACAGGGTAGCTGCCCTGTATAAGCCCACTAAAAGTAAGACTACTGCTTGTAAAGAACCAGTTAGGTTCATTTCAAAATACATACAGCATTCATGTGATTTCAGGTTGATTCTCAAAAGAATTGGGACATCCTGGCACAGAACCCACTCTTAAAATAAAAGATTGGAACCAGTCCATCTCTAACCTTCCCGAAGAACACATCACTCAAAGACCTCCTAGTACACACAGTTTCCTTCCACCACAACAAAAAAACTGGCTTCAATCAGTCAAAGGTTTCAAACATTGAGGACAGTGCAAAGCCTGTAAACACAGTACTAACACCTTTGAAATAACACTGCCATGGACACGCAAAAAATGGCATATTAAGAAATACAGTACGTGCAAGATTGAATTTGTGTGGTCTACCTGATTGTTTGCCCGTGTGGGTAATGGTATATTAGTTCAACCATTTTCCCAGTAAAGAAACATACATTAGAGCATATGAGGGCAATAACTCACAATGACACAATTTACAGAGCTGCCAACCATTTTAATGAGAAACATGAGGGGGACTAGAGGAAAATGCAATTTTTCGGCATAGATTCGTTTCCTAAGCATCTGAAAAGTGGGAATAGACATTGACCCTCTGGCAGTTGAAATCCAGATTCATACTGCAGGTTGGTTGCATTGCACCAGCCGGGATGAACATGGACGAGGAACTTTTTGTGCATTTGTGAACAGACAGTAACAGGACAAACTGAGGCACCAATAGCTTCACAATTTCAAATATTGGCATCAGCTTTCTAGTCTAAAGACTGTTTAGGATTAAGTTTTGTTTGAAAATTTAATTGAAGGTGTTCAATAGTTTTTCTGATAAATTTTTCCACTGAAATTATTTTTAGGCAAGTGCATAATATAAACAAGAGAAGTTGAATGGTGATGCAGATAATTGCAGGACACTAATCAACATGCGTGAGATCACACAAGAGGCTACTGTAGCCTGAAATGATGAAATACATTAAAAAATGACAATAGTCTTGCAATAGTATATGTGTATATAGTTGAATTCACATGCAAGATCTCTCGCTGTTGGCAGAATATGACTACAAATTGGATGGGGTGACAGCCACAAGAGATTTCCAGTGTTTCGCCATGACAGAACACGCATGACAGTAATACAGTGTTTGACATTAGAATGAAACAGCACACTTCTGGACCGATTGTAAAATGGGCGCGCTATGCGCATGGGCCTTGAGTTCTTTGTATAGTTTGAAGAGTTGTAAAAAAGTTGAAACAATTTCATTACGCTGTTTTAAAAATGTTTAGTTCTGAAAGGAAAAAGGACAAGCCGGGGTCCGTTTGTAAAATGGACACACTATGCGCATGATTCGTGGGTATCCTTTTGTAGTCTAAATTGAGTTGGAAAATTATCGGAAGAACTGCTTTGCATTGTTTTGAAAAATGAACTAAGACTGATGAAGAGTGCCCTCACTGTATTTGAGTTGGTTTATACATTGTGAGTAGTTTTTCTTTTGAAATAGGAAGTTAACATGGATACAGTGTTGCAGTCTCTTCTTTGTATTAGCTGAAATGCAAAATTTGGTGGTAAGATAAATTCCATTTACACGTTACACCGATTAATTGTAAAATACCAGTATCACAGGCCAGGCTAAGATTGCCTCAGTGGTCTCTTGTTTATGTCTTCTTTTGTCTATTCGTATGTAAATTCCACTGTTTAATGCAAGCCAGTTATTGTGACAAAGGTCCTACCTGGACAGAAATGCGTTGGAGCTTAGCCAAAAAGCCTTTCACTGAAGCACATTTGCTGGGAGCGCCATCCATTTGTTAATGCAGACAACTTGTAAGTTGTTCAAAAATAGCACATTGGGGGTCGCTCTCCCGTCGAAGCACCAGTGATGGTTAGGTGCACGCGGTGACCTACCAAAGTCTTGGGGATTACTGTAAATGTTGGCGAGTCCCCGCCTTACCTAGGAGAATACTGAAAACGTATGTGGTAGCAGTGACATGGATGAGAGGGTCAAAGGATGCTTGAGGCTGCGGAGCTCTGTGCAACGGACAACAGGCAAGCGGGAACCGTAATATTTGTACTGTTGGTATTTGCTCAGTACGTTCTCACCACACAGTAAGCATTTGGTGCTAGCAGAGCCAGAGTGCACACAATATGGCTGAGGATGAACTTGTGGCAATAGAGAAAGCTGTGGAAGAGCTGTTTACAAAAAGTACATTTGGAGAGAAAGAGAGAATGACAAGTACAAACATTGAGAACATCCCGATACATCTATTTTCATCACTAATAAAGCTGTTAAGACAGGACGTCTCTAAATGGTGGGAATCCGAAACCTTACAGAAATATGAGGAAGTTTGGAGGGTTCCAAGAGGCTTAAGAATAACAATAACCCCTAGCTACAAGAACCCTAACCCATCCCTGATCGAGGAATGGGCAGAACACAATAATGCAAGCTTTCAAAAAATGCTGAAAAGGCTTATAAAGTATCCAGAAATTGTTAAAAGAAATGTAAACCATAAAAGGAAATATTGCAAAGGACACTGACACAGAGACAATCTCTAAGCTCTGAAAATGATGCAAGAAAGGCTGAAAAAGCATGAAGACGAAATAAAAAAGAAAAAAGCTAAAACGTTTGAACGTGACCGTCTGGACTATGAAAGGGGGCAAATATACATGTTTGCAAGATGCTTTGAAAACCTAAGGAATCAGCAACTTAATGAACACAATTGGACACGACAAGAGGTCTCCCTGAGTGATATCAGACCAGATGTAAGTTCAGATCCTGATCAACAAATACAAGCAGGTTGCTGGCCCCCAATGACGTCCTTGGGGGTCAACTACCCCTCCTGTTACTTTCAGTAAGTCCCGCACTGCGGGATTGCTCAGAGGTCTTTGTGGCCCCATCCCCTTTCTCCACCACTCTGCAAACACGCCTCCTGGTGCACTTCTGGTAGGGGAATGAAGTCCTCTTGGATGCTGAGGGACCTTGGGGGCCAATAAGTTCTCCTGGTACCTCCTGTAAGTCATGCACAGTGGGATTCCTGAAAGCTGGTTGGATGCCCTGCCCCCTTTCTCAACCACTCTGCAAACATGATTACTACTTAAAAAACATAGAAATTTACTGGCAAAATCAAAGGTTACAGAGACATTATAGTTAGGAATTAGCATTTGAAAAAACTTAGAAATTCCCTGAAAAAACAAAATTTCAGGGACGTTATAGTTAGGCTCAAGTGTCACTCGTACAAAACCAGTGAAATTCAGCAGTTATAGTTAGGTGAGCTAACTATAACTCGCACCCCCACAATGCACTTCTTATGACATCACATATTTAATCACTCATGACATGGTCAGTGACATCACTCATGACATCCTTGATGACATCTCTGATGGCATCTCAAATGACATCACTGATGATATCATCCACAAAATCACTAACATACCTACTCACACCCCATAGAACCTTTCATAAACCCACTCCCACTCCCACAGAACCATTCACAAACCCATTCAGAGACCCATACCAGTACTTACACACCCACTCACTGATTCAAAGATCTACACACACATCCACTCACTCACCCATACAGCCACTCACACACTGAGTCAGTCACCCATAGAGCTACTCACACACTTACTCACTGATATAATCACACAGCCACTTATTCACACATACAGCTACACACACACACTTACTCATATAGATGCTGGCACATACTCACTCACCTATACAGTCACTGACACAATCACACACTCACCCATGCAGCCACTCTCATATTCACTCACTCACCCATACAGTCACTAATATACCCGATCACTTTCTATATACTGTCCTTTACATATCTAGTTACTTACCATATACCACTGACACATCCTCTCACTCATCCACACAGCCATACACACACTCACTCACCTATACAGCTCCTCACACATGCACTCACTAACCCATACAGCCACTAAGTAACCCACTCACTAATCCATACAGGCAGTCACACACCCCATCACCCACCCACATAGATACCCAGACACCCAGACAGGTATTCAAACAACCAATCACTCACATATACAGCCACTCACATACCCACTCACACACCCATACAGCCACCTAGACACCAACTGACAGACTGATGCAGACATTCACACAACCTGTAACTCACCCATGCAGTCACTGAGAAACCTAATCACTCACCTATACAGTCAGTCATGCACTGACTGAATCATCCATACAGGCCCTCATACACTTACTGATTCTCCAATAAACCTTGGTATATATATTTAACACTCATTAACTTTTTAAAACAGCTTACAGTCACTGAATGATGTCATCAGTGATGTAATTTGAGATGTCATCAGTGATGTCATCAGTGTTGTCACTAACCATGTTATGAGTGATGTAATATGTGAGGTCATAAGCAGTGCATTGTGGGGCGCAAGTTATAGTTAGCTCAGCTAACTATAACTGCAGAATTTCACTTGTTTTGTATGAGTGACACTTATGATATATATATATATAGTCACTGAAAAAATCAAATGTTACAGGGACATTGTAGTTAGGCTCAGATTTTACTCGTACAAACCAGTAAAATTCAGCCGTTATAGATACTTGAGCTAAGTATAAATTACGCCCCAGGAATGCACTGCTTATGACCTCACATATTACATCACTCATCACATGGTCTGTGACATCACTTATGACATCACTAATATCATCTGAAATGACATCACTGATGACATCATCCAGTGACTGTAAGTTTTTCTAAGAGTTTATGATTGTTAAAAATATATACTAATGCACTACAAAAGTTAAATTAGTATACTAGGCACACTACTACTGAATGATACTGCTTCTACCATATATTATGTGAGTAGCTGTATGACTGTATGTATCCTCGTGTGTATGGGTGTGTGAATGGCTGTATGGGTGCATAAGTGAGTGTGTAAGTAGCTGTATGGGTGAGGAGTGGTGATGTGAGTGGCTCTATGGGTGGGTAAGTGGGTGTCTGAATGGCTGTGTGAGTGAGTGACTGGGTATGCAAGTGGCTATATGGGTGAGTGGGTGGCTGTTTGAGTGGGTGTTTGGTTAGGTGAATTGGTGTGTGAGTGACTGTATTGGAGCATGAGTGTCTGTGTAAATGGCTGTATGGGTGAGTGAGCAGATTTGTGCGAGTGCTTGTATGGATGTGTGAATGGGTATGGGAGTGGTTCTGTGAGTGTATGATTGAGTGTGTGAATGCTTGTATGGGTGAGTGAGTGGCTGTTTTGAGAGAGTTCTGAACCAACATCTACCTTTCTGCCAACTTTGGTTTAATTCCGTTCAGCGGTTCGGGCTGTAATCGTGTTCAAAATCCTTATGTAAAAATGCATGCGGAAAACACGTTATGGGACCCCCTTTTTCCATGGCCCCCACTTGAGGTATCACCCTGAAACTTTCAACTCAACAGCTGAACTGACTAAAGTAAACGTTTTGAAAATGTTGTGCAGATTCGTCAAGCGGCGCTAAAATTATTGGCAAAACAAAAAAATGCTCTTCCTATGGAAACTAAGCCCTAACCAAGCCTGGTTGGGCACCCAGGGAGACAAAGCAGGGCCCTGGGGATGGGGTCCCCAGGGCTGAAATCGGCCCAGGGAGATGGGCCACATTTCCCCTCTCCCCCACTGATTTGTGGCCGGACCCCGGGGGATGGAATACTTGGAGCTGAAATCAGCCCAGGGAGTGGGCTGCGTGTGCCCCTCTCCCATTACATTTCAGCCAGGCCCCTGAGGATGAGGTCCCTGAGGCAGAGATTGGCCCGAGAGGGAGGCCGCACATCCCCCCTCTCCCATTAAGCCATTGTGGGCAATGGGGGATAGGGTCCCTGGGGCCTTTCTGGCCCAGAGGCTCATTTCACAGAAATTAAATCTCAACAGAAGGCACTTACAGATATTAACATAGCAGTTGCCCCCGTTGAAGCTCCACTTCTGTAAAGGACAGATGATCTTAAATCCTGGGCTTTGGCAAAGGCAAAGCAAGTGTGTTTTATTGGCAATTCTATATTGAAAAATGATCTGAAATCCTTTGTAGAGGAGGCCTGCATCATTGATCTACTGGAGCACAATCTGTATGTGACTGTGCTGAGTGAGTCCTTTGTTGTCCTGTCCTAGTGAGAGCAGAGTCCATGGTTCTCCCTTTAAATTACTACGAGTATTCAAATGCGAAAATCATTTGGAATCTCCTCCTGTTTGGCCCCGCCCTGTCTACCTCAGTAGTATGCAAAGGTCTTCCTGCCTTTTTCAGGATGCAGGGCAGTTTAACAAGTGGCCCACCAGCGTGTTTCTCACCAATTTTACTGAGGCGTTCCTGATGCCAAAGAAAGAATCACTTACTTCATATAGTTAAGAAGAACGACCCTTGTTTGGTGGAGATTTACATTTTTGTAGTCTTGTCTTCTCTATAAAAGGATTCATGTTATCACAGATTTCTGTGCAAAGACGCACCAGGAACAATCACATTGCCAAAACGGACACAAGGTCACTGGTGACATTTCCTCATGGTCCATTACACAGCTGTAGTGCAGAATATGCATGGGAGATTTACCCAAGGAGGTAATCCACTTGGGTAGATATTTTGTGCAAAACTGTGGACTATTTTGGATAAAAGAGCAGGTGTGGTCCCTTTGTGGCTGAGTCACTGACACACCCACCCAGACACATAGACACTTAGACACTTACTCAGACACTCACACACCCACTGTCAGACCCAGTCAGACACTCACACACCCACTCACAGATGTATTCAGACACTCACTTAGACACTCATGCACCCACTGACAGACCCATATGGCCACTATCAAAGCCACTCACAGATCCATTCAGATACTAATGCACCCACTCACAGATCCACTCAGACACATACACGCACTCACAGACCCACTCAGACACTCATGTATCCACTCACAGACCAATCCAACCATTCCCACAGCTACTCACAGACCCTCTCAGAGACTCACAGACCCACTCAGACCCTCATGTACTCACTCATAGACTGATACACACTTATGGAGGCACTGAGACTCTCACACTCACTTACGGACCCACTGAGACACTCACTCAGACACTCATGCACCCACTCAGACACCCATTCAGACACTCATACATCTACTCACAGACCTACTCAGGCACTCACTCACCCACTCACACACCCAGAGAGATACTTATGCAACCATGCTAAGGCCCACACAGACACTCTAACACCAACTCACACACCCATTGAGACACTCACGCGCTCACTCACACACCACTGAGACACTCATACACTCACTCTCTCACTCTCAAAGGTTGTAGGTTTCAGTTTGAAAATACAATTTAAAAAAGCTTAGAAATTCACTTAAGAAACCAAAGGTTACAGGGACGTTACAGTTAGGAAATAGAATTAAAAAAGCATTAGAAATTCAGTGAAAAAAAACAAAGGTTACAGGGACGTTAAAATTGGGCTCACATTTCACTCATGCAAAACCATAGAAATTCAACAGTTATAGTTACCTGTGCTAACTATAACCTACGCCCGCAATGACCTGCTTATGACCTCACATATTACATACTCATGACATGGTCAGTGACATCACTGATCACATCACTGATGACATCTTACATGACATCACTGATGACAGTAAGTGTAAGTTTTTCCTAAGAGTTTTATATATATATACTAACCTATAGCAAAAGTTAGATTAGTATACTAGGTGTACTAGTAATGAGTGATACTATTTCTAACATATGTGCTCTGATTAGCTGTGTGACTGTCTGTATCAGTGTGTGAGTGTGTGTCTGAATGCCTGCATAGGTGTGTGAGTGGGTGTATGAGAGGTGTATGGGTGAGTGAGTGGGTTTCTGAGTACCTGTGAGGGTGTGTGAGTGGTTGTATAAGTGGGTGTATGATTGTGTGAGTAGTTTTGCAAGTTGCTTTGTGTGTGTGAGTGGGTGTGTGTGGTTGTATGGATGTGTAAGTGACTGTGGGGGTGTGAGTGGTTATTTGGGTTTGTAAGTTGGTGTGTGAGTAATTGTATGGGTGTGTGACTGGATGTGTGAGTAATTGTATGGATGTGTGAGTGGGGGTGTGAGTTGTAGTGGTGTGTGTGGGTGTGTTATTAGTTGTATAGTTGTGTGAGTTTGTGTGTGGGTGTATGGGTGCATTTGTGAGTAGTTGTTTGGGTTTGTAAGTGGGTGTGTGAGTGGTTTTATGTTTGTGTGATTGGGTGTATAAGTGTCTATGTAGGTGAGTGAATGGGTGAGTCAGTGTCTGTATAGGCGAGTGAGTACATGTGTGAGTGGCAGTATGGGTGAGTGACTGCATGTGTACATGGTTATATAGGTACATGAGTGGGTGTGTGAGTGGCTGTATGACTGGGTTTGTGAGTGGCTATATGGGTGAGTGAGCAGGTATGGCAATGGCTATATGGATGAGTGAGTGGGTTTGTGAGTAGTTGTATGGGTCTGTGAATGGGTACGTGAGTGTTTATGCGGCCATATGAGTGGGTGTAAGATAGACTGCATGGGGGTGTGAGTGGGTGTGTGAGAGGGTATGTCATTGATGTCATCAGTGATGCCATTTGAGATGTCATCAGTAATGTCACTGACCATGCCATGAATGATGTAATGTGTGAAGTCATAAGCAGTGCATTGTGGGGACATAAGTTACAGTTAGCTCAAGTAACTATAACTGTTGAATTTCTATGGCTTTGTACGAGTGAAATGTGAGCCTAACTATAACCTCTTTGTAACCTTTAGCTTTTTCAGTGAATTTCTAAGGTTTTTTACATTCTATTTTCTATCTATAATGTTTGAAACCCAAGTAAAGTAATTTTGCTCAAGATAATGTTTAAAGATTATGGTTGAAATACAGAAGGAAAAAGGTATTTTAGTCAGCTGCAAAAAGAAAAAAAGAATCTTGCACAGTTTAAGGTTCTGTACTTCTCAGGCAAAACCATTCTGTTTGTTTCAATTCTATTTCCTAACTATAACATATAGGTGTAGGTGTGGGTCTAACAGTGTCTGCATGGATATGTGTGTGTGTAGGTGTGTGTCTTTGTAGGTGTGTAAGTGGGTCTGAGAGTTTCTGTATGAGTGTAGGTGTGGGTGTAACAGTGTCTGTATGGGTTACTTAGTGTGTGGGTCAGTGTCTGTATGGGTATGCAAGTGGGTATGAGAGTGTCTGTATGGGTATGTGAGTGGGTATGAGAGTATCTGTATGGGTTTGTGAGTACGTGTGAGAGTGTTTATGGGTTTGTGAGTAGGTGTAAGAGTGTCTGTATAAGTATGTCAATGGGTGTGAGAGTCTCTGTATGGGTGTATGTGTTTGTATAAGAGTGTCTCTATGCATATGTAAATGGGTGTGAAAGTGTCTGTATAGGTGTATGTGTGGGTGTGAGAGTGCCTGTATAGGTATGTGAGTCAGCAGTTTGAGCTGCAGTCATGTTCAAAATCTCAATGTGAATTAACGTGGGGAAAATGCGCTTTGGGACCCTGCCTATTTCTTGGCCCCCGCTTGACGGATCACCCTAAACCTGTCCAGACAGTGAGTGTCTAATTTTTTGGGACGATTCATCAACCAGCGCCAAAGATATAGGCATGTCAAAAAAATGCTGTTCCTATGGAAACTATGTCCTATCTATAACTATCTACATATATATATATATATACCAAGCTCGCTGTGCGAGCGAAACGCGTAACCTGGAATAAAATCTACCACTGGGGTTTGCTACATCTCTGAGTGATCGCTTTACTTGTGGTTTTGGATAGATATATATATATATATATATATATATATATATATATATATATATATATTCACTGAAAAAACCATAGGTTTCAGGCACGTTATAGTTAGAAATTTGCATTTAAAAAACCTTAGAAATTCACTGAAAAAACCATAAGGTTTTAGGGACAGTTATAGTTAGTTGGACATTGCACTCGTACAAAACCCGTGAAATTCCCCGTTATAGTTAGTTCAGGTAACTATAACTCGCGCCCCGCAATGCACTGCTGATGACGTCACATATTACATCACTCATGACATGGTCAGTGACATCACTGATGACATCACTGATGACATCTCAAATGACATCACTGATGACATCACTGATGACATCAACCAGTGACTGTGTGTTTGTGTAAAGTTTAAATATGTTTAATATATATAGGGAAAGGCGTATTGAAGAATGAGTGGGTGTATAAGTGTCTGAATGGATGATTTAGTAGGTGCGTGACTGAGTCTATAACTGAGTGATTAAACGTATCTTACTGGATGCATGGGTGAGTGACTAAACTGTGTGAATGTCTGTATCCGTCTGTCTGTTGTTGTGTAAGCAGCTGCATGGGTTTCTGACTAGCTAAATGAGTGTCTATATGGGTTATGGATTGGTTCTCTGAGTATCTGTATGGGTGCCTCAGTGTTTGTGTGGGTGGGGTGAGTGTGACTCTGTGCATAGATGTGTGAGTGGGTGATTCACTGGGTGCATGGTTTCAAGAGTGCGTCTGTGATGGACTGTATGGGTGGGTGAGTGTGTGTATGGGTGTGTTAGTGATTGAATGTATATCTCAGTGGTACATGTGTGAGTAACTACATATGTGAAAGGCAGTATATATGTGTGTTGGAGTATATAAATGGCTATAAGTGAGAGTGTGTGATTGTGAGAGTGGCTACATGGATGAGTGTGTGCTTGCATCAGTGATTGCATAGGAGCGTAAGAATGTGCTAGTATTTTTATGAGTAAGTGAGCTGGTGTGTATAACTGTATAGGTGAGTAAATTGGAGTGTGATTAATTATTTGCATGACTGACTAGGTGTGTGAGTACCTCTATGGATGAGTTCTGTTGTGTGAGTGTTTATATAGGTGTATGAGTGCATATGATAGTCCTGTACTGAGTGACTGTAAGTATGAGTGACTGTACGGGTGAGTGAGTAGATGTGTGTGTGTAGACCTAAGAATCAGTGAGTGGGTATGTACTTATTGGTATTGGAGTGTGTATGGTTTTGAGAATGGCAGTCTGTAATTTAGAGTGGGTGTTTCAAAACTTATATTAGGGTGTGAGAAGATGCATTAAATTCTCACATGGATGATGTCATCAGTGATTTCATCAGTGATGTCATCAGTGATGTCACTGACCATGTCATGAGTGATGTAATATGTGACGTCATCAGCAGTGCATTGCGGGGGCGCGAGTTATAGTTACCTGAACTAATTATAACGGGGGAATTTCACGGGTTTTGTACGAGTGCAATGTCCAACTAACTATAACTGTCCCTAAAACCTTATGGTTTTTTCAGTGAATTTCTAAGGTTTTTTAAATGCAAATTTCTAACTATAACGTGCCTGAAACCTATGGTTTTTTCAGTGAATTTCAAAGGTTTTTTAAATGCTAATTTCTAACTATAACGTGTCTGAAACCTATGGTTTTTTCAGTGAATTTCAAAGGTTTTTTAAATGCTAATTCCTAACTATAACATGTCTGAAACCTACGGTTTTTCAGTGAATTTCAAAGGTTTTGTAAATGACAATTTTTAAATGTATTAATTGTTATATTTATTTTTTCATACTGATTTACTACATTTTTAGAAACATTTTTTTTACATATTTTATTTTTTAAATTACACTGTAATTACATTATACATTACAAAAAATACTTTCTCAGAATGAATTACTTTAGTTTAAATACTTTGCACATAGGCAATAGACTTTTAAGTACAGTAGTTACAGTTGTTGCAATGGGCAACACATTTTCAAACACAATGCAACATTCAGCTCAATGTGAATTTCTAGTTAAATGCAATTAGTTACTTTATGGATTACTTTTCTAACCACAGGACTGGATCCTAGATTCAGTCCTGGGACATCTCCTGTAAACAGTTGAGTAAAAGCGTTTTGGTTACAGTAGTGATTTTTAAGGAATATTATTGTATTTTAAAAGTTGACACTTTGAAACTTTTTCTCATAGAATCACCAATGTTATCCTATGGAAGGAAATTCACTTAGCAGGTAAAAACTGTTATCGTTACTTTTTCTTACTCAGTGTTGGATCCTGGATCCAGCACTGGTGCATCTCCTGTAAACAGTTGAAAGAATGCGTTTAAGTCATACAGGCGATTTTTAAGGAATATTTGTAGTTTGTGAAAATCGACACTTTGAAACTTTTCAGCTGAAAACCAGACAATGGATTCCTATGGAAGAAAATATAAGTTACTGGTAAGTACGGTTAAAATTACTTTTCAGGGTCAGTGCTGGGCTAAAAGATGCAGCACTGAGGTCTCTCCTGATAACAGGTGAGTAAATCGGAATTCGTATTTCGGCTGATTTTAGAGGAATATTTTAAAGTTCCAAAACTCCACACTTAGAAGAATTTCCAAGTGAAACCAGTCAATGTTAGCCTATGGAAGGAAATTCAAGTTACTGGTAAGTACGGTTAAAATTACTTTTCAGGACCAGTACTGGGCTGAAAGATACAGCACTGAGGTCTCTCCTGATAACAGGTGAGTAAATCGGAATTCGTATTTCGGCTGATTTTAGAGGAATATTTGTATGTTTCAAAAATCAACACTTAGAAACGTTTTCAGCAAAAAGCAGGCAATGATATCCTATGGAAGGAAATTCAAGTTACTGGTAAGTACGGTTAAAATTACTTTTCAGGATTAGTACTGGGCTGAAAGATGCAGCACTGAGGTCTCTCCTGATAACAGGTGAGTAAATCGGAATTCGTATTTCGGCTGATTTTAGAGGAATATTTTAAAGTTCCAAAACTCCACACTTAGAAGAATTTCCAAGTGAAACCAGTCAATGTTAGCCTATGAAGGAAATTCAAGTTACCGGTAAGTACGGTTAAAATTACTTTTCAGGACCCATACTGGGCTGAAAGATGCAGCACTGAGGTCTCTCCTGATAACAGGTGAGTAAATCGGAATTCGTATTTCGGCTGATTTTAGAGGAATATTTTAAAGTTCCAAAACTCCACACTTTGAAGAATTTCCAAGTGAAACCAGTCAATGTTAGCCTATGGAAGGAAATTCACGTTACTGGTAAGTACGGTTAAAATTACTTTTCAGGACCAGTACTGGGCTGAAAGATACAGCACTGAGGTCTCTCCTTATAACAGGTGAGTAAATCGGAATTCCTATTTCGGCTGATTTTAGAGGAATATTTGCACAATGGTGAAGGGAGGGGCGGGGCCTGAGGTGACATCTTTGCAAACGCGCCCCGTGGCGCGTTTTAAGTTGGGGGATTAAGTCCCCTTGAATCCTGAGGGTCCCTAGGGGCCAACTAGACCACCAGGAACCTCCAATATGCGCCAGGGGCTGCGTTGCAGAGACGTGTAGAGAGGCCACACCCCTTTTACACCTCTCTGCAACGCAGCTCTGTGGCGCATTCTGGATGTACCTGTTGGGCTAGTTGGCCCCCAGGGACCCTCAGGATTGAAGGGATTTAATTCCCCATCTTAAAACGCGCCACGGGGCCTGTTTGCACACATGTCACCTGAAGCCCCGCCCCCTCCTTCACCACTGTGCAAACGCGCCCCGTGGCGCGTTTTAAGTTGGGGGATTAAGTCCCCTTGAATCCTGAGGTTCCCCGGAGTCCAACTAGCCCACCATATACCTCCAAAAGCGCCACAGAGCTGCGTTGCAGAGAGGTGTAAAAGGGGCGTGGCCTCTGTACACCTCTCTGCAAGGCAGCCCCTGGCGCATACTGGAGGTACCTGGTGGGCTAGTTGGCCCCAGGGACCCCCAGTATTCAAGGGGATCGTTCCCCCTCTGCAAACGCGCCAGGTGGCGCGTTTTCAGAGTGGTGAAGGAAGGGGCGGGGCCTGCGGGCCCGATCGTTTTTTTTTTTTCTCCCTGAAGGGGGGCTGTGTAGCCCCCTTCCTTTTTCTTTTTTTGGGCCCTGGGGACCCCATCCCCCAGGGCCTTACCCCTTTTTAAATTACCTTAAAAAAAAAAAACGGGAAGGGGGCCGCGTGGCCCCCTTCCCTGGGCCTGTATTGGCCCCGGGGACCCCATCCCCCGGGGCATGGCCTCTATATTTATTTTTTGAGGGGGCAGCGTGGCCCCCCTCCTCTGGCCATTTTAAGGCCCCGGGGACCCCATCTCCCGGGGCCGGCCTTTCCATTTTTTTTTTTTTTATTTTTCTCTTTTTTGGGGAGGGGGCCGCGTGGCCCCTCCCGAGCCACTACTTGCCCCGGGGACCCCATCCCCCGGGGCTGGCCCTCTCCGTTGGGGACTGTGGGGGTCCCCAATCCCCCACAGTCCCGCCGGCTCCCCACGTCCCTTGGGAGCCGGCATTGCTGTTCCACATGGGGAGCAGCTGACATGCTGCTCCCCATGTGGAAAAGCAATCGCTTTGGATATTGGAAGAGAGAGCAGGTTTCCCTGCTCTCTCTTCCAATATCCAAGCAGTTTGCTATGGCAGGACGGGAGCCGCGAGGCTCCCGTCCTGCCATAGCAAACTACAGTGTCCCGGGGGTAGGCACCCCGGGACACTGCAGGAGCCGGCCCTGGGGGGTGGTGGTCCCCAGGGCCATCAAGGGCTCCAGGAGGGGGCCGCGCGGCCCCCTCCCATTCAGTACACAGCCCCGGGAGGTGGTGGTCCCCGGGGCTCTGAGGTCCGTAACGGACCCCCATATTAAAATGTTTAGTGCCCCGGGGAGGTGGTGGTCCCGGGGCATGTGGGGGCTGGAGCCCCCCACACAGGTTTAATAATTATTTAAAAAAAAGCCCCGGGAGGGGTGGTCCCGGGGCTGCGGGAGGGCTCAGAGCCCTCCCGCACCATTTTAAAAAGCCCCGGGGGTGGCGGTCCCCGGGGCTTGGGAGGCCCTTGAGGCCCCCACACATTAAATTATCCCCCACCATGCCCCCGGGACTTGGGCCACCCGGGGGCCAATTACCATCGAAGCGCGGGAGACCGCGCTTCGATTCTTTTCGGCAGGATTTGCGCACCCTGAGCGCATCCTGCCGATTTTTAAAAACATTTTTTTTTTTTTGCCCAGGGGTCCTTGTGGGACCCCCTGAGCAAACCTAGGGGTCAGGGTGTTTCTACCCTGCCCCCTTTGTGCGCTTTGCGCACTTGTTTCTGTCCCTCGGTTCTACCGAGGACAAAATGGCTGCCAACATTTCCTGAATCGGAATGTTGACAGCCAGCTGACAGCCAATTAACATGCAGCTCGTGATCGGGAGGGTACGCGGACCCTACTCGTCCCTATATATCACTAACTTTTTACTTTTCATTTTCTCAGCAACTACTGAACGGATTTACACCATTTAACAAAAAGGGTTCTTTCTGAACCAAGAACTACCTCTTTGCCAAATTTGGTGTAATTCCGTTCAGCAGTTCGAGCTGTAGCCGTGTCTAAAGTTTCCTATGGGAAAATGCATGGGGAAAACGCGTTTTGGGACCCCCCTTTTTCTCGGCCCCCGCTTGACGTATCCCCCGAGACTTTCAGGGTAGAAGCGGACCGGAGCGCCCCACGAAGTTTGAAAATTTCGCGAAGATACGTCAACCGGCAAGAGAGTTATTTCAAATAGAATGTCGCGGATTTCCTATGGATAATAGGTTGTAACTATAACTATCTACTGGCGACCGCCAGTAGATAATATATTTATATATATATCAGAGAATAGTCTGCTGGAACACACATCTATTAACATAGATCACTTCCTGTGCCCGTTAGTGAATAATTTGACTTCATAATAAGAGACACTATAGACTTTATAGCTTAAATCCAAACCGTTCACTGGGAAAAACCATATATCATGCTATGTTTTGATGCTGTTGAAAGTCTGTACATGAGCATTCACCATTCAGGTGGTGTGAATGCATGCAAGCATTTCTTGAAAGCTAGGGGCTTACACCTTCTTGAACACACCCATATGCTACTCCAAATGATCGATAACTGCCTAAGTGAGAGCAAATTTCTATCTGATAATCAGTGTTTCAAGCAAGTTTAGGGGGAGGGCGATGGGCACCTGCTTCGCCTCCCAGCTACGACAATCTGGTGATGGGCTGGTGGGAGGTGCAAGTGCTCTGGGATGGCAGCATTGATCATTGGACAGAGAGAGTATTTATATGGCTGCGACATATAGATGACATTTTGTATCTGGAACAGCCAAGAGAGTGAGTAAAATGTATTTGGGACAGCCCTTAATCATAACAATCTGAATTTAAGTTTTAGCATGAAATGTAGGACAGAGATAATCAAGTTCTTGGATGTCAAACTAATAATAAAAAATTAGGGGTCTATTACGATGGCGGGCGGACTGTGTCCGCCCGCCACCGCAACGGCAAACGGGACCGCCCGCAAGAGGTGCGGCAGTCCCGCAATGGCAATTAGGATGCCACTGCCACGGTGGCGGTGGCATCCCGCATATATTGCATTGCGGCGGGCTGTGCTGTAAGCAGCACCCGCCACAATGCAATATATGCATGTTGTGCATTGGCATGCACAACGTGACAGGCACCGTACGGTGCCTGCCAACTTGTCCATGCCAATGTTGGGGGGTACCATGGGTACCCCCCCAAGTGCAGCCCCCCACCCCCCAACCCCTGGGGGCCCGCAACAGGCCCCTGAAGCAAAAACCGCATGCCTTTCCATGGCAAACTCTCTGCCATGGAAAGGCATTGAAAATGCCACATGCTAATATGGATGGCGGTGCCTGCAAGGCACCGCCACCATATTATGGGCCTTTCCGCCCGGTAGGCCTACGATTGCCTACCGGCGGAAAAGTGGCGGACAGTCTTTCCGTCCGCCGCGGTACCCCCGCCATGCTAATGTGGCGGGGGTAAAAGGCCGTCCGGTGGGTTGTGTTGGCAGGTGGATCGCCACCGCCGGCCGGGCGGTGGCGATCCGCCCGCCATCATAATAGGCCCCTTAGTTTTTAGAAACTGAGTTATTTAGGAAAGCAACTGCAGGGAACACGTTTTTACATTCACAAAGCAACCACGCTCTAGGTTTTCGTTGGAGTATCCCTTACAGCGAATTTCTCCGTGCCAAGCACAACTGTAGTTCTCAAGACTGTTACCAACCAGAGAACTAAAATAGAGATGTAACTGAGATTTAAAGCTAGAAGATAGTCTGACAAAACACTCAATCTGGTGAGTGATACAGCAGATTAGATTGACAGGGTAGCTGCCCTGTATAAGCCCACTAAAAGTAAGACTACTGCTTGTAAAGAACCAGTTAGGTTCATTTCAAAATACATACAGCATTCATGTGATTTCAGGTTGATTCTCAAAAAGAATTGGGACATCCTGGCACAGAACCCACTCTTAAAATAAAAGATTGGAACCAGTCCATCTCTAACCTTCCCGAAGAACACATCACTCAAAGACCTCCTAGTACACACAGTTTCCTTCCACCACAACAAAAAAACTGGCTTCAATCAGTCAAAGGTTTCAAACATTGAGGACAGTGCAAAGCCTGTAAACACAGTACTAACACCTTTGAAATAACACTGCCATGGACACGCAAAAAATGGCATATTAAGAAATACAGTACGTGCAAGATTGAATTTGTGTGGTCTACCTGATTGTTTGCCCGTGTGGGTAATGGTATATTAGTTCAACCATTTTCCCAGTAAAGAAACATACATTAGAGCATATGAGGGCAATAACTCACAATGACACAATTTACAGAGCTGCCAACCATTTTAATGAGAAACATGAGGGGGACTAGAGGAAAATGCAATTTTTCGGCATAGATTCATTTCCTAAGCATCTGAAAAGTGGGAATAGACATTGACCCTCTGGCAGTTGAAATCCAGATTCATACTGCAGGTTGGTTGCATTGCACCAGCCGGGATGAACATGGACGAGGAACTTTTTGTGCATTTGTGAACAGACAGTAACAGGACAAACTGAGGCACCAATAGCTTCACAATTTCAAATATTGGCATCAGCTTTCTAGTCTAAAGACTGTTTAGGATTAAGTTTTGTTTGAAAATTTAATTGAAGGTGTTCAATAGTTTTTCTGATAAATTTTTTCCACTGAAATTATTTTTAGGCAAGTGCATAATATAAACAAGAGAAGTTGAATGGTGATGCAGATAATTGCAGGACACTAATCAACATGCGTGAGATCACACAAGAGGCTACTGTAGCCTGAAATGATGAAATACATTAAAAAATGACAATAGTCTTGCAATAGTATATGTGTATATAGTTGAATTCACATGCAAGATCTCTCGCTGTTGGCAGAATATGACTACAAATTGGATGGGGTGACAGCCACAAGAGATTTCCAGTGTTTCGCCATGACAGAACACGCATGACAGTAATACAGTGTTTGACATTAGAATGAAACAGCACACTTCTGGACCGATTGTAAAATGGGCGCGCTATGCGCATGGGCCTTGAGTTCTTTGTATAGTTTGAAGAGTTGTAAAAAAGTTGAAACAATTTCATTACGCTGTTTTAAAAATGTTTAGTTCTGAAAGGAAAAAGGACAAGCCGGGGTCCGTTTGTAAAATGGACACACTATGCGCATGATTCGTGGGTATCCTTTTGTAGTCTAAATTGAGTTGGAAAATTATCGGAAGAACTGCTTTGCATTGTTTTGAAAAATGAACTAAGACTGATGAAGAGTGCCCTCACTGTATTTGAGTTGGTTTATACATTGTGAGTAGTTTTTCTTTTGAAATAGGAAGTTAACATGGATACAGTGTTGCAGTCTCTTCTTTGTATTAGCTGAAATGCAAAATTTGGTGGTAAGATAAATTCCATTTACACGTTACACCGATTAATTGTAAAATACCAGTATCACAGGCCAGGCTAAGATTGCCTCAGTGGTCTCTTGTTTATGTCTTCTTTTGTCTATTCGTATGTAAATTCCACTGTTTAATGCAAGCCAGTTATTGTGACAAAGGTCCTACCTGGACAGAAATGCGTTGGAGCTTAGCCAAAAAGCCTTTCACTGAAGCACATTTGCTGGGAGCGCCATCCATTTGTTAATGCAGACAACTTGTAAGTTGTTCAAAAATAGCACATTGGGGGTCGCTCTCCCGTCGAGCACCAGTGATGGTTAGGTGCACGCGGTGACCTACCAAAGTCTTGGGGATTACTGTAAATGTTGGCGAGTCCCCGCCTTACCTAGGAGAATACTGAAAACGTATGTGGTAGCAGTGACATGGATGAGAGGGTCAAAGGATGCTTGAGGCTGCGGAGCTCTGTGCAACGGACAACAGGCAAGCGGGAACCGTAATATTTGTACTGTTGGTATTTGCTCAATACGTTCTCACCACACAGTAAGCATTTGGTGCTAGCAGAGCCAGAGTGCACACAATATGGCTGAGGATGAACTTGTGGCAATAGAGAAAGCTGTGGAAGAGATGTTTACAAAAAGTACATTTGGAGAGAAAGAGAGAATGACAAGTACAAACATTGAGAACATCCCGATACATCTATTTTCATCACTAATAAAGCTGTTAAGACAGGACGTCTCTAAATGGTGGGAATCCGAAACCTTACAGAAATATGAGGAAGTTTGGAGGGTTCCAAGAGGCTTAAGAATAACAATAACCCCTAGCTACAAGAACCCTAACCCATCCCTGATCGAGGAATGGGCAGAACACAATAATGCAAGCTTTCAAAAAATGCTGAAAAGGCTTATAAAGTATCCAGAAATTGTTAAAAGAAATGTAAACCATAAAAGGAAATATTGCAAAGGACACTGACACAGAGACAATCTCTAAGCTCTGAAAATGATGCAAGAAAGGCTGAAAAAGCATGAAGACGAAATAAAAAGAAAAAAAGCTAAAACGTTTGAACGTGACCGTCTGGACTATGAAAGGGGGCAAATATACATGTTTGCAAGATGCTTTGAAAACCTAAGGAATCAGCAACTTAATGAACACAATTGGACACGACAAGAGGTCTCTCTGAGTGATATCAGACCAGATGTAAGTTCAGATCCTGATCAACAAATACAAGCAGGTTGCTGGCCCCCAATGACGTCCTTGGGGGTCAACTACCCCTCCTGTTACTTTCAGTAAGTCCCGCACTGCGGGATTGCTCAGAGGTCTTTGTGGCCCCATCCCCTTTCTCCACCACTCTGCAAACACGCCTCCTGGTGCACTTCTGGTAGGGGAATGAAGTCCTCTTGGATGCTGAGGGACCTTGGGGGCCAATAAGTTCTCCTGGTACCTCCTGTAAGTCATGCACAGTGGGATTCCTGAAAGCTGGTTGGATGCCCTGCCCCCTTTCTCAACCACTCTGCAAACATGATTACTACTTAAAAAACATAGAAATTTACTGGCAAAATCAAAGGTTACAGAGACATTATAGTTAGGAATTAGCATTTGAAAAAACTTAGAAATTCCCTGAAAAAACAAAATTTCAGGGACGTTATAGTTAGGCTCAAGTGTCACTCGTACAAAACCAGTGAAATTCAGCAGTTATAGTTAGGTGAGCTAACTATAACTCGCACCCCACAATGCACTTCTTATGACATCACATATTTAATCACTCATGACATGGTCAGTGACATCACTCATGACATCCTTGATGACATCTCTGATGGCATCTCAAATGACATCACTGATGATATCATCCACAAAATCACTAACATACCTACTCACACCCCATAGAACCTTTCATAAACCCACTCCCACTCCCACAGAACCATTCACAAACCCATTCAGAGACCCATACCAGTACTTACACACCCACTCACTGATTCAAAGATCTACACACACATCCACTCACTCACCCATACAGCCACTCACACACTGAGTCAGTCACCCATAGAGCTACTCACACACTTACTCACTGATATAATCACACAGCCACTTATTCACACATACAGCTACACACACACACTTACTCATATAGATGCTGGCACATACTCACTCACCTATACAGTCACTGACACAATCACACACTCACCCATGCAGCCACTCTCATATTCACTCACTCACCCATACAGTCACTAATATACCCGATCACTTTCTATATACTGTCCTTTACATATCTAGTTACTTACCATATACCACTGACACATCCTCTCACTCATCCACACAGCCATACACACACTCACTCACCTATACAGCTCCTCACACATGCACTCACTAACCCATACAGCCACTAAGTAACCCACTCACTAATCCATACAGGCAGTCACACACCCCATCACCCACCCACATAGATACCCAGACACCCAGACAGGTATTCAAACAACCAATCACTCACATATACAGCCACTCACATACCCACTCACACACCCATACAGCCACCTAGACACCAACTGACAGACTGATGCAGACATTCACACAACCTGTAACTCACCCATGCAGTCACTGAGAAACCTAATCACTCACCTATACAGTCAGTCATGCACTGACTGAATCATCCATACAGGCCCTCATACACTTACTGATTCTCCAATAAACCTTGGTATATATATTTAACACTCATTAACTTTTTAAAACAGCTTACAGTCACTGAATGATGTCATCAGTGATGTAATTTGAGATGTCATCAGTGATGTCATCAGTGTTGTCACTAACCATGTTATGAGTGATGTAATATGTGAGGTCATAAGCAGTGCATTGTGGGGCGCAAGTTATAGTTAGCTCAGCTAACTATAACTGCAGAATTTCACTTGTTTTGTATGAGTGACACTTATGATATATATATATATAGTCACTGAAAAAATCAAATGTTACAGGGACATTGTAGTTAGGCTCAGATTTTACTCGTACAAACCAGTAAAATTCAGCCGTTATAGATACTTGAGCTAACTATAAATTACGCCCCAGGAATGCACTGCTTATGACCTCACATATTACATCACTCATCACATGGTCTGTGACATCACTTATGACATCACTAATATCATCTGAAATGACATCACTGATGACATCATCCAGTGACTGTAAGTTTTTTCTAAGAGTTTATGATTGTTAAAAATATATACTAATGCACTACAAAAGTTAAATTAGTATACTAGGCACACTACTACTGAATGATACTGCTTCTACCATATATTATGTGAGTAGCTGTATGACTGTATGTATCCTCGTGTGTATGGGTGTGTGAATGGCTGTATGGGTACATAAGTGAGTGTGTAAGTAGCTGTATGGGTGAGGAGTGGTGATGTGAGTGGCTCTATGGGTGGGTAAGTGGGTGTCTGAATGGCTGTGTGAGTGAGTGACTGGGTATGCAAGTGGCTATATGGGTGAGTGGGTGGCTGTTTGAGTGGGTGTTTGGTTAAGTGAATTGGTGTGTGAGTGACTGTATTGGAGCATGAGTGTCTGTGTAAATGGCTGTATGGGTGAGTGAGCAGATTTGTGCGAGTGCTTGTATGGATGTGTGAATGGGTATGGGAGTGGTTCTGTGAGTGTATGATTGAGTGTGTGAATGCTTGTATGGGTGAGTGAGTGGCTGTTTTGAGAGAGTTCTGAACCAACATCTAGCTTTCTGCCAACTTTGGTTTAATTCCGTTCAGCGGTTCGGGCTGTAATCGTGTTCAAAATCCTTATGTAAAAATGCATGCGGAAAACACGTTATGGGACCCCCTTTTTCCATGGCCCCCACTTGAGGTATCACCCTGAAACTTTCAACTCAACAGCTGAACTGACTAAAGTAAACGTTTTGAAAATGTTGTGCAGATTCGTCAAGCGGCGCTAAAATTATTGGCAAAACAAAAAAATGCTCTTCCTATGGAAACTAAGCCCTAACCAAGCCTGGTTGGGCACCCAGGGAGACAAAGCAGGGCCCAGGGCTGAAATCGGCCCAGGGAGATGGGCCACATTTCCCCTCTCCCCCACTGATTTGTGGCCGGACCCCGGGGGATGGAATACTTGGAGCTGAAATCAGCCCAGGGAGTGGGCTGCGTGTGCCCCTCTCCCATTACATTTCAGCCAGGCCCCTGAGGATGAGGTCCCTGAGGCAGAGATTGGCCCGAGAGGGAGGCCGCACATCCCCCTCTCCCATTAAGCCATTGTGGGCAATGGGGGATAGGGTCCCTGGGGCCTTTCTGGCCCAGAGGCTCATTTCACAGAAATTAAATCTCAACAGAAGGCACTTACAGATATTAACATAGCAGTTGCCCCCGTTGAAGCTCCACTTCTGTAAAGGACAGATGATCTTAAATCCTGGGCTTTGGCAAAGGCAAAGCAAGTGTGTTTTATTGGCAATTCTATATTGAAAAATGATCTGAAATCCTTTGTAGAGGAGGCCTGCATCATTGATCTACTGGAGCACAATCTGTATGTGACTGTGCTGAGTGAGTCCTTTGTTGTCCTGTCCTAGTGAGAGCAGAGTCCATGGTTCTCCCTTTAAATTACTACGAGTATTCAAATGCGAAAATCATTTGGAATCTCCTCCTGTTTGGCCCCGCCCTGTCTACCTCAGTAGTATGCAAAGGTCTTCCTGCCTTTTTTCAGGATGCAGGGCAGTTTAACAAGTGGCCCACCAGCGTGTTTCTCACCAATTTTACTGAGGCGTTCCTGATGCCAAAGAAAGAATCACTTACTTCATATAGTTAAGAAGAACGACCCTTGTTTGGTGGAGATTTACATCTTTGTAGTCTCGTCTTCTCTATAAAAGGATTCATGTTATCACAGATTTCTGTGCAAAGACGCACCAGGAACAATCACATTGCAAAAACGGACACAAGGTCACTGGTGACATTTCCTCATGGTCCATTACACAGCTGTAGTGCAGAATATGCATGGGAGATTTACCCAAGGAGGTAATCCACTTGGGTAGATATTTTGTGCAAAACTGTGGACTATTTTGGATAAAAGAGCAGGTGTGGTCCCTTTGTGGCTGAGTCACTGACACACCCACCCAGACACATAGACACTTAGACACTTACTCAGACACTCACACACCCACTGTCAGACCCAGTCAGACACTCACACACCCACTCACAGATGTATTCAGACACTCACTTAGACACTCATGCACCCACTGACAGACCCATATGGCCACTATCAAAGCCACTCACAGATCCATTCAGATACTAATGCACCCACTCACAGATCCACTCAGACACATACACGCACTCACAGACCCACTCAGACACTCATGTATCCACTCACAGACCAATCCAACCATTCCCACAGCTACTCACAGACCCTCTCAGAGACTCACAGACCCACTCAGACCCTCATGTACTCACTCATAGACTGATACACACTTATAGAGGCACTGAGACTCTCACACTCACTTACGGACCCACTGAGACACTCACTCAGACACTCATGCACCCACTCAGACACCCATTCAGACACTCATACATCTACTCACAGACCTACTCAGGCACTCACTCACCCACTCACACACCCAGAGAGATACTTATGCAACCATGCTAAGGCCCACACAGACACTCTAACACCAACTCACACACCCATTGAGACACTCACGCGCTCACTCACACACCACTGAGACACTCATACACTCACTCTCTCACTCTCAAAGGTTGTAGGTTTCAGTTTGAAAATACAATTTAAAAAAGCTTAGAAATTCACTTAAGAAACCAAAGGTTACAGGGACGTTACAGTTAGGAAATAGAATTAAAAAAGCATTAGAAATTCAGTGAAAAAAAACAAAGGTTACAGGGACGTTAAAATTGGGCTCACATTTCACTCATGCAAAACCATAGAAATTCAACAGTTATAGTTACCTGTGCTAACTATAACCTACGCCTCGCAATGACCTGCTTATGACCTCACATATTACATACTCATGACATGGTCAGTGACATCACTGATCACATCACTGATGACATCTTACATGACATCACTGATGACAGTAAGTGTAAGTTTTTCCTAAGAGTTTTATATATATATACTAACCTATAGCAAAAGTTAGATTAGTATACTAGGTGTACTAGTAATGAGTGATACTATTTCTAACATATGTGCTCTGATTAGCTGTGTGACTGTCTGTATCAGTGTGTGAGTGTGTGTCTGAATGCCTGCATAGGTGTGTGAGTGGGTGTATGAGAGGTGTATGGGTGAGTGAGTGGGTTTCTGAGTACCTGTGAGGGTGTGTGAGTGGTTGTATAAGTGGGTGTATGATTGTGTGAGTAGTTTTGCAAGTTGCTTTGTGTGTGTGAGTGGGTGTGTGTGGTTGTATGGATGTGTAAGTGCCTGTGGGGGTGTGAGTGGTTATTTGGGTTTGTAAGTTGGTGTGTGAGTAATTGTATGGGTGTGTGACTGGATGTGTGAGTAATTGTATGGATGTGTGAGTGGGGGTGTGAGTTGTAGTGGTGTGTGTGGGTATGTTATTAGTTGTATAGTTGTGTGAGTTTGTGTGTGGGTGTATGGGTGCATTTGTGAGTAGTTGTTTGGGTTTGTAAGTGGGTGTGTGAGTGGTTTTATGTTTGTGTGATTGGGTGTATAAGTGTCTATGTAGGTGAGTGAATGGGTGAGTCAGTGTCTGTATAGGCGAGTGAGTACATGTGTGAGTGGCAGTATGGGTGAGTGACTGCATGTGTACATGGTTATATAGGTACATGAGTGGGTGTGTGAGTGGCTGTATGACTGGGTTTGTGAGTGGCTATATGGGTGAGTGAGCAGGTATGGCAATGGCTATATGGATGAGTGAGTGGGTTTGTGAGTAGTTGTATGGGTCTGTGAATGGGTACGTGAGTGTTTATGCGGCCATATGAGTGGGTGTAAGATAGACTGCATGGGGGTGTGAGTGGGTGTGTGAGAGGGTATGTCATTGATGTCATCAGTGATGCCATTTGAGATGTCATCAGTAATGTCACTGACCATGCCATGAATGATGTAATGTGTGAAGTCATAAGCAGTGCATTGTGGGGACATAAGTTACAGTTAGCTCAAGTAACTATAACTGTTGAATTTCTATGGCTTTGTACGAGTGAAATGTGAGCCTAACTATAACCTCTTTGTAACCTTTAGCTTTTTCAGTGAATTTCTAAGGTTTTTTACATTCTATTTTCTATCTATAATGTTTGAAACCCAAGTAAAGTAATTTTGCTCAAGATAATGTTTAAAGATTATGGTTGAAATACAGAAGGAAAAAGGTATTTTAGTCAGCTGCAAAAGAGAAAAAGAATCTTGCACAGTTTAAGGTTCTGTACTTCTCAGGCAAAACCATTCTGTTTGTTTCAATTCTATTTCCTAACTATAACATATAGGTGTAGGTGTGGGTCTAACAGTGTCTGCATGGATATGTGTGTGTGTAGGTGTGTGTCTTTGTAGGTGTGTAAGTGGGTCTGAGAGTTTCTGTATGAGTGTAGGTGTGGGTGTAACAGTGTCTGTATGGGTTACTTAGTGTGTGGGTCAGTGTCTGTATGGGTATGCAAGTGGGTATGAGAGTGTCTGTATGGGTATGTGAGTGGGTATGAGAGTATCTGTATGGGTTTGTGAGTACGTGTGAGAGTGTTTATGGGTTTGTGAGTAGGTGTAAGAGTGTCTGTATAAGTATGTCAATGGGTGTGAGAGTCTCTGTATGGGTGTATGTGTTTGTATAAGAGTGTCTCTATGCATATGTAAATGGGTGTGAAAGTGTCTGTATAGGTGTATGTGTGGGTGTGAGAGTGCCTGTATAGGTATGTGAGTCAGCAGTTTGAGCTGCAGTCATGTTCAAAATCTCAATGTGAATTAACGTGGGGAAAATGCGCTTTGGGACCCTGCCTATTTCTTGGCCCCCGCTGACGGATCACCCTAAACCTGTCCAGACAGTGAGTGTCTAATTTTTGGGACGATTCATCAACCAGCGCCAAAGATATAGGCATGTCAAAAAAATGCTGTTCCTATGGAAACTATGTCCTATCTATAACTATCTACATATATATATATATATACCAAGCTCGCTGTGCGAAGCGAAACGCGTAACCTGGAATAAAATCTACCACTGGGGTTTGCTACATCTCTGAGTGATCGCTTTACTTGTGGTTTTGGATAGATATATATATATATATATATATATATATATATATATATATATATATATATTCACTGAAAAACCATAGGTTTCAGGCACGTTATAGTTAGAAATTTGCATTTAAAAACCTTAGAAATTCACTGAAAAAACCATAAGGTTTTAGGGACAGTTATAGTTAGTTGGACATTGCACTCGTACAAAACCCGTGAAATTCCCCGTTATAGTTAGTTCAGGTAACTATAACTCGCGCCCCTGCAATGCACTGCTGATGACGTCACATATTACATCACTCATGACATGGTCAGTGACATCACTGATGACATCACTGATGACATCTCAAATGACATCACTGATGACATCACTGATGACATCAACCAGTGACTGTGTGTTTGTGTAAAGTTTAAATATGTTTAATATATATAGGGAAAGGCGTATTGAAGAATGAGTGGGTGTATAAGTGTCTGAATGGATGATTTAGTAGGTGCGTGACTGAGTCTATAACTGAGTGATTAAACGTATCTTACTGGATGCATGGGTGAGTGACTAAACTGTGTGAATGTCTGTATCCGTCTGTCTGTTGTTGTGTAAGCAGCTGCATGGGTTTCTGACTAGCTAAATGAGTGTCTATATGGGTTATGGATTGGTTCTCTGAGTATCTGTATGGGTGCCTCAGTGTTTGTGTGGGTGGGGTGAGTGTGACTCTGTGCATAGATGTGTGAGTGGGTGATTCACTGGGTGCATGGTTTCAAGAGTGCGTCTGTGATGGACTGTAGGGTGGGTGAGTGTGTGTATGGGTGTGTTAGTGATTGAATGTATATCTCAGTGGTACATGTGTGAGTAACTACATATGTGAAAGGCAGTATATATGTGTGTTGGAGTATATAAATGGCTATAAGTGAGAGTGTGTGATTGTGAGAGTGGCTATATGGATGAGTGTGTGCTTGCATCAGTGATTGCATAGGAGCGTAAGAATGTGCTAGTATTTTTATGAGTAAGTGAGCTGGTGTGTATAACTGTATAGGTGAGTAAATTGGAGTGTGATTAATTATTTGCATGACTGACTAGGTGTGTGAGTACCTCTATGGATGAGTTGCGTTGTGTGAGTGTTTATATAGGTGTATGAGTGCATATGATAGTCCTGTACTGAGTGACTGTAAGTATGAGTGACTGTACGGGTGAGTGAGTAGATGTGTGTGTGTAGACCTAAGAATCAGTGAGTGGGTATGTACTTATTGGTATTGGAGTGTGTATGGTTTTGAGAATGGCAGTCTGTAATTTAGAGTGGGTGTTTCAAAACTTATATTAGGGTGTGAGAAGATGCATTAAATTCTCACATGGATGATGTCATCAGTGATGTCATCAGTGATGTCACTGACCATGTCATGAGTGATGTAATATGTGACGTCATCAGCAGTGCATTGCGGGGCGCGAGTTATAGTTACCTGAACTAACTATAACGGGGGAATTTCACGGGTTTTGTACGAGTGCAATGTCCAACTAACTATAACTGTCCCTAAAACCTTATGGTTTTTTCAGTGAATTTCTAAGGTTTTTTAAATGCAAATTTCTAACTATAACGTGCCTGAAACCTATGGTTTTTTCAGTGAATTTCAAAGGTTTTTTAAATGCTAATTTCTAACTATAACGTGTCTGAAACCTATGGTTTTTTCAGTGAATTTCAAAGGTTTTTAAATGCTAATTCCTAACTATAACATGTCTGAAACCTACGGTTTTTCAGTGAATTTCAAAGGTTTTGTAAATGACAATTTTTAAATGTATTAATTGTTATATTTATTTTTTTCATACTGATTTACTACATTTTTAGAAACATTTTTTTTACATATTTTATTTTTTAAATTACATTGTAATTACATTATACATTACAAAAAATACTTTCTCAGAATGAATTACTTTAGTTTAAATACTTTGCACATAGGCAATAGACTTTTAAGTACAGTAGTTACAGTTGTTGCAATGGGCAACACATTTTCAAACACAATGCAACATTCAGCTCAATGTGAATTTCTAGTTAAATGCAATTAGTTACTTTATGGATTACTTTTCTAACCACAGGACTGGATCCTAGATTCAGTCCTGGGACATCTCCTGTAAACAGTTGAGTAAAAGCGTTTTGGTTACAGTAGTGATTTTTAAGGAATATTATTGTATTTTAAAAGTTGACACTTTGAAACTTTTTCTCATAGAATCACCAATGTTATCCTATGGAAGGAAATTCACTTAGCAGGTAAAAACTGTTATCGTTACTTTTTCTTACTCAGTGTTGGATCCTGGATCCAGCACTGGTGCATCTCCTGTAAACAGTTGAAAGAATGCGTTTAAGTCATACAGGCGATTTTTAAGGAATATTTGTAGTTTGTGAAAATCGACACTTTGAAACTTTTCAGCTGAAAACCAGACAATGGATTCCTATGGAAGAAAATATAAGTTACTGGTAAGTACGGTTAAAATTACTTTTCAGGGTCAGTGCTGGGCTAAAAGATGCAGCACTGAGGTCTCTCCTGATAACAGGTGAGTAAATCGGAATTCGTATTTCGGCTGATTTTAGAGGAATATTTTAAAGTTCCAAAACTCCACACTTAGAAGAATTTCCAAGTGAAACCAGTCAATGATATCCTATGGAAGGAAATTCAAGTTACTGGTAAGTATGGTTAAAATTACTTTTGAGGATCAGTACTGGGCTGAAAGATGCAGCACTGAGGTCTCTCCTGATAACAGGTGAGTAAATCGGAATTCGTATTTCGGCTGATTTTAGAGGAATATTTTAAAGTTCCAAAACTCCACACTTAGAAGAATTTCCAAGTGAAACCAGTCAATGTTAGCCTATGGAAGGAAATTCAAGTTACTGGTAAGTACGGTTAAAATTACTTTTCAGGACCAGTACTGGGCTGAAAGATACAGCACTGAGGTCTCTCCTGATAACAGGTGAGTAAATCGGAATTCGTATTTCGGCTGATTTTAAAGGAATATTTGTATGTTTCAAAAATCAACACTTAGAAACGTTTTCAGCAAAAAGCAGGCAATGATATCCTATGGAAGGAAATTCAAGTTACTGGTAAGTACGGTTAAAATTACTTTTCAGGATTAGTACTGGGCTGAAAGATGCAGCACTGAGGTCTCTCCTGATAACAGGTGAGTAAATCCGAATTCGTAGTTCGGCAGATTTTAGAGGAATATTTGCACAATGGTGAAGGTAGGGGCGGGGCCTGAGGTGACATCTGTGCAAATGCACCCCGTGGCGCGTTTTAAGTTGGGGGATTAAGTCCCCTTGAATCATGAGGGTCTCTAGGGGCCAACTAGCCCACCAGGAACCTCCAGTATGCGCCAGGGGCTGCGTTGCAGAGACGTGTAGAGAGGCCACACCCCTTTTACACCTCTCTGCAACGCAGCTCTGTGGCGCTTTCTGGATGTACCTGTTGGGCTAGTTGGCCTCAGGGACCCTCAGGATTGAAGGGATTTAATTCCCCATCTTAAAACGCACCACGAGGCCTGTTTGCACACATGTCACCTGAAGCCCCGCCCCTCCCTTCACCACTGTGCAAACGCGCCCGTGGCACGTTTTAAGTTGGGGGATTAAGTCCCCTTGAATCCTGAGGGTTCCTGGGGGCCAACTAGTCCACCATGTACCTCCAAAAAGCGCCACAGAGCTGCGTTGCAGAGAGGTGTATAAAGGGCGTGGCCTCTGTACACCTCTGCAACGCAGCCCCTGACGCATACTGGAGGTTCCTGGTGGGCTAGTTGGCCCCCAGGGATCCCCAGTATTCAAGGGGAATTACTTCCCCATCTGCAAACGCGCCAGGGCGCGTTTGCAGAGTGGTGAAGGAAGGGGCGGGGCCTGCGGGCCGATCATTTTTTTTTTTTTCCTGAAGGGGGCTGTGTGGCCCCCTTCCTTTTCTTATTTTTGGGCCCTGGGGACCCCATCCCCCAGGGCCTTACCCCTTTTTTTAAATTAAAATTAAACTGGAAGGGGGCCGCGTGGCCCCCCTCCCTGGCCGAAAACTGCCCCGGGGACCCCATCCCCGGGGCATGGCCACACTCAACATTCCTTTTAAGGAGGGGGCTGCGTGGCCCCCCTCCTCAGGCCTCCTTTGCCCCGGTGACCCCATCCCCCGGGGCAGGCCTTTTTTTTTTTTTTAAATAATTTCTGGGGGAGGGGGCCGCGTGGCCCCCTCCCGAGCCACTATGGCCCCGGGGACCCCATCCCCGGGGCCTGGCCTCTGGTTGGGGACTGTGGGGGGTCCCCAAACCTCCCACAGTCCCGCCGGCTCCCCGTGTCCTAAGGGAGCCGGCATTGCTTTCCACACGGGGAGCAGCTAACATGCTGCTCCCCGTGTGGAAAGCAATTGTCTTTGGATATTGGAAGCGAGAGCAGGTTTCCTGCTCTCTTTTCCAATATCCAAAGCAGTTTGCAATGACAGGACGGGAGCCGCGAGGCTCCCGTCCTGTCATTACAAACAGCAGTGTCCCGGGGTAGGCACCCCGGGACACTGCAGGAGCCAGCCCTGGGGGTGGCGGTCCCCAGGGACACCACAGGCTCCAGGAGGGGGCCGCGCGGCCCCCTCCCCACATCAGCAAAGCCCCGGGAGGTGGTGGTCCCGGGGCTTCGGAGGTCCAAAACCGACCCCCATTTTAATTTGTTAGTGCCCCGGGAGGTGGCTGTCCCGGGGCGTGTGGGAGGCTCAAGCCCCCACACAGAAAAAGTAAAAAAAAAGAAGCCCCGGAGAGGTGGTGGTCCCCGGGGCTGCGGGAGGGCTCAGAGCCCTCCTGCACCATTTAAAAGAAAGCCCCGGGGGTGGCGGTCCTCGGGGCTTGGGGGCCCTTTGAGGCCCCCATACATAAATTTAACCCCCACCATGCCCCCGGGACTTGGGCCACCCGGGGGCAAAATACAATCAAAGCGCGGAGACCGCCCTTCGATTTTTTTTTTTCGGCAGGATTCGCGCTCCCTGAGCGCATCCTGCCGATTTAAAAATTAAAAATGCTTTTCTGCCCAGGGTGCTTGTGGGACCCCTGAGCAGACCTAGGGAGTCAGGGTGTTTCTACCCTGCCCCCTTTGTGCGTTTTGCGCACTTTTTTACTGCTTTCTTGTTCCTCGGTTCTATCGAGGAACAAGATGGCTGCCAACACTTCCTGGTTTGGAGTGTTGACAGCCAATTAGCAGACAGCTCGTGATCGGGAGGGTGCGCGAATCCGACGCGGCCATAGATATATATGTACTTTTACTTTTGATTTTCTCAGCAACTACTGAACGGATTTACACCATTTAACAAAAGGGTTCTTTCTGAACCAAGAACTACCTCTTTGCCAAATTTGGTGTAATTCCGTTCAGCAGTTCGAGCTGTAGCCGTGTCTAAAGTTTCCTATGGGAAATTGATTTTTGACTCTTATTTCTTTAATTTCTCCGCAACTACTGAGCGGATTTACACCATTTAACAAAAGGGTTCTTTCTGAACCAAGAACTACCTCTTTGCCAAATTTGGTGTAATTCCGTTCAGCAGTTCGGGCTGTAGCCGTGTCTAAAGTTTCCTATGGGAAAATGAATGGGGAAAACACGTTTTGGGACCCCCCTTTTTCTCGGCCCCCGCTTGACGAATCACCCTGAGACTTTCAGGGTAGGAGCGGACCGGAGCGGGCCATAAAGTTTGAAAATTTCGCGAAGATTCGTCAACCGACGCAAGAGTTATTTCAAATAGAATGTCGCGGATTTCCTATGGAAAATAGGTCCTAACTATAACTATCTACTGGCGACCGCCAGTAGATAATATATATATTCACTGAAAAAACCATAGGTTTCAGGGATGTTATACTTAGAAATTAGCATTTAAAAAACCTTAGAAATTCACTGAAAAAACCACAGGTTTCAGGGACGTTATAGTTAGCTGGACATTTCACTCGTACAAAACCAGAGAAATTCGGCCGTTATAGTTAGTTCAGCTAACTATAACTCACGCCCCCGCAATGCACTGCTGATGACATCACATATTACATCATTCATGACATGGTCAGTGACATCACTGATGACATCTCAAATGACATCACTGATGACATCATCCAGTGACTATGGGGTCGATTCCGATCCCGGCCGGAAGTGCACCTAACAGTATTCGTCCGGAAAAAAGACCAGCCGATTGCGTGTTTCCCGACCGATTCGAACATTCGTCCGGACGAACAAGTACGATGCGTATAACAACCCAGTTTCCGAGCGAGCCGTACTTACCCAATTCAGCTCCTGTTACCCGCCCGAGCCGGATCCGTAAACGCCAAATCGAGTCGTACGGAAGCAAATACACAGCACCTTCTGGCCGGACGAGTACGATGCGCACTCCGTACGCGCCGAACCCGTCGCTACGTCCGGGACGTTTGAGCATCCGGGCGAGCTGTACATAAGCTCCGTTTCGCGCCACAAGATGATCCACGGCTACGAGACGAACAAGCCTGCTACGAGTACAACTCGAAGACACGAGAAACCCGAACGAGACGATCCAAGCATGAATCCCATTGCGCAGGTCCTACCTATACTCTACATCTATTACCGGGATCGGCACGGACGCGTACAGCGCAGACGGTAAGTCAAACACCAACAATACAAACAAACGACACGTACACGAAATATGTCACACACACATAGGGATGCACAAATGACGTACACTAGCAACAGCAGAACCATAGGGGTGGGATGGCCATCACCAATGCCATACACACCCATAGGGGCTGGATGCCTGCCACTACCACCACCCCACTCAGGGGGGCTGGATGCCTGTCACTACTACCATCCCCACCCTTAGGGGGATGGATGCCTACCACTACCACCACCCCTACTCAGGGGGCCTGGATGCCTACCACTACCACCACCCCTACTCAGGGGGGCTGGATGCCTGCCACCACCACCACCCCTACTCAGGGGGCCTGGATGCCTACCACTACCACCACCCCTACTCAGGGGGCTGGATGCCTGCCACTACCACCACCCCTACTCAGGGGGGCTGGATGCCCATCACTACTACCATCCCCATCCCTTAGGGGGCTGGATGCCTGCCACTACCACCACCCCACTCAGGGGTGGCTGGATGCCTGTCACTACTACCATCCCCACCCTTAGGGGATGGATGGCCACCACTACCACCACCCCTACTCAGGGGGCTGGATGCCTACCACTACCACCACCCCTACTCAGGGGTGCCTGGATGCCTGTCACTACTACCATCCACACCCTCAGGGGGCTGGATGCCTACCACTACCACCACCCCTACTCAGGGGGGGCTGGATGTCTGCCACTACCACCACCCCACTCAGGGGGGGCTCGATGCCTGTCACTACTACCATCCCCACCCTTAGGGGGCTGGATGCCTGCCACTACCACCACCCCACTCAGGGGGTGCTGGATGCCTGTCACTACTACCATCCCCACCCTTAGGGGCTGGATGCCTGCCACTACCACCACCCCACTCAGGGGTGCTGGATGCCTGTCACTACTACCATCCCCACCTTTAGGGGATGGATGGCCACCACTACCACCACCCCTACTCTGGGGGGGATGGATGCCCATCACTACTACCATCCCCACCCTTAGGGGGCTGGATGCCTGCCACTACCACCACCCCACTCAGGGGTGGCTGGATGTCTGTCACTACTACCATCCCCACCCTTAGGGGGATGGATGGCCACCACTACCACCACCCCTACTCAGGGGGGGCTGGATGCCTACCACTACCACCACCCCTACTCAGGGGTGCCTGGATGCCTGTCACTACTACCATCCCCACCCTCAGGGGGCTGGATGCCTGTCACCACTACCATCCCCTCCCTCAGGGGGCTGGATGCCTACCACTACCACCACCCCTACTCAGGGGGGGCTGGATGCCTGCCACTACCTCCACCCCTACTCATAGGATGGGTAATGCATGACACAACCAGCATACTCCCACATAAGGAATGTCTGAAAATGACATCCCCCCAACACCATGACAAGCGTGTGTAGTCTGTGACAAATGCCTACAACACTGAACATGACATGAACATACAATGTGACCCCCTAGCACATGTGTCACACATAAATGTGTGTGGTCTCCACAATGCAAGCAGACCATAACCACTGTGGGAATGGGGTATAACACCCCATCATCACAGTGACCAAAAGGTAGGTGTGGGGTCCATAGCTGATGCACCTTTTGAACAGTGTGGCAATGGGGCCCAAAGCCCCATCACCACAGTGATCAAAAGGGAAGTGTGGGGTCCATAGCTGATGCACCTTTTGAACAGTGTGGCAATGGGGCCCAAAGCCCCATCACCACAGTGACCAAAAGGGAAGTGTGGGGTCCATAGCTGATGCACCTTTTGAACAGTGTGGCAATGGGGCCCAAAGCCCCATCACCACAGTGACCAAAAGGGAAGTGTGGGGTCCATAGCTGATGCACCTTTTGAACAGTGTGGCAATGGGGCCCAAAGCCCCATCACCACAGTGATCAAAAGGGAAGTGTGGGGTTATGTTATGTTATGTTAAGATAGCTTGTAGAGCGCACAGCTGCCCCAGCTACGGGGCGTCCCGGCGCTAAGCAAAAAAAGAGGCTAAAACTGCGAGTATCCCACCTAAGAGGAGAGAGGAAGGGCCAGGAAAGACAAGTGGGACAAAAGAGGGGGAACCTAATGAGGGAACAGATGGGTCTTTAGCACTTTACGAAAGGATAAGTAGTTGTCCATACTCCGGATGTGAGACGGAAGATCATTCCAGAGCTTGGCAGCCAGAACGCGGAACGAGCGACCACCAGCGCGGGCCCTCTTAACCCGTGGTATAGAAACAAAATGTTTGCCAGTAGAGCGCAAATGGCGCGAGGGAGTGTAGATCGAGAGCAGGCCGGATACTATACCAGAGGTGGAGGATTTCAAGATCTTAAAAGCAAAGCAGAGAGATTTGAACACCAGCCGCCTCTCCATTGGCAGCCAGTGTAGCCGTCGAATGGTGCTAGAGGTGGGGCAGCGGCTGGGCATGGCCAGGAGAGTTCTGGCGGCGACATTCTGGACCCTCTGAAGTCTTGAGATCTCGGTCTTATTGACCCCAAGATAGAGCACGCTGGCATAGTCCAGTCTAGATAGGACAGATGCTTGCACAATGGTCTGCCGAATGGAGGGGTCAAAGAAACCCAACATGGGTCTAAGACTACGCAGAATGCCAAGACATGTCACCGCCACCTTCTTAGTTTGAGCTTGGAAGCTCAGCGCCGAGTCAACCCATACACCCAGATTTTTCACCACCTTTTTTGGAATGGGGGGAGGTCCCAGGGAGGAGGGCCACCAATGCTCGCTCCACAGCTCATGATCCTTCCCGACCAGCAGGACCTCAGTCTTGCTGGCGTTGAGCTGTAGGCAATTGGCAGTCAGCCACTCTGCTACATCCGCCAAGCCACTTTGAAACTTGGCCGCATCATTTTGGCAGTCATTGGAGAGGGCGACTACAAGTTGAGTGTCATCTGCATATGACACAATCGTCAGCCCTCTCCTTTTGGCTAGATTAGCCAGCGGCTGGACATATAAGTTAAAAAGTGTCGGGCTTAGCGCAGAGCCCTGTGGGACCCCCTGTTTGATGGAATACACCCTAGATGAAAAAGCGGGAGCCGAGACTTGGAAAGACCTGTCTGAGAGAAAAGAAGTAAGCCAGGTCAAAGCAGCGCCTGCAATGCCGGCCTCCTTTAGTCTTTGAATCAGGATCTGATGCGAGACCGTATCAAAAGCGGCACTCAGATCCAATAGGATCAGTGCCGAGGTCCGTCCCTCATCCAAAGCTGCTCTCAGATGTTCAGATACAGCTAGGAGGGCTGATTCAGTACTAAGGCCGCGACGGAAACCACACTGAGAGGAATCCAAAATGTGATTTTCCTCCAAGTAGTTAGACAGAATAGAATTGACATGCGCTTCGGTGATTTTAGAGATCCAAGGCAACAAGGAGATAGGGCGGAAGTTCTCCAGTTTAGTCGGGTCTAACGTTGGCTTCTTTAGAAGTGGCAAGACAACGGCCTGCTTCCATGCCCTGGGGACAATGGCCCTGGCCAGAGACAGGTTAATGATCTGGCCCAGTGGTGTGAGTAAAACAGATAGTAGCCTCCTCAGATGTTCCGGCTTCATAGGGTCAGTCGGGGAACCAGATTTAACCTTCCTGCAAAGTGTAGTAAGTGCTTCTTCAGTAATGGGTGAAAAGGTGGCTAATGTATGGGCAGAGGGAGATGGACCCTCGGGATCACTACCCAAAACCGTCGAAGGGAAGGTTTTGTAGATGTTTTCCACCTTGTTTATGAAAAAGGTGGCTAGGTCCTCACAGTACTCGTTCGACTTCACTGTGGGTGCCTTTGGTGCCCCAGCGTTTTTTAGGTTAGAAATGATGGAAAAGATCTTCTTGCTGGGGTTCTGACTATTTCTGATCTCCTCCGAAAAATAGGAAGCCTGTGCTTTCTGAACAGCCCTGTGGTATTTTTTTATGGCGGATTGATAATGGCCTTTCAGAGTGATATCGAAATCTCGCCTCCACTCCCGTTCCAACCGTTTACACGCTTTGCGCATGGTGGAAAGGTTGCCATTATACCAGGTGTTAGACTTGGTGCTTCGTCCCTTCGACCATTTGGCCGGGACCATAGCATCCAGCGGAAGCCTTAGCCAGTCAGTGAAGACATCACTGGCCAAGTCAGGCTCGTCTGGCCAGCAGGGCATGCTAGATGAAAGAGAGGTGCAGAGCTGGTTGAAGTTTAATTTATGCCAGGGACGGCGGAGAGTGCAATTCTGATGGGGCCGGCGAGCTGACACCACCCCAGGAAGCTTCATAGAGATCAAATAATGATCCGTCCAGCATAATGGAGTGGGGGTTAAGACAGAGAGACCCGAAAGGTTAGAGAAAACTGGGTCAAGTAGATGGCCCGCAGAGTGAGTGGGACCATGGACCAATTGACGCAGCTGGCAGGCCTCTAGGTCCGTAGAAAGATTAACCGCTTCAGAGTCGTGAGGGTTGTCAAGGTGTAGGTTTAAATCACCAATGACCAGAAAGTTGGCATACCTCACGACCAGAGTGCCTACTAGGTCTTCCAGCGCAATCCTCCCCTCCTTGGAGGGGCCCGGAGGGCGATAAACTATTAGGCCCGACAAGGTGAAGTTAGAGTTGAGAGAGATCCCAAAGCGGCCACACTCACAACCCGCTACATCTTCCTTAACCAGTGTGCAGGTGAAGTGTGATTTACAAACAACTGCCACCCCGCCCCCCCTTGACTCTCGATTGAGGGTACAAATGCTATAGCCTGTGGGAAGTGCCAGACCCGGTTCAACCAACGTGTCGGCTGACAGCCAAGTTTCTGTCAGGAAAAGGACATCCGGAGACTCATCTTGGAGTAGGTCGAATACATCTAAATAGTGTTTGACCAATGACCGGCAGTTAAGACTGAGCATTTTAATATTCTGTCCTGAAGCCAGCGATCTTTTAGGAGGGGGTCGCAGGGTAACTTCAGAGTTATAGCCACAATTCCTGCAACAGAAGGGACCCATAGGGATGTTAGGTAGAGGAGAGCAGACCGTGCTCATTGAAGATCTGATAGCCAGGAGTAAGAGTAGAGGTTTCCCTCTAAACTAGCAGAGTGGCTGGCGGCTGGCGGCGGCCTAGCGCGGACGGGCGCAGACAGGCTTGCCCTAGGCGTGCCTTCGGCGCGCCAGCGGCGCGCCCGCTGCGCACGTCCACTGCGCGGCTGAGCCCCCATCCACTAGAAATACCCCCTGGCCGGAAATGAGGCCAATTGAAAGTGGGAGGAGCCGCGTCCCTCCGTACAATCGGCACCAAGAGCCGTGACGGACCAGGGACAGCGGAAGCAAAGCCCAGGTGAGCAAGTACTTCGGCAAGTTGAGAACCACGTTTTAAACTAGCAAATAAAATTCCAACACAGAAAAACGCAGTGTTCGGAAGCGCGAGTGCTAGGCAGAGGTCAAAGCACACAATAAAACACACACGAGGTGGTGCAATGATTACACAGAGAACACAATACCATAGCTGATGCACCTTTTGAACAGTGTGGCAATGGGGCCCAAAGCCCCATCACCACAGTGACCAAAAGGGAAGTGTGGGGTCCATAGCTGATGCACCTTTTGAACAGTGTGGCAATGGGGCCCAAAGCCCCATCACCACAGTGATCAAAAGGGAAGTGTGGGGTCCATAGCTGATGCACCTTTTGAACAGTGTGGCAATGGGGCCCAAAACCCCATCACCACAGTGAGCAAAAGGGAAGTGTGGGGTCCATAGCTAATGCACCTTTTGAACAGTGTGGCAATGGGGCCCAAAGCCCCATCACCACAGTGACCAGAAGGGAAGTGTGGGGTCCATAGCTGATGCACCTTTTGAACAGTGTGGCAATGGGGCCCAAAGCCCCATCACCACAGTGATCAAAAGGGAAGTGTAGTCTGGGTAAAAGCTGCCAAAGCCAAACTGCATGGATGATTCCTGGTCACACAACAACAAACACATCAGTGGCATAGTAGTGCTTGTGTCCCATAGCAACATAGATTGGGTGAGGCAAACAGTGCAGTGCAAATAAAACATACCTTTGGCCATGTGCATACAAACATCATCCATGGGGGCTCACATTGTCAACATTCACAAATAACACAATGACAGAAGTGACTATCATAATGCAGACCCACATATCTGCACCAATGGACACACAAATGTAGATATCCTAAGGGAGACTGTAGATGTCAGGTGAACAAATACCATACCATGGCAGCAATGGGACATACTAACTAACCCTGGGCGTAGTTCGCGTGGTAGCGCTACGCGTAGCTACGCGAAGTGCACTTTGCACTACGCGAGCTACGCGTAGCTACGCGAACTGCGTAGTGCACTGTGCAAAATGCTGTTCGCACTGATTGCACAGTGCCGGATGCTTGTCCGCACTGTGCAATGAGTGCAAACCGCATCTTGCACAGTGCAAGCGGTCGTTTTCTGCCGCTCGAGTAGATTTCTACTCGAGCGGCAGCTTTCTCAACGCGGACTGGTAGTTTCTCATCGCGAGCGGTCGTGAGCATACATGACCACTCGCAATGAGAAACCTGACCTCCCCGCGTTGAGAATCTCGCCGGGAGGTTTATTTTCTACGCTCACGATCGGCAACTTGATGTTGCTGATAGCGAACGAGGAAAAAGTCTCGCCGGGATGTCTATTTTGCTTGCTCGCGGTCGCCAACTTGACGTTGAGGACCGCGAGCAAGCAAAAAATGACCGCTACGCGTGTTTGCACTGTGCTACGTGCAATTCGCGTAGTGCGAAGTAGCGCAAACTTCGCAAACTACGCGAGTGTAGCGTAGTACTTCGCCCAGGGTTAATACTAACCATGATTATTGTGCTGACTGATGACCTAGGAGTCCCAGGGACAGCAGAGGAAAGCCACCAAACAACATACAGCCAATGGCACACTCAAGATATGCCAATGCAGTGGTGCAAATGCACAAACACAAACAGGCAGACCCACACTGCATATCAAACACAACAGGTGATGGGGGTGTGTGCCAGTGTCCCCAGGCAACCACACAACACATGAGGAGGCCTGAATTCCAATTACACAGATGTGTATACAGTGCCATACAAAAGTAACTCATGGATCGGATTCCCCTATGTGGGCAAAGAGGCATTGTTAGATGAGAGGGAGCCCAAATTACACATGTCACACAAGCTAGTAGGAACAGCAACTAACACAGCAAGAGACAGACCCACCACAGCACAACCCCCAGGGACCCCACATTGTGGTGACACTACCCTGCATGATAATCCCACTGTGATGACAAAGGTAGATGTCATTCACACTGTGAACCACAGCCATGTGTCCTGAGCAACAAACTACCATCACACCTACACAAGCACAAATCAAACAGCACGGCCTGCCAGCCATGGCCAATATGGAGGTAGGGGTCTAGCCGTGCAACAACTCACATTTGCACACACTCAACACCACACACCTTGATCTCCACCAATGTACAGCAGTGAAGCTCACATGGACTGGTGACATTGCACATGCACCCATGACAATCCCAGGGGTGGTGGGGGGAACTAAGGTGCAGAAACCCATCACACATGGCCAGTCAACAAGACTCGTGAATGTCTGACACACTGCACACTACGCGGTACATGGGCATGACGTGAAATCCACCACAATCAATGGGATCCTGGCCATAGTCACACACCAACGAAGAAGACAAGGTGACACACAAAGAACACACGTACACAACTTCCAACATTGCAGCTCTGACCCTGAGCAGTGGCAGCAGTCACACACACAACGTGTCACAATCACTGAAAGCTACCATAGACTGTAAATTACATGACATGTGTAACCAACAAGTGCCAAGGGGAATCCTGAATGTGTCCCATCTGCGTTTGCCCACATCCCCAGCCCTGACAACAAAGACAACCTGGGATTGACAACCTGATGAACCTTAGTTAGCCATGCACCCACATCCCGGAGTAACCAGGTCCAAGATGCTTGATGAACACAGAACAACTCAGCAAGCATCAGAAACAGGAACATCCGTAGGGACACAGCCTGTGTAGGAAAAGGGAAGGGTACACGCACAGACATGCTTACACAACACAAAACACGGGCCCAGGCAATGTCACGGGATTACACACTGCCATGAGGGCACTCCACTGCTGTGGAAGGTCCGCTGTGCCAAGCCTTGTCTGTGCACGACTCAAACATGTCGGCAGAACACTCGGTCAGTGAGTCAACAACTACAACACACTGAAGGCTCTGCTCACATCAGCCTGGGTACGGGAGTGTCACGTCAGTCATCTGCATACACCCAAAACACGTGTCAAGCAAGGTGCACTGTATACACTGATGAGTCCTTCAACATTGGTGTGCTAAACTGCATGTCCAGTGGAGATGGGCACACAGTCAGGGAAATAGGAACATTGAACAGTGGTAAGCCCACCAGATGTGCATCACTGTAAGACAAAGATGTTAATTTACAAATGCAAAACGTACATCCCTGTGTCATATGCTGAACATCACACCCTCAGACTGCAGCAGAGGATGCCATAGATCCAGACTACAACAGGACACACATCCCATGGACCACATGGAGTCCATCACTGCAACACTTCATTTCCCTGATCTGAACACTATTACAACTGCAAATGCATGATGATAACCATGTACATCATGTACATCAAAAGAAAAACCACAAGTAAACAAAAATAGGCTTTATTCAGCAAATGTCAATAAAAAATCAGAAGTCCAAATTAAACTAAGGCCAATGGCCAGTCCAAATACACAGTCCCAACAGGGTGATATGTGACAACTTGTCACCCATTGCTTGCCTGCACTGGTAGGGACAGGGGACATCCCCCTTGGAGGGACATACAAGGGACAGGCCAGGCACCGCAGGGACAGGATCAGGGGATGTCAGAGTGAGGCAGTGAAGGGGTGGTGGGTGCAGGAGTGTCACCAGCAACTGCAGTGGAGGTGTCTGACTCAGGGGGGCCGGCACCACTGCAGTGCCCGAGTCAGACGGGGTGGTTGTGGACTCCACTGCAGTGCATGCCTCCAAGGGAGTGGAAGGGGGGCAGATGAGGTGGGCAGGACAGAGGGGGGACCCGGTCTCCACACCAGTGGCACAAACAGGCTGAGCGTCTGGGTTGGGGGTGGAAGAGCAAGTGGCAGGGGGGGGAGGGCCTAAGCAGTTTGGGGATGCAGTATCGGTGTGTGGGGGAACCTGGGGCAGGGTGTGGCGGTGGAACCTGTGGAGTGGTGGCCTGGGGGATGGAGGAGAGAGACTGGGTGGTGGAGCTGCATGGTGGTGGTGGTGGGGTCTTGCCCTTCCTGGTCCGGGGGGACTTCCGAATGGGGTCCTCAGTCTGTCTGCGCCTGGGGGAGGGTGTCCGGGGGCGAGGGGCACTCCCCTCTGTGTGGGTGGACTTCCTCTTCCCCCGGTATGCCGGATCTGCAGGATCGGAGGGGAAGAGGCCGAGGTCACACAGGAAGACCTGCTGTGTAGGTGGGGTTGCAGGTGAGGCAAGGGAAGGGGTATTGGAGGGAGAGGATTTGGAGGACTGCGGAGTGACTGTGGATGCCTGTGTGTGTGTCTGTTCCCCATCCCCTGTGTGTGTGGTATCTGTCCCCTGAGGATGCTTGTGTGCACGTCTTGCCTTTCTTTTGGGTGTGTCTGTGCTGCTCGTGTCTGTGTGCTTGGGTGAATGTGCAGGTGTGCATGTGCTTTGGACAGGTAGGGTGCCAGGAAGTGTGGATGGGGCAGAGGTAGGAGGTGGGAGGGACTGCTGGAGGAGGGACACTGCTGCCGTCAGGGAGGAGTCCATGGACTTATTGCTCCTCTGTAGGGCAGACATACCCGTCGAGATGCCCTCCATGAACGACACCAGCTGTGTCAACAGAGTGGTGTGTGCATGGAGGACACTCAGCATTGCTGTCTGCCCTACATGGAGCTGCCGAAGTAGGTACACAGACTCCTCACTCAGGGCAGCAGGGGACACAGGGGCAGGGGGTGCGGTGCCTGGCACGAAGGAGACACGCTCCCGAACACGGGAGCCTCCACGGACGTCTGGAATTGGAGCCAATGGGAGGGCGGTGCTGGTGGTGGTGGTGGCGGGGCCAGACAGACTAGCGGGGGTGTGGTGGCTGCTGACACCCGCCTCCACAAGGGAGTCATCTTCCGAGCTGCTGTGGTCCTCAGCTGAGGTGGATGGTGCTGAGGAGGACTCCTCGGTGTGGCTCCCCTCGCCCTCCGTGCCACTGGGTCCCTCTGACCACTCGTCGGATGCTGACCCAGTCTGGCTCCGCTGCTCCTCCTGGTCCGTGGAGCTGTCCCCTCCTGTGGCCGTGGATGTATCTGCAAACAATTAGGGAAACAGACAAACATCAGTCACCTGCACTGACCGCACACACCACAGTAAGTACAGCACTTACAGAGCCAGCCCTGGCATCCTTAGTAGAACATTGCCAAAACTCCTCACACAGATTTGGAGAAGCCAATTGTCAGTCTGATGGTCAACCATGGGACTCACACCCCTCCTGCCCTTGCACCCATCTGTCTGGTGCCTGTCTGATGGTAAGACCCCAGTGTGGACACATGCACCACCTACACAGTTGTTGGACATTGCAGGGAACACAGTGAAGTATGTGAACATGCACACATCACATCTCTTGCCACTGAGTCAGTGCAGGTGTCCGGAGAAAGGGATGGCCAGAGTCTAAATAGAAATGCATGTGATGCATACCAGCACCAGACACCATGATGCACCCATGTCCGGATAGTCCATGCCACAATGGGGTGCATGTTGCACATGTCACTCCCCTGCAGGATCACTCTTAGGAAGTTTAATGCCATGACACAGGCATGCCTGCAAAGTCATACATCACTGTCTCCAGTCACATGGCCATGGCAGCCTGCCAACAACAGTCTGCACTGTGTCACAATCCTAGGACATGGGGAATGCAAGTTATGTAACTGACAAGTGCACATGTCCATCCCCCACACACCACATCATCTGAACTAGTATTTGTCCACGTCATGCCAATTGGACATATGGGGGACATGAAACACAACTCCCAGAACCTGAGCACCTCACAGTGTGCTGTGAATGAATAACAGCTGCCTGAAAGTCACAGTCGCATACACCTGTGTGCACAGTCAAGTGATCAAACATCTATAAGTCACAGAAGTATCGTCTCACATGGTCACATCTCAGATGGCATGCTGAACCCTAACCGACAAACATACCAGTAGTCCTGACAACGAAGCCACAGCACACTGACACAGAGGCAGACACCTGAGGGAACATGTCACTGATCACAACATGTCAGATGATCCACGGGAGTGGGAGTACAGAGTCTATTGTATGCCCTGGAGTAGGCATGACTGTCCAGCTCCACCTGTAAGAGGGATGAGTCCTGGACAGTAGGCAGGTGTCTAAGCATGTGTGACACACTTGATATACATACTCCTGAGGCCCAAACATTGTTCCCACCCACAGCATGGGGGTGTGCCAAATACCCCAGGGACATGTGGTGAATCAGATCAGCAAGTGGACCACATATCAAAGTTACACCCAGATTACATGTCAGGACTTGGGCATTGTGTGAGCAATTGACCCACCCATGAATCCCACAACATAGTCACCGGAACAAATGCTGTCCCCCACCTTGAGCAAAGCAAAATGCAATGACACAGTCCCCAAGTGACACAATTTCCTGACTGTAAGGGCCACACATATGCGTATCAGATGAGGAGTGGGCATGTCACAATAGAGGGACATGGGTCCTGGACCACAAGACTGATGTACTGTGGAAGTTTAACCAGGCCAGAGGAGGGCACATAGCATGTCAGACAAAGTGCACAGTGCTGTCATGGACTCACCCCCTCCTTGCTGCTGTCTGGCCTTCAGCTGCCCATCCAGGTCAGGGAAGACCACCGCCAGGATCCTGAGCATGTGGGGGGTCAGGGTCCGGTGTCCGCCCCTCCTGCGAGGAGGCGACAGCTTCAGCTGGACCCTTGCGATCCTCCGGGTCCAGCCTCGAAGGTCCTGCCACCTCTTCTGGCAGTTGCGGATCCGGCGCTTGTAGTCCCCCACGGATCTTACTGCCCGGGCGATGGTCAGCCAGATTTTCTGCTTCTGGTGGGCATCAACCTGTGAGGATGACAAAGTGAAAATGCCATTACTACACATGCAACATATCCGTGCATCACACAGTTGGATATACATGTCTCAATCACTGGGGCACATGATGTACACAGGCAGTGCAACGATGGCTATGAACAGTTTGCCAGCAGTTACTACATGGTATCATTGCATGGAAAGTAAACCTTGTTGGAATGCACTGTTACTGCACTGTACCTGTTCAGTGCATGTAACTACACACTTTGGGGGCTCAGAACTACTCAGTGAGCATGCTAGCCAGTGGTGTGCACACTGTAAGTCCTGCTAGTCAGACAACATGCAAAATTAGTAAGGCAGTGGACAGCACACTCACCTGCTCCCCTGGTGTCCCATACAGCTTGCTGTACTGTGGAAGGAGGCTGTCCAGCAGGGCCTGGTTCTCCTCAAGGCTGAAGGCTGGGGCTCTCTCCACAGTACGTGCCATTGCAGTAGCCAGAGGATGCAGAGACAGCAGCAGTGTTGGTGGCAGATGTCGTCCTGGAGCATGTAGTGCAGGCAAGTGAGCTCTCAGGGGAACAGCCAGCATTATATGTGTGCTGCAGAGGCAGATACTGTCCCATGTGTCCAAAGTGATAGGTCCAAGTCGTTTGCATCTTCTGAATCTGACCAATCCATGGAATAGCAGCACTAATACACGCCCACAGCATCCTTCAAAAATCCAAGTTCATGACACCCATGATTTTGCAACATTGTTGTGGCTGGCCAACTGAATTCACTGCATCAGACTCGTTGAAGCTTCGAATACGCGTCCGTTGCCATGCCAGGCCCCAGCCAACGCGTGCGCACCGTTCGATCCATTGCTGTACAACGCGTATTTCGGGATACAACGCGTACCCGCTCACAACAGATGCAATGGGCCGGCCGGGCACACCGATCGGTCCATTGCTGTATAACGCGTATTACGGGATACAACGCGTACCCGCTCACAACAGATGCAATGGGCCGGCCGGGCACACCGATCGGTCCATTGCTGTACAACGCGTACCCGCTCACAACAGATGCAATGGGCCGGCCGGGCACACCGATCGGTCCATTGCTGTACAACGCGTACCCGCTCACAACAGATGCAATGGGCCGGCCGGGCACACCGATCGGGCCATTGCTGTACAACGCGTACCTGTACAGGTCAGTCGCATATGTCACCATGCTTGTCACTGGTGAACGTATGCCAGCCACATATACCTGCCAGAGACCCAGGGGCACACCTACAACACCACACCCAGTCCACACTGTTTCCTAAGGCATGTAAGGCTGCATTACCTTTTCTGTGTATGGGGGTTAACATGTGGTTTCTGTGGTGGCACTTGTGGGCAGCCACACCCAGGCTGTGCATGTGTTAATGGGGACAGGGTCCTTTGTGTGTTGTGCACATGACCACTGTGATGTGCAACAGTTCATTTCAGAGCATGTGGCATGGTCACATTTCCAGGTTGTGTATGTGTGTGACATGTCACATACCCCCAGGGTCCCATGGGGGAAGGCATGTACGTCACAGGGTGACCCATTGCCACAATAGTGATGTCCCTCCACAGTCTGTGTGCATGTTGTGTTTCCGATGTCTCTGATTCCATGTGCACGATGGGAGACAGTCTCCACATCAACGTTGTTTGTGCATGGACTTTGATGTTGTGCGTCACTGGCGTCCATGTCTGTCCTGCGTAGGCGACAGGGGCCACTACCTGTGGGAGTCATGTTTGTTTTTCTGACGTGTACATGATACGCCATGTCATGCCAGTGTCCATGTGGCAAGACAGGGTCACTGGGAATCTACCTGTCAATGAGCTGTGATGCCTGTGGCGCATCTGTCCAGACATGTCACTGTGGTGTGTGTGTGGAACGTGACAGCAGTAAATGGGTACTGTGACACAGCCTAATGGTTTCCCATAGCACAACCTGGAACCTGTTGTCCACACATGTTGTACTGAGAAGTTAGATGATGGCCATGTAGGTGCGAGTTATGTCCGAACAGAACGGCACACACATCAAGTACTTGTGTCTCGTAATGATGTATCATGTGAAATTGAGTATGGTGAATGGCACATATGTGGGGTGACTGACAATCTTTCTTTCCTCAACCTATGCACTGCAGGGCTCCAGCTGTCCATAGACCATTCCCTGACCTGGCAACGATGGTGGAACGTGACAGCATCCGACGGTACCGCTTCACCAGGCAGCTGATTGAGGATTTGGCAGTGCGCTTGGCACCACATTTGCAACCTGGCCGGCCGTACCCTACGGCGCTGACCCCCAAGGTGAAGGTAATGGCAGCCCTACACTTCTTTGCCACCGGTACCTTTCAACACACTGTGGCGACTGCCGGTGGGATGTCACAGACTATGTTCAGCCGTGTGCTACGCGATGTTTTGGAGGCAATGTTGAGATGCCTGAACCAGTACATCTATTTCCCTACACGTCAACAACTCACTGACGTCAAGAGTGACTTCTATGCCCTGGGGAGGATGCCACATGTCATTGGCTCCATTGATGGGACACATGTGGCTTTGGTACCACCACAGGCACATGAGCAGGCATACCGGAACCGGAAACATTACCATTCGATCAATGCTCTGGTGGTATGTCTTGCAGATATGAGCATCACACATGTGTGTGCCCGTTTCCCTGGTTCAGCACACGATGCCTACGTGATGAGGAGTAGTCGCATCCCGAGGATGATGGCACAGATGCAGAACCAGCGTGCCTGGCTTGTCGGTGTGTACTGACTTTGTACCATTGTGTGTGTTCTGCTCTGTAGTATACCGCCCACTTTTCCAACTCAGCTAATGTGCACTTGTCTGTCCGTAGGTGACTCCGGATACCCCAACATGCCGTGGTTGCTGACACCCCTCAGGAACTCTGTGACACCAGCCCAGATGCGCTACAATGAGGCACATGGTCGGACCAGGAGAGTGATTGAGCGGACCTTTGGTCTCCTGAAGAGCCGCTTCCGCTGCCTGGACAAGACAGGAGGGGCCCTCCCATATGCCCCAGCAAAGGTGTGCAAGATTGTCATCGTCTGCTGCATGCTACACAACCTGGCAGTGCGGAAGGAGTTGCCTCTCATCCTGGATGACGATGACCAACGTCCGCCACCTCTGGAGGATCCTGACCTGGACCACGATGCCAGTGATGATGATGATGATGATGATGGTGATGTCCGCACACAGCTCATCACCAACTTCTTCAGCTGAATGTGAGTATCCAGGGAGATGTAATGTGAATGATGTGAGTTTGCATGATATGTGTGGGTGGTGCTCTGGTGCTGTTTGAGTGTGGCCATGTGCTACTTGACTGGATGCGTGCAGCAATGTGTCCTTACAGGTAGTATGTACTCCCCAACAGTTTTGACATGCTAACTTGGTTTTGTGTACTTGTCTTGTGACATGTATTGGGCATGAGTATTGCAGTTCTGTCCTGTTCTTCAGTGGTTTTAACTGTGTGTCATGTCTGTCCTTCACAGGGTGCTTACTGAGTACTTTGGTCAACTTGGATCCCCCGACGCCATGATTCAGCTTTCAGGCTTTCAGGGTGGCAGCAGTAGTAGTTTCCCTACAGGTGATGTGCCACACACCCCTGGACTTCATATCTTCTGCACTTGTTGACTGTGTGGCCACTGCCATGTGGGATTACCTTGCATTTGTAGTGGAAACAACATGTTGCAAATGTGTAATAAACCTGTGCTTCACTTTGGGATGTGCGTTGTCTGTGGTCACACATCTGACTGACATTTGCTTACTGCACCTGTGGGCTAGTTGACACAGACTCTGAATAGGTGTGGTGTCTGTGCATTCCACAGTATTTCCTGGCAACATCACTGTAGGCGATGAGTCCGATGGCCCTGGTGTCTCTGTGTTGTGTAGCCCTAGTGGTGTGTCTCCCTCATATGTGTCACGTCACCATGACTCACATGACGGTGTTGTACTTGCTGTAGCAGTTAGCATACACAGTGTAATTTAGCAGATCATCATCACCATAACAGTATCCACATTTGAATAACAACAGAGGCAAGTATGGTGTACTAGTGATTTTATTTACAGAAATGTGTGTGTGTATAGTGCACAGGATGGTGGGTGCTGTACATTGGGATTGTGATCCAAAGTTCTCAGATGAGTTGGAAGTCTTGGTAGCAGAAATGTCCTGAGTGTAGTCCACAGTCATATGATACATTAGTCCAACTTGAACTCCCCATGTCATGTGGGAGAGTTGTGTTGCATTCGACAGGGTGAAAAGTTTGCACACAAAGGAGAATTTCCGGAACAGGTGTTGGCTTCCTGGGGGATGTACGTGGCCATCAACCTCTCAGTTTTCCTTCCTCGGACGACCCCTCTTCTTTGGGGGGGACCCTCACGTGCAGGCTGCTGCGGTGCAGGGGAGTCTCCGCCAGAGTCCTCCTCCCTCCCTGTGGCAGTGTCAGTTGTTGCAGCACCAGATGTTGTGGGCACACAGGGAGGTGTGGCCATGTTGGTGCTAATCTGGCGGAGGCATGTCAATATGTCCCTATGCACCGCTGTGAGTTCTTGCAATGTGTCCCACTTGGACTCCATGCGAGACATGTGTGTCTCCACACGGGACATGTGAGAGTCCAAGCGGCCATGATGGGCAGCCTGCTGCTGTTGTATGTCCTTGAGGATCCCCACTACCTGTCTGACCTCTCCGGTGCTATCCTGGTACGCAACAGCGATGCGTGCCAGTTGTGGGTCATCATGCAGTCCAGACCCCTCTGCAAGCAGCGACCTATGTCTACCACCCCTCCCACCACCCCTGGCGACATGTGCAGGACCTGCGGTGGCACGCACAGGTGACCCAAGGCCCCCTTGGGGGTTGTTAGTGGTGTTGTTGTCCGTTGCTCCACGGTGGGCCTGGGGCCCTGTGCTGTTATCATCGGTGGTCCTTGGTCTGTCCGTGTCGGCGGGGGTGGTCTGTGTGTTGGCAGTTGTTGCAGGGGTGGGTGCAGGGGGTGCAGATGTTGGTCCTGCTGGTGCTGCATGATGACTCACACCGGAGGTGCCAGGTAGGTCTTCGCCATCCGAGGACGGCAGAGGCTGTTCCACACCAGTGAGCTCAGTATCCCCCGGAGCCTGGGACAGGGACTCCTCCTCGCCTGCTGCTGTGTCCCCATCATCATCACCTGTATTTGGAAGAGACACACATTGTATGTTATGTTTCTACAGGCATCAATGGTTCACACACCTGACAGTTGTGACTGTACCTCTGGATGCGGGCATGTACATTGCATTGTCCTAAGTTGTCACAGTAAGAGGTTGATATTGGTGTAGCACATTGTCCTGCATACCTGGGGCATTTCAATGTGAATGTTGAGGTGTGTGCATGGCCAGCATTGGTTGTATTTGGTGGACATCCGGCCATCCTTCTCCACCTAGCCCAGTTATCCCACCATGAAGCATGCCACCCTTGCAGTGGGTTCAGGTTGACTCTCAGGATGTCATTCAGTGGTGTTCTGCTGTTTGTTGGTGCACAGTTCCCAGCAGGGCCTTGTGCTCCCCACAGCAGTACCCAGTGTCAGCCATCTTGTCAGTCCTTATCCACTCCCTGTGATGTGAGCATGGTTCAGAGTGGTGTTGATGGGCCAATTGTGAGGGTGAACAATATCTGTGACTACAACTCCCATCATGCTATTGCCTACATCCCCCTTCCCAGCATGCCCATACTTCCTTCCTTTTGAGTGGACTTCACTGTGTGTGAGTGTGACAGCAATGGCAAGATGGCTGACAGTGTGGTCCTGTTGTTTGTTGGTGCCCAGTTCCCAGCAGGGCCTTGTGCTCCCCACAGCAGTACCCAGTGTCAGCCATCTTGTCAGTCCTTATCCACTCCCTGTGATGTGAGCATGGTTCAGAGTGGTGTTGATGGGCCAATTGTGAGGGTGAGCAATATCTGTGACTACAACTCCCATCATGCTATTGCCTACACCCCCTTCCCAGCATGCCTGTACTTCCTTCCTTTTGACTCTGCTTCCCTGTGGGGTAGTGTGCCTCTGCTGACAGGAAGGCTGACAGTGTTGTCCTTGCGTTTGTTCGGCTACAAGTCCCAAGAGTGTCCCTGTGCTTCACACAGCATTACCCAGGGTGGTGGTTCTTTGTGGGATCTTCATTTAGTGTGTGAGGCATTGCATTCTCCCAGGTGGGTTATGTGGAGTTTGTGTTGAGGGGGTGTGTGAGGAGAGCTGCTTGTAACTATGGTCAGTGCTGTCAATCCTCCTTCCCACCCAGCCAGATATCCCACCATGCAACGTGCTTGCATTGCAGGGAGTGCAAGTTGGCTTTCGGGATGTCAGGCAGTGGTGTTCTGCTGTTTGTTGGTGCACAGTTCCCAGCAGGGCCTTGTGCTCCCCACAGCAGTACCCAGTGTCAGCCATCTTGTCAGTCCTTATCCACGGCCTGTGATGTGAGCATGGTTCAGAGTGGTGTTGATGGGCCAATTGTATGGGTGAGCATTATCTGTGACTACAACTCCCATTATGCTATTGCCTACACCCCCCTTCCCAGCATGCCCATACTTCCTTCCTTTTGAGTGGACTTCACTGTGTGTGAGTGTGACAGCAATGGCAAGATGGCTGACAGTGTGGTCCTGTTGTTTGTTGGTGCCCAGTTCCCGGCAGGGCCTTGTGCTCCACACAGCAGTACCCAGTTTCAGCCATCTTGTCAGTTCTTTTCCTCTCCCTGTGAGGTGTGCATGCTTCAGTGTGAGCTTGCTGGGCCATGTGGGTGGGGGATGTTGAGCTGTGACTACCACTTCCATCATGCTATTGCCTACACCCCCCTTCCCAGCATGCCCATACTTCCTTCCTTTTGACTCTGCTTCCCTGTGGGGTAGTGTGCCTGTGCTGACAGGAAGGCTGACAGTGTTGTCCTTGCGTTTGTTTGGCTACAAGTCCCAGGTGTGTCCCTGTGCTTCATACAGCATTACCCAGGGTGGTGGTTCTTTGTGGGATCTTCATTTGGTATGTGAGGCATTGCATTCTCCCAGGTGGGTTATGTGGAGTTTGTGTTGATGTGGTGTGTGAGGTGAGATGTTTGTAACTATGGTCAGTGCTGTGAGTCCTCCTTCCCACCCAGCCAGATATCCCACCATGCAACGTGCTTGCATTGCAGAGAGTGCAAGTTGGCTTTCAGGATGTCAGGCAGTGGTGTTGTGCTGTTTGTTGGTGCCCAGTTCCCAGCAGGGCCTTGTGCTCCCCACAGCAGTACCCAGTGTCAGCCATATTGTCAGTCCTTTTCCACTCCCTGTGTTGTGAGCATGGTTCAGAGTGGTGTTGATGGTCCAAATGTGAGGCTGCCCATTATCTGTTACTACGAGTCCCATCATGCTCTTGGCTACACTGACTTCACCAGCATGCACAGGATTCCTTCCTTTCTGTGAGCTTCCCTGTGAGGTGGTGTTCTAGTGGTGGCTAAATATCTGACAGTGTTTGTTAGTTAGATTTGTGCCACTGCCTAGCTCTATTTGGTATTGGGTTTGTACATGTCATGACACAGTTACATATCACTATGACATGGCATGCATTGTGTTTATCTGACTAACATACACTTCTTGGGATGATTATCTTTTGGTTGCTGTTGATTTGCTAGGGGTGCATGGTTTGACTATCCCCTTGACAGTGATGTGTGTGTATTGGCACACAATATTGTGTATATTAGTTGTGTACTCACCAGGCTCTGGGATGTTTGTTAGTCCATATACGCTCACTGGTGGTAAGATGGCCCGCACCTTCTCCTCCCAGGGCCTGAGGTATACTGGTTTGCAGGAGGGCCACTGCCGGTGTGCTGGCTCAGGAGGTAATCCTTCTTCAGTAGGTCCCTGACCCTCCTGCGCACATCATACCACCTGTTCTGGATGTCTTCCTTTGTGCGCAAACATGGTGATTGTGCGTTCACCCTGTCAACGATCCTCGCCCACATCTTGGTTTTCTGTGCATGGGGGTCTGTTGGACCAATGTGCCAAACAACTGTGGCTCTACCCTCAGGATCTCGTCTACCATGACTTCCAATTCACTATCTAGGAACTTTGGATTCTTCTTTAGGGGCATGGTGATGGGTGGTGGTGGTGATTGATGTGTGTGTGTGTGCAGGTGAGGGTGTGTGTGTGTAGGTTTTGCTGTGTGTGTGTGAGGGTGCTATTTGTTGAGGTGCTAATGGTGTGTGGCTTTTGTGTTGGATGAGCTGTGTGTGTGTCTGCTGTCTGCTGGTGTTCTGTGCTGGCAGGTCAGTGGAATTTGCAAAGGATCATGGTAGGGATTTGTGGCCTTTATGTAGGTGGAGTTGGGGGTGTGTTCTTGTTCCATTTTTTTCCCCCCCTGTATTTATTGGCTTTGTCATTGCTTGTTTGGCCCTCTTTTTTTGTATTTTTTCATTTGTGATTATTGTGCATGTAGGAGTCGTTCTTCTGACCGAGTAGGACGTTGCAGTTATCTCGTGCGCGCCTCTCCGAGTCGTTCCCGCTGTGTTTCAGCTCAGTTTCATATGCGGCGTACGCGTCAGTCGCGGAGTATTGTGTTTGTTCAGCTGGGTTTTGTATGCGTGTCGGTCGTACGGCTTGGGCTCCGTGCGAATCGGTCTGATTTTGCACCCATTGCATCGTACTGCGCGGGTCGGAGTTCGCGGGTACGTTTAGTTCGGGTTGATTCCTGGTGCGTGTCGGTCAGTTCGATTCGCGTGGTTTCCCGGCCGGATAGCTTGTTTCCGTCCGTGTCGGTCGTTCGCCTTGAGTTCCGTACGAGTCGGTCGTGATTCACATGCATTTCATCGTACTTCCCAGGTCGGGCAACGCCAGTACGTGTCGGTCGGACTATGATCCCGTACCGAGTCGGTCGGTATATTTTCCGGCCCAAATCGGATTCGGCCCCTATGTGTTGCTGTAAAGTTTAAATATGTTTTATATATATATATATATATGCCAAGGTGTATTGAAGAATGAGTGGGTATATAAGTGTCTGAATGGATGATTTAGTAGGTGCGTGACTGACTGTATAAGTGAGTGATTAATCGTGTCTTACTGAATGCATGGGTTAGTGACTAAACTGTGTGAATGTCTGTATTAGTCTGTCAGTTGGTGTGTAAGTGGCTGCATGGGTTGGTGAGTAGCTACATGAGTGTCTATATGGGTTATTGATTGGTTATCTGAGTATCTGTATGGGTGTCTGTGTGGGTGGGTGGGGGGGTGTTTTTGTGCATAGATGTGTGAGTGGGTGATTCAGTGGGTGTATGGGTTCAAGAGTACATCTGTGCAGGGCTGTATGGGTAGGTGAGTGTATGAATGTGTGTGTTGGTGAGTGTTTAGATGTCTCAGTGGTACATGTGTGAGTAAGTACATATGTGAAAGGCAGTAAATGTGAGTGTTGGAGTATATAAATGACTATATGTGAGAGTGAGTGATTGTGAGAGTGGCTGTATGAATGAGTGTCTGCTTGTATTACTTATTGTATAAGAGTGTAAGTATGTGTTAGTATATGTTTGAATAAGTGAGGTGGTGTGTGTATAACTGTATAGGTGAGAAAATGGGATTGTGATTGATTCTTTGCATGACTGACTTGGTGTGTGAGTAACTCTATGGATGAGTGGCGGTGTGCAAGTGTCTGTATAGGTATATGAGTGCATATGATAGTGCTGTATTGATGGTTGACTGCATGTATGAGTGACTGTATGGGTGAATGAGTGGATGTGTGTGTAGACCTAGGAATCTGTGTGTGGGTATGTAGTAACTGGTAATGATGTGTCTATGGTTTCAAAAATGGTAGTCTGTATTTTAGAGTGGGTGTATCAAAGGTTATATTAGGGTATGAATAGGTGCATCAGATTATCATGTGGATGATGTCATCAGTGATGTCATCAGTGATGTCAATTGAGATGTCATCAGTGATGTCATCAGTGATGTCACTGACCATGTCATGAATGATGTACTATGTGACATCATCAGCAGTGCATTGCGGGGGTGCGAGTTATAGTTAGCTGAACAAACTATAGCGGCCAAATTTCTCTGGTCCAACTAACTATAACGTCCCTGAAACCTGTGGTTTTTTCAGTGAATTTCTAAGGTTTTTTAAATGCTCATTTCTAACTATAACGTCCCTGAAACCTATGGTTTTTTCAGTGAATTTCAAATGTTTTTTAAATGCTAATTTCTAACTATGCCTACAGAGGTAGGACATGTGCAGAAAGAGGAAGAAATGTGCAGAAAGAAGCAAGAGAAATGCAGAAAGAGGCAACAGAAGTCCAGAAAGACAAAGAAAGGTGCAGAAAGAAGCAAAAGATGTGCACAAAGAACCAACAGAGGAGCAGAAAGAGGCCTTGTTGCAAAGTCATCCTGTGCCCCCAACTTTTTGCTGACGGGTACTGGTGGTAACTGACTCTGACTAACCAGGCCTAGAGCCAGTGCAATGCTAAAAGACACTTAGAATACAGTGAAAACACCTACATACACTAGGGAACACTATGCGTTGGAGTACCCCTGTGATTGGCATGACCTCCTCTGTAGGGCCCTAGTACATAATAGGGCAGATTAAAACTACCTCTAAGTCAGAGATGCAGAAAGATGCTTCTTTAAGTAGTAGTCACGTTTGCAGAGTGGTGAAGAAAGGGTGCTGGGCCTCTGACCAGGGCTCAGGAATTCCGCTGCATAGGACGTAGAGGAGGTAGAAGAAGGGCTTATTGGCACCCAAAGTCCCTCAGGAGTAAATTGGACTTCATTCCCCATCCCGTAGTCTGCCAGGAGGCGTGTTTGCAGAGTGGTGGAGAAAGGGGGGCATGTCCTCCGAAGACGTCTTAGCAGTCCCACTGTGTGAGACTTACTGGAGGTAACAAGAGGGGTAGTTGACCCCCAAGGACAACCTTGGGGGCCAACTACCCCTCCTACTACGTCCAGTAAGTCCCACACAGCAGGATTGCTAAGTTCTCATAGCAGGCCACGCCCCCTTTGCCCACCACTCTGCAAATGCGCTCCCTGGCGCGCTCTTGGATGGGTATTGAAGTCCCCTTTGCTGCTAGGGATCCTTTAGGGGCCAACTAGCCTAACTCTTACCTCCAGTAAGCCCCACACAGTGGGATTGCTGAGAGGTGTACAATGGCCATGCCCCCTTTCCCCACCACTCTGCAAACGCGCCCCCTAGCGCGTTGTAAGTTGGGAAATTAAGTCCCCATGAATACTGAGGGTCCCTGGGGGACAACTAGCCCACCAGGTACCTCCAGTAAGTGCCACATAGCTGGTTTGCAGAGAGGTGGTCCGAGGCCACACCCCCTTTTTACACTACTCTGCAAACGCAGCTCCTGGCGCACTGCTGCTCGGGGGATGAAGTCCACTTGTGTCCTAAGGTCCTCAGGTCACAAGAGGACCTCATCGCCCCACCAGCAGTGCACCAGGAGCTGCGTTTGCAGAGTGGTGTAAAAAGGGGCGTGGTCTCGGAATACCTCTCTGCAATCCAGCTGTGTGGTGCTTACTGGAGGTACCTGGTGGTGAGTTGTCCCCCAGGGACCCTCAGTATTCAAGGGGACTTAATCCCCCAACTTAGAACGCGCCAGGGGGTATGTTCTGCAGAGTCATGCAGGGAGGGCGGGGCCTCCGGCGAGTTGCCGGTTTGTTTTTCTTTTTATTAAATTTCTTATTTTAAGGGAGGTGGGCAGCATGGCCCCTCTTCCCTGTGCCACTTTTGGCCCCGGGGACCCCATTCCCCGGGGCCTGGCAGCCTTTTTGTTTTTGTTTTTTTAATTTTGGGGAGGGGGGCCGCGTGGCCTCCCTCCAGAGGCCAATTATGGCCTGGGGACCCCATCCCCTGGGGCCTGGCCAGCCTTGTTGTTTTTTTTAGAGGGGGTCCGAGTGACCCCCTCCAGAGGCCAAATATGGCCCTGGGGACCCCAACCCCTGGGGCCAGCCTTCCATATTGAAAAAAATATATATATTTAAATTAAAGGGGAGGGTGGCTGAGTGGCCCCCCTTCCCTGGGCCACTTTTGGCCCCAGGGACCCCATCCCCTTGGGCATGCCCAATTCTTTAATTTATTTTTTTATAGAGAGGGGGCCTCTTTTGGCCCTGGGGACCCCATCCCCTGGGGCATGCCAAATTCCTTAATTTTATTTTATTTTTATGGGAGGGGGCCAAGTGACCCCCCCTCCCGGGCCATTTTTGCTCCCGGGGACCCCATTCCCCGGGGCCTGGCCTCTTGCTTTTGCACAAGGGGAGCTAATGACATGCAGCTCCCCTTGTGCCAAAGCAATCTGCAGGTTTCCTGCTCTCGCTTCCTAAAACCAAAGCAGGAGTTTGCTATGACAGGGCGGGAGCCATGCTCCCGCCCTGCCATAGCAAACAGCAATGTCCCGGGGGCGGGTACCCCGGGACATTGCAGGAGCTGGCCCTGGGGGGTGGCGGTCCCCAGGGCCATCAAGGGCTCCAGGAGGGGGGCCGCGTGGCCACCCTCCCAGCATTTCAAAGCCCCGGGGAGGTTGTGGTCCCCGGGGCCGGGGGGCCGCTACGGATCCCCACATTTAAATGAGTATGTACCCCGGGAAGGTGGTGGTCCCCCCACACATCTTTTTTTTTTTTTTTAAACAGTGCCCCGGGGAGGTGGCGGTACCCGGGGCTGTGGGGGTACAATTAATTAAGCCCCGGGGAGGTGGCGGTCCCCGGGGCCAACCCCCCGCGCATTTATTTTTAAAGCCCCGGGGAGGTGGTGGTCCCTGGGGCTGCAGGGGGGCCGTGTGCCCCCCCACATACAATTAATTAAGCCCCGGGGAGGTGGCAGTCCCTGGTGCTGTGGGGGCCGCAAATTAATTACACATTGCCCCGGCCTGGCCCACCCGGGGGCTTATATAAAATGAAGCGCGGGAGCCCGCGCTTCATTTTTTAAAATTGTTTCGGCTGGATTCGCGCACCCAGCATGAATTCGGATGATTTTGTTTAAAAAATGCTTTTTTTGGCCCTGGGGGTCCTTGTGGGACCCTCTGAGCAGGCCTGAGCAGGGTGTTTGTACCCTGCCCCCTTTTCTTGTTTTTCACCTTTTTATTTACTCTCTTCTTGTGACTTGGTTACCGAGTCACAAGATGGCTGCCAACACTTCCTGGTTTGGAGTGTTGGCAGCCAATCAGAGTGAAGCTCATGCTCGGGAGGAGTCGCGACTCCTCCTCGGTGCTCAGATATCGAAAGTTTTCTTTTTTAAATTTCTCAGGAACTACTGAATGGATTTACACCATTTAAAAAAAAGGTCGCTTTCTGGACCAAGACCTACCTTTTTGTCAAATTTGGTGTAATGCCGTTCGAAGTTCGGGATGTAGCCGTGTCTAAAGTTCCTATGGAAATTAACATGGAGAAAACGTGTTTTGGGACCCCCCTTTTTTCTCGGCCCCTGCTTGACGAATCAACCCGAAACTTTCAAGACAAGAGCTGACAGGAGCGGGCCATTAGTTTTGAAAATTTCGCGAAGATTCGTCAAACGACGCCAAAGTTATTGGCAAAACAAAAAACGCTTTTTGAATAGAAATGCCAGTAGGTAATATATATATATATATATATGTAACAACAGTCCTGAACAAAATGTTATATTATATTATAGATTTTTCCAACAAAATAATGTTGTTGATGACACATCGGTGGACAATAATATTGATTTATATTGGGTTTATAACGATCCATATAAGTTGGAACCACTTGAATTGCACTTTATACATGTACAGTTTACAGCAGCTCAATTGTATCCTATAGAGAAGGTGATAACTTCAAAATGGATGCCATTTTTCCTGTGTAGAACCAAGCATTGGGATATGTAGTCCTACTTCTATTGTTATATTTGTGCACTATATGTAATTGATCACAACAAACAGTCTGTGACCCGTGACCAAGGTGCGGCTGCACCGAAACGCATCGGGCGTTTGTTTGCCACTTGTTTGAATAAACTGTTTACGCTTCAATGGAATTGGGCTCGACAAACTCTTGTCTACCGACATTGGATTGACTGTATCGTGGAGGTTTGCGCCCTCTATTGAGCCCGCCGCCGAGAGAGGCTGAGAGCACACGTGAATTGTGTTGGTGTATATATATATATATATATTATCTACTGGCGGTCGCCAGTAGATAGTTATAGTTAGGACCTATTTTCCATAGGAAATCCGCAACATTCTATTTGAAATAACGTTGGCGCCGGTTGACGAATCTTTGCGAAATTTTCCAACTTGTTGGGGCCCTCCGGTCCGCTCCTATCCTGAAAGTCTCGGGGTGATTCGGCAAGCGAGGGCCGAGAAAAAAGGGGGGTCCCAAAACGTGTTTTCCCCATGCAATTTTCCATAGGAACCTTTAGTCGCAGCTACAGCCCAAACTGGTGAACGGAATTACACCAAATTTGCCAAAAAGGTAGCCCTTGGTTCAGGGTCGTGCCTTTTTCTTAAATGGTGTAAATCCGTTCAGTAGTTCCTGAAAAATTTGAAAAAGAAAACACATATATATCTGGGCGGAGCCTAACCACACATGTCATCATGAGATCTGATTGGCTGTCAGCACTTCATCCTGGAATTGCTGGCAGCCATCTTGGGACCAATATAAATTATAGTACCCCATTGAAATGCATTGTAGTGAATCGAAGATTTTGAGGGTTACCAAAAGGAGAACTATAAAGGGTGATAACAGACTTTAGTTACATTAGAATTCATTTGTTGATGGTACCATACTAATTTCAGGAATTGTGGTGTGTTCTAAGGTGATTTTACCCTGTGAAAAACCTTCTGCTGGGATATCATGAATCATGTTTGAGAGAAAACTATTTTCACATGCTTGTCCCATACAGTTTTGGTAGGTGCTCCAGAAGCTAAAATGAGAGCATATTTTCTGTAAATTCACATTATCTTTCTCAGTCATGTGAGAATGAAGTCTGACATTCTCAGTAAAACATGTACATCCAACAAGGGCAGAGACTGTCAGTTGATTCCTTTGTGTTCTACTGCAGCTTCCCAGAGTGTTCTAAAGAACAACTAGAGTGCTAACAGCCTTACTTATGACAAAAGTATGGCACACCTGAAGCCATCTTGGATGGAATAAACTGGTAACACTTAAAACATTTAATTTAAAAAGGAACAAAATGATGGGGTTCATTTTGTCATAGAATTATGGTTAGTGCTGTAGAAAGAAAAATTAGGACATGTTTCAAGTGTGATCTCAAATATCTTCCTGTTATATTTCAACAGGAGCAGCCTGTCAGTTGATGCCTTTGTGTTCTACTGCAGCTTCCCAGAGTGTTCTAAAGAACAACTAGAGCGCTAACAGTCTTACTTATGACAAAATTATGGCACACCTGAAGCCATCTTGATTGGAATAAAATGGTAACACTTAAAACATTTAATTTAAAAAGGAACAAAATGAGGGGTTAATTTTGCCATAGAAATTATGATTAGTGCTGTAGAAAGAAAAATTAGGACAAGTTTTAAGTGAGATCTCAAATATCTTCCTGTTATATTTCAACAGGAGCAGCCTGTCAGTTGATGCCTTTGTGTTCTACTGCAGCTTCCCAGAGTGTTCTAAAGAACAACTAGAGTGCTAACAGCCTTACTTATGACAAAATTATGGCACACCTGAAGCCATCTTGATTGGAATAAACTGGTAACTCTTAAAACATTTAATTTAAAAAGGAACAAAATTAGGGGGTTCATTTTGTCATAGAAATTATGGTTAGTGCTGTAGAAAGAAAAATTAGGACATGTTTTAAGTGAGATCTCAAATATCTTCCTGTTATATTTCAACAGGAGCAGCCTGTCAGTTGATGCCTTTGTGTTCTACTGCAGCTTCGCAGAGTGTTCTAAAGAACAACTAGAGCGCTAACAGTCTTACTTATGACAAAAGTATGGCACACCTGAAGCCATCTTGATTGGAATAAACTGGTAACACTTAAAACATTTAATTTAAAAAGGAACAAAATGAGGGGTTCATTTTGCCATAGAAATTATGGTTAGTGCTGTAGAAAGAAAAATTAGTGCTAAAACACTACACCCAGCACGACACCCTACACTACCCAAACATAACTGCACTACCCTAAACCCTAAAACACTACCACCAGCACGACTCCCTACACTACCCAAACACCACTGCACTACACTAAACCCTAAATATACCCCCAGCATGACCACCCACACTACACAAACACCACTGCACTACCCTATACCCTAAAACCACGACCCCTACACTACACAAACACGACTGCACTACCCAAAACCCTAAAACACTACCCACAGCATGACCCCCTTCACTACACAAACACCACTGCACTGCCCTAAACCCTAAAACACTACCCCAGCACTACCCCTACACTACCCAAACACCACTGCACTAACATAAACCCTAATACACTACCCCCAGCACAACCCCTACACTACACAAACACCACTGCACTACCCTAAACCCTAAAACACTACCCCAGCACGACTCCCTACACTACCCAAACACCACTGCACTACCCTAAACCCTAAATCTACCCCCAGCACGACCCCTACAGTACCCAAACACCACTGCACTGCCCTAAACCATAAAACACTACCCCCAGCATGACCCCCTACACTACACAAACACCACTGCACTACCCTAAACCCTAAAACACTACCACCAGCATGACCCCCTATACTACTCAAACACCACTGCACTACCCTAAACCCTAAAACACTACCCCAGCACGACCCCCTACACTACCCATACACCACTGCACTACCCTAAACCCTAAAACACTACCACCAGCACGACCCCTACACTACTGCACTACCTTAAACCCTAAAACACTACCCCCAGCATGACCCCCTACACTACCCAAACACCACTGCACTACCCTAAACCCTACAACACTACCCCCAGCACGACCCCCTACACCACCCAAACACCACTGCACTACCCTAAACCCTAGAAAGAAACCCCCACCCCATGCCCAATCCCCTTACCTCTCACTCCTCATGGTTCCTCTCTCCTCGTGGTTCCTGCTTCACGTCATCTCTGAGGGGCGGTGCACGTCGTTGTGAGGAAACAGAACAGCCTCTGTTTCCTTACAACGACATGGATCATCTACATGTTTTTTCGAACCCATGGTCATTTACCATACATACCTTTACAACAAAATTCGTTGTAAAGGCATGCGTGGTAAATGACCATGCGTTCTAAAAATGCGTAGTAATGACTTTGTGATGTACAACGCATGCGTGGCAATGCATGCGTTGTAATGGTATCGCAAAGTAAAAGTCGTTGTAACGGCTGTTTACCGATCGAAGCTGGCCCCTGTTCTTCAGTGAGACGTTTATTTGATTAATTAGGAGGAAGGAATGTGGTTTTTACCGAAAAGTGCATTCCCGGCTGTTGTATTGTGAAAGTGTCCGCGTGGCCTGGTTTCACTTCCGGTGAGAGAGTGGAAGAGTCTGTTTGGATCTAAAGGAGTTCTGTTGTTGGACGGGGCCGGCGCGACATGTCATCAGAAAACATAGCTAATGGAAAGCGTCCTCCCTGAAGTGTGGAGCAGTGCCATGAGAGGTCAACGAGTGTGCGTCCCACCGCAGTATGACCGTACCGCGTGACCCATGTGCTGCCTCCAGGGTACGGGAGGCAGAAGCGGCATTGCAGGTCCTCTTGAAGACCGTTGTAGCACTAATTCTACATTTTGGTACTAGGGCATTTTAACTTCGTTGTTCCTGCCAGATACAAAGAGAAGATCCTGTGTTATTCAGTGCCCTCGTTACCTTTTTTGTGGGTTGTGGTGCTTGTCACTTCGCTGCCCCGCCGGAGCACACGACTGGGCACCCCACCTCGTTTGCCATCTGCAGGGCCTCTGCCCTCGGATCACTGGTTTCGGTTTCTGGAGTGGCAACATAAACAGTTGCTCCCAAAGGACTAGCCTGAACACTTAGGTGAATATCCCCTGCACCAGCATTCCACGGAAATTCTTTCCTAGCTCTCCCACGTCAACGAGCATGGCTCCGCTCGCGACACCGTATGACGTCATCGGAGCCATAAGAGGACCTCGTCGGCGTGCTGACGTCAGTTCCACCCATTTTTCCATGCCACCGAGGCAAACAGGGGACCGAGACATTTTCACATGTATACATAGTATAATAAATATATATATATTCACTGAAAAAACCATAGGTTTCAGGCACGTTATAGTTAGAAATTAGCATTTAAAAAACCTTAGAAATTCACTGAAAAAACCATAGGTTTCAGGCACGTTATAGTTAGAAATTAGCATTTAAAAAACCTTAGAAATTCACTGAAAAAACCATAGGTTTCAGGGGCGTTATAGTTAGTTGGACATTTCACTCGTACAAAACCATAGAAATTCCCCGTTATAGTTAGTTCAGCTAACTATAACTCGCGCGCCCACAATGCACTGCTGATGACGTCACATATTACATCACTCATGACATGGTCAGTGACATCACTCATGACATCACTGATGACATCACTGATGACATCATCCAGTGAATGTGTGTTTTCTGAAAATTAAATATGTTTTATATATGTATATCTCAAGGTCGATGGAAGAATAAATGGGTATATAAGTGTCTAAATGGATGATTTTTTTGTAAAATTGATTGTATAACTGACTAAGTGTATCTTAGTGAATACATGGGTTAGTGAGTAATGTTTAAATATGAAAATATCTGTATCAGTCTCTCACTTTGTGTATAAGTGGCTGCATGGGTTGGTGAGTAGCTACATGAGTGTCTATATGGGTTATTAGTTGGTTTTTGAGTATCAGTATGAGTGTCTGAGTGTCTGTATGGTTCGGTGGGGGTATTACTTAGTGCATAGATGCATGAATGAGTGACTCACTGTTTGTATGTGTTGAAGACAGCATGTGTGCAGGACTGTATAGGTGGATGAGTATGTGTATGGGTCTGTTAGTGAGTGAATGACTGTCTCAATAGTGTCTTTATGAGTAACTACATATGTTTTAAACTAGTATATGTGAGTATTGGTGTATATAAGTGAGTATATGTGAGAGTGAGAGATTGGAAGAGTTCCTGTACAAATAAGTAGGTGTTTCTATAAGTGATTGTTTAAGAGAGTAAGTATGTGTAAGTTTCTGTAGAAGTAAGTGTGGTAGTGTGTGTATAACTGTATATGCAAGTAAATGGATGTTTGATACTTTGTTTGCATGTGTGACTATGTGTGTGAGTAACTCTATGGATGAGTGGCGGTGTGTAACAGGATGTATAGGTGTATGAGTACATATGATGAGTGAGTATATGTATGAGTGACTGTATAGGGACTGTTGGTGAATGAGTGGATGTATGTGTAGATCTTGGAATTAATGAATAGGTGTGTTGTAACTGGTATTGGTATGTCCATTGTTTTGAAAATGTTAGTTTGTATTTTTGAGTGTGTGTATCAAAGGTTATATTAGGGTGAGAGGAGGTCTGCCACTCTATCACAAGGATGATGTCATCAGTGATGTCATTTGAGATGTCATCAGTGATGTCATGAGTGATGTCACTGACCATGTCATGAGTGATGTAATATGTGACGTCATCAGCAGTGCATTGCGGGCGCGCGAGTTATAGTTAGCTGAACTAACTATAACGGGGGAATTTCAATGGTTTTGTACGAGTGAAATGTCCAACTAACTATAACGCCCCTGAAACCTATGGTTTTTTCAGTGAATATATATATATATATATATATATATATTCACTGAAAAAAACACAGGTTTCAGGCACATTATAGTTAGGCTGACATTTCACTTGCACGAAACCAGAGAAATTCAGCCGTTATAGGTAGCTGAGCTAACTATAACTCGCGCTGCCGCAATGCACTGCTGATGACGTCACATATTACATCACTCATGACATGGTCAGTGACATCACTGATGACATCACTGATGACATCTCAAATGACATCACTGATGACAGCACTGATGGCATCATCCAGTGATTGAGTGTTTCTAAAAAGTTTAAGAATGTTATATATATATATATATACACCAAGTGAGGTGCAGAAAGAGGGAAGAAGAGTACAAAAAGAGGCAACAGGGGTACAGAAAGATGCAAGAGAGGTGCAGGAAGAAGCAAGAGAAGTGCAGAAAGAAGCAACAGAGGTGCAGAAAGAGGCAAGAGAACTGCTGAAAAAGCAAGAGAGGTGCAGAAAGAGGCAAGAGAGGTACAGAAGGAGGCAAGAGAACTGTAGAAAGAGGTAAAAGAGTTGCAGAAACATGCAAAAGAGGTGCAGAAAGAGGGAACAGGGGTGCAGACAAAGTCAAGAGAGGTGTGCAAAAAGGGAAGAGGGAAGAGGGGTGCAGAAAGTGGCAAGAGGTGTGCAGAAAGAAACAAGAGAAGTGCAGAAAGATGCAAAAGAGGTAAAGAAAGAGGAAGAAAGGTGCAGAAAGAACCAAGAAAAATTCAGAAAGAGGCAACAGAAGTCCAGAAAGAGGAAGAAAGGTGTAAAAAGAAGCAAGAGAAGAGCAGAAAGAAACAACAGAGGTGCAGAAAGAGGTCAACTTCACCTGTACCTTTCCGCAGACTCATACAAAGTGGCCTAATCACTAATGCTTCTCCCAAGATGTATTAACCCTCACTTTGCTTTTGAAGGTTCACTATTCATCGACCGCTCAGAATGTTAGGCCTACCAAATGTAATACAGCAATCCTATCATATTACTGTTGTAAGTCTGACCAAGTTTGTGAAGGTATGCATGCGTGTGTCTCTGCTTTTACCTAGTGACATGTTACCTTAAAAAACACACACAAATACTTGAATACCTGTGTTTCAAACAGCATACTCTATAAATGTGTGTACAAAAAGGTGTATGTATTTCTTTCTGCTCATAATACAGGGCACATTGGTATTCAATAGTATATTTGGGGGGCTCTATAGCACCCATAACATAAGACATCTGCCTGTGCAACCGAATGACAGCGCAGAACTCAGAACATTTAAACACCCATAGGAGAAGCTACCCACTTTTTAAGCTAACATCTTCAGATGCATAACACATGTGAGAATACATATACAAGTAGACATATACTTCAGTCACAAGAGCACGAATACCTTTTAAACTTGACAGCTTGCACTTTCCATTTGAGTACAGAAAGAGGTGCAAGAAGTACAGAAAGAAGCAAAAGAAGTGCAGAAAATAACAAGAGAGGTCTAGAAAGAGTAACATGTGTAGAAAAAGGCAAGAGAAGTGCCGAAAGAGGCAAGAGGGGAGAAACAGGCAAGAGAAATGCAGAAAGAGGCACGCGGGTGCAGAAAAGGCAAGAGAGGATGCAGAAAGAAGCAAAGGAGGTGCAGAAAGAGGCACGAGAAGTGCTGAAAGAAGCAAGAGAGGTGCAGAAAGAGGCAAGAGAGGTGCAGATAGAAGCAAGAGAGGTGCAGAAATAAGCAGAAGTACAGAAAGAAGCAACAGAGGTGCAGAAAGAGGCAAGGGGGTGTAGAAAAAGGCAAGAGAGGTGCAGAAAGAGAGGAAGACGAGTGCAAAAAGAGGCAACAGGGGTGCAGAAAGATGCAAGAGAGGTACATAAAGAAGAAAGAGAAGTGCAGAAAGAAGCAACAGAGGTGCAGAAAGAGGCAAGAGAGGTGCAGAAAGAGGGAAGAGGGTGCAGAAAGAGGCAAGAGGGGTGCAGAAAGAAGCACGAGAAGTGCAGAAAGAAGCAACAGGGGTGCAGAAAAAGGCTGGAGGGGTGCAGAATGCGGCAAGAGAAGTGCAGAAAGAAGCAACAGGGGTGCAGAAGGAGGCAAGAGAACTGCAGAAAGAGGTAAGAGAGTTGCAGAAACGGCAAAAGAGGTGCAGAAAGAGGGAACAGAGGGGCAGACAGAGTCATGAGAGGTGCACAAAGAGGGAAGAGGGGTGCAGAAAGAGGCAAGAGGGGTGCAGAAAGAAGCAAGTGAAGTACAGAAAGAAGCAATAGAGGTGCAGAAAGAAGCCAGCAGAGGTGCAGAAAGTGGCAAGAGGGGTACAGAAAGAGGCAAAAGAAGCAACAAAGGTGCAGAAAGAGGCAAGAGAACTGCAGAAAGAGGCAAGAGAGTTGCCAGAAAGAGGCAAGAGAGGTGCACGAAAGAGGTAACAGGGGTGCAGACAGAGGCAAGAGAAGTTACAGAAAGAGGAAAGATGAGGTGCAGAAAGAGGCTAAGAGGGGTGCAGAAAGATTTGCAAGAGAGGTGCAGAAAGAAGCAAGAGCAGTGCAGAAAGAACCAGCAGAGGTACAGAAAGAGGCAAGAGGGGTGCAGGAAGAGGCAACAGAAGTGCAGAAAGAAGCAAAAGAGGTGCAGAAAGAGGCAAGAGAACTGAATAAAGAGGCAAGAGAGGCACAGAAAGAGGCAAGTGGGGTGCAGAAAGAAGCAAGCGAGGTGCAGAAAGAAGCAAGAAGAAGTGCAGAAAGATGAAACGAGAGGTGCAGAAAGAGGCAAGAGAAGTGCAGAAAGAGGCAAGAGAGGTGCAGAAACAGGCAGGAGAGAGTACAGAAAGAGGGAACAGAGGTGCAGAAAGAGGTAAGAGAGGTACAGAAAAAGGAAAGAGAGGGTGCAGAAAGAGGCAAGAGAGGTGCAGAAAGAAGCAAGTGAAGGTGCAGAAAGAAGCAAGAGAGGTGCAGAAAGAGGTAAGAGAGGTGCAGAAACAGGCACGAGAAGTGCAGAAAGAAGCAAGAGAAGTGCAGAAAGATAGCAAGAGAGGTGCTAGAAAGAGGTAACAGATGTGTAGAAAGAGGCAAGAGAAGTGCAGAAAAAGCAAGAGGGGCAGAAACAGGCAAGAGAGAGCAGAAAGAGGCAAGCGAGGTGCAGAAAGAGGCAAGAGAAGTGCAGAAAGAAGCAAAGGAGGTGCAGAAAGAGGCACGATAACTGCTGAAAGAAGAAAGAGAGGTGCAGAAAGAGGCAAGAAAGGTGCAGAAAGAAGCAAGAGAGGTGCAGAAATAAGCAGGAGAAGTACAGAAAGAAGCAACAGAGGTGCAGAAAGAGGCAAGGGGGTGCAGAAAGAGGCAAGAGATGTGCAGAAAGAGAGGAAGACGAGTGCAAAAAGAGGCAACAGGGGTGCAGAAAGATGCAAGAGAGGTACATAAAGAAGAAAGAGAAGTGCAGAAACAAGCAACAGAGGTGCAGAAAGAGGCAAGAGGGTGCAGAAAGAGGCAAGAGGGGTGCAGAAAAAAGCACGAGAAGTGAAGAAAGAAGCAACAGGGGTGCAGAAAGAGGCTAGAGGGGTGCAGAAAGAGGCAAGAGAAGTGCAGAAAGAAGCAACAGAGGTGCAGACGGAGGCAAGAGAACTTCAGAAAGAGTTAAGAGAGTTGATAAACAGGCAAAAGAGGTGCAGAAATAGGGAACAGAGGTGCAGACAGAGTCATGAGAGGTGAACAAAGAGGGAAGAGGGGTGCAGAAAGAGGCAAGAGGGGTGCAGAAAGAAGCAAGTGAAGTACAGAAAAAAGCAATAGAGGTGCAGAAAGAACCAGCAGAGGTGCAGAAAGTGGCAAGAGGGGTGCAGAAAGAGGCAAAAGAAGCAACAGAGGTGCAGAAAGAGGCAAGAGAACTGCAGAAAGAGGCAAGAGAGGTGCACAAAGAGGTAACAGGGGTGCAGACAGAGGCAAGAGAGGTACAGAAAGAGGGAAGATGGGTGCAGAAGGAGGCTAAGAGGGGTGCAGAGATTTGCAAGAGAGGTGCAGAAAGAAGCAAGAGCAGTGCAGAAAGAACCAGCAGAGGTACAGAAAGAGGCAAGAGGGGTGCAGGAAGAGGCAACAGAAGTACAGAAAGAAGCAAAAGAGGTGCAGAAAGAGGCAAGAGAACTGAAGAAAGAGGCAAGAGAGATACAGAAAGAGGCAAGTGGGGTGCAGAAAGAAGCAAACGAGGTGCAGAAAGAAGCAAGAAAAGTGCAGAAAGATGCAACAGAGGTGAGAAAGAGGCAAGAGAAGTGAAGAAAGAGGCAAGAGAGGTGCAGAATCAGGCAGGAGAGGTACAGAAAGAGGGAACAGGGGTGCAGAAAGAGGTAAGAGAGGTACAGAAAAAGGAAATAGGGGTGCAAAAAGAGGCAAGAGGGGTGCAGAAAGAAGCAAGTGAGGTGCAGAAAGAGACAACAGAGGTGCAGAAAGAGGTAAGAGAGGTGCAGAAACAGGCAAGAGAAGTGCAGAAAGAGGCGATAGAAGTGCTTAAAGAAGCAACAGAGGTGTAGAAAGAAGCAAGAGAAGTGATACAAGAGACAAGAGAGCTTCAGAAAGAAACAAGACAGGTGCAGAAAAAAGCAAGAGAAGTGCAGAAAGAGGCAAGTGAGGTGCAGAAAGAGGCAAGAGAAGTGTAGAAAGAAGCAAAAGAGGTGCAGAAAGAGGCACGAGTACTGCTGAAAGAAGCAAAAGCGGTGCAGAAAGAGGCAAGAGAGGTGCAGAAAGAGGCAAGAGAGGTGCAGAAAGAGGGAAGAGGGGTGCAGAAAGAGGCAAGAGGGGTGCAGAAAGAAGCAAAAGAAGTGCAGAAAGAAGCAACTGGGGTGAAGAAAGAGGCTAGAGGGGTGCAGAAAGAGGCAAGAGAAGTGCAGAAAGAAGCAACAGAGGTGCAGACGGAGGCAAGAGAACTTCAGAAAGAGGTAAGAGAGTTGCATAAACAGGCAAAAGAGGTGCAGAAATAGGGAACAGAGGTGCAGACAGAGTCATGAGAGGTACACAAAGAGGGAAGAGGGGTGCATAAAGAGGCAAGAGGGGTGCAGAAAGAAGCAAGTGAAGTACAGAAAAAAGGAATAGAGGTGCAGAAAGAACCAACAGAGGTGCAGAAAGTGGCAAGAGGGGTGCAGAAAGAGGCAAAAGAAGCAACAGAGGTGCAGAAAGAGGCAAGAGAACTGCAGAAAGAGGCAAGAGAGATGCAGAAAGAGGGAACATGGGTGCAGACTGAGGCAAGAGAGGTACAGAAAGAGGGAAGATGGGTGCAGAAGGAGGCAAGAGGGGTGCAGAGATTTGCAAGAGAGGTGAAGAAAGAAGCAAGAGCAGAGCAGAAAGAACCAGCAGAGGTACAGAAAGAGGCAAAAGGGGTGCAGGAAGAGGCAAATGAAGTACAGAAAGAAGCAAAAGAGGTGCAGAAAGAGGCAAGAGAACTAAAGAAAGAGGCAAGAGAGGTACAGACAGAGGCAAGTGGGGTGCAGAAAGAAGCAAACGAGGTGCAGAAAGAAGCAAGAAAAGTACAGAAAGAAGCAACAGATGTGAGAAAGAGGCAAGCGAAGTGCAGAAAGAGGCAAGAGAGGTACAGAAACAGGCAGAAGAGGTACAGAAAGAGGGAACAGGTGTGCAGAAAGAGGCAACAGAGGTACAAAAAAGGAAAGAGGGGTGCAAAAGAGGCAATAGAACTGAAGAAAGAGGCAAGGGATGTACAGAAAGAGGCAAGTGAGGTGCACAAAGATTGAAGAAGGGTGCAGAAAGAGGCAAGTGGGGTGCAGAAAGAAGCAAACGAGGTGCAGAAAGAAGCAAGAGAAGTGCAGAAAGAAGCAACAGATGTGCGAAAGAGGCAAGAGAAGTGAAGAAAGAGGCAACAGAGGTGCAGAAACAGGCAGGAGAGGTGCAGAAAGAGGGAACAGGGGTGCAAAAATAGGCAAGAGAGGTATAGAAAAAGGAAAGAGGGGTGCAGAAAGAGGCAAGAGTGTTGCAGAAAGAAGCAAGTGAGGTGCAGAAAGAGGCAACAGAGGTGCAGAAAGAGGTAAGAGAGGTGCAGTAACAGGCAAGAGAAGTGCAGAAAGGGGCAATAGAAGCACAGAAAGAGGAAACAGAGGTGCAGAAACAGGCAGGAGAGGTGCAGAAAGAGGGAACTGGTGTGCAGAAAGAGGCAAGAGAGGTACAGAAAAAGGAAAGAGGGGTGCAGAAAGAGTCAAGAGGGGTGCAGAAAGAAGCAATAGAGGTGCAGAAAGAGGCAACAGAGGTGCAGAAAGAGGTAAGAGAGGTGCAGTAACAGGCAAGAGAACTGCAGAAAGAGGTAAGAGAGTTGCAGAAACAGGCAAAAGAGGTGCAGAAAGAGGGAACAGAGGTGCAGACAGAGTCATGAGAGGTGCACAAAGAGGCAAGAGAGGTGCAGAAAGAGGCAAGAGAGGTGCAGAAAGAAGCAAGTGAAGTACAGAAAAAGGCAATAGAGGTGCAGAAAGAACCAGCAGAGGTGCAGAAAGAGGCAAGAGGAGTGCAGAAAGAGGCAAAAGAAGCAACAGAGGTGCAGAAAGAGGCAAGAGAACTGCAGAAAGAGGCAAGAGAGTTGCCAAAAGAGGCAAAAGAGGTGCACAAAGAGGTAACAGGGGTGCAGACAGAGGCAAGAGAGTTACAGAAAGAGGCAAGATGGGTGCAGAAGGAGGCTAAGAGGGGTGCAGAAAGATTGCAAGAGAGGTGCAGAAAGAGGCAAGAGCAGTGCAGAAAGAGACCAGCAGAGGTGCAGAAAGAGGCAAGAGGGGTGCAGGAAGAGGCAACAGAAGTACAGAAAGAAGCAAAAGAGGTGCAGAAAGAGGCAAGAGAACTGAAGAAAGAGGCAAGAGAGGCACAGAAAGAGGCAAGTGGGGTGCAGAAAGAAGCAAACGAGGTGCAGAAAGAAGCAAGAAAAGTGCAGAAAGATGAAACAGAGGTGCAGAAAGAGGCAAGAGAGGTGCAGAAACAGGCATTAGAGGTGCAGAAAGAGGGAACAGGTGTGCGGAAAGAGAGGTACAGAAAAAGGAAAGAGGGGTGCAGAACGAGGCAAGAGGGGTGCAGAAAGAAGCAAGTGAGGTGCAGAAAGAGGCAAGAGAGGTGCAGAAAGAGGTAAGAGAGGTGCAGAAACAGGCAACAGAAGTGCAGAAAGAAGCAAGAGAAGTGCAGAAAAGAACAAGAGAGGTGCTAGAAAGAAGCAACAGATGTGTAGAAAGAGGCAAGAGAAGTGCAGAAAAAGCAAGAGGGAGAAACAGGCAAGAGAAAGCAGAAAGAGGCAGCGAGGTGCAGAAAAGGCAAGAGAAGTGCAGAAAGAAGCAAGGGAGGTGCAGAAAGAGGCAAGAGAACTGCTGAAAGAAGCAAGAGAGATGCAGAAAGAGGCAAGAGAGGTGCAGAAAGAAGCAAGAGAGGGTGCAGAAAGAAGCAAGAAGTACAGAAAGAAGCAACAGAGGTGCAGAAAGAGGCAAGACAGGTGCAGAAAGAGGCAAGAGATGTGCAGAAAGAGAGGAAGACGAGTGCAAAAAGAGGCAACAGGGGTGCAGAAAGAGGTAAGAGAGGTACAGAAAAAGGAAAGAGAGGGTGCAAAAAGAGGCAAGAGAGGTGCAGAAAGAAGCAAGTGAGGTGCAGAAAGAGGCAAGAGAGGTGCAGAAAGAGGTAAGAGAGGTGCAGAAACAGGCACGAGAAGTACAGAAAGAAGCAAGAGAAGTGCAGAAAATAACAAGAGAGGTCTAGAAAGAGTAACACATGTGTAGAAAGAGGCAAGAGAAGTGCCGAAAAAAGCAAGAGGGGAGAAACAGGCAAGAGAAAGCAGAAAGAGGCACGCGGGTGCAGAAAAGGCAAGAGAAGTGCAGAAAGAAGCAAAGGAGGTGCAGAAAGAGGCACGATAACTGCTGAAAGAAGAAAGAGAGGTGCAGAAAGAGGCAAGAAAGGTGCAGAAAGAAGCAAGAAGAGTGCAGAAATAAGCAGGAGAAGTACAGAAAGAAGCAACAGAGGTGCAGAAAGAGGCAAGAGAGGTGCAGAAAGAAGCAACGAGATGTGCAGAAAGAGAGCAAGACGAAGTGCAGAAAGAGGCAACAGAGGTGCAGAAAGATGCAAGAGAGGTACAGTAAAGAAGGAAGAGAGTGCAGAAACAAGCAACAGAGGTGCAGAAAGAGGCAAGAGGGTGCAGAAAGAGGCAAGAGGTGTGCAGAAAGAAGCACGAGAAGTGCAGAAAGAAGCAACAGAGGTGCAGAAAGAGGCTAGAGGGGTGCAGAAAGAGGCAAGAGAAGTGCAGAAAGAAGCAACAGGGTGCAGAAGGAGGCAAGAGAACTGTAGAAAGAGGTAACAGAGGTTGCAGAAACAGGCACAAGAAGTGCAGAAAGAGAGAACAGAGGTGCAGAAAGAGTCAAGAGAGGTGCAACAAAGAGGCAAGAGAGGTGCAGAAAGAGGCAAGAGAGGTGCAGAAAGAAGCAAGTGAAGTGCAGAAAGAAGCAATAGAGGTGCAGAAAGAAGCAACAGAGGTGCAGAAAGTGGCAAGAGGGGTACAGAAAGAGGCAAAAGAAGCAACAAAGTTGCAGAAAGAAGCAAGAGAGTTGCCAGAAAGAAGCAAGCGAGGTGCAGAAAGAGGTAAGAGGGGTGCAGAAAGAGGCAAGAGAAGTACAGAAAGAAGAAACAGAGGTGCAGAAAGAGGCTAAGAGAGCTGCAGAGAGTTGCAAGAGAGGTGCAGAAAGAAGCAAGAGCAGTGCAGAAAGAGGCAAGCAGAGGTACAGAAAGAGGCAAGAGGGTGCAGGAAGAGGCAACAGAGGTACAGAAAGAAGCAATAGAGGTGCAGAAAGAGGCAAGAGAAGTGCAGAAAGAAGCAAGAGAGGTGCAGAAAGAGGCAAGAGGGGTGCAGAAAGAAGCAAACGAGGTGCAGAAAGAAGCAAGAAAAGTGCAGAAAGATGCAACAGAGGTGAGAAAGAGGCAAGAGAAGTGAAGAAAGAGGCAAGAGAGGTGCAGAAACAGGCAGGAGAGGTACAGAAAGAGGGAACATGGGTGCAGAAAGAGGCAAGAGAGGTACAGAAAGAGGAAAGAGGGGTGCAAAAAGAGGCAAGAGGGGTGCAGAAAGAAGCAAGTGAGGTGCAGAAAGAGACAAAAGAGGTGCAGAAAGAGGTAAGAGAGGTGCAAAAAGAGGCAAGAGGGGTGCAGGAAGATCCGATAGAAGTGCTGAAAGAAGCAACAGAGGTGTAGAAAGAAGCAAGAGAAGTGATACAAGAGACAAGCGAGCTACAGAAAGAAACAAGAGAGGTGCAGAAAAAAGCAAGAGAAGTGCAGAAAGAGGCAAGTGAGGTGCAGAAAGAGGCAAGAGAAGTGCAGAAAGAACCAACAGAGGTGCAGAAAGAGGCAAGAGAAGTGCAGAAAGAGGCAAGAGAGGTGCAGAAAGAGGCAAGAGAGGTGCAGAAAGAGGGAAGAGGGGTGCAGAAAGAGGCAAGAGGGGTGCAGAAAGAAGCAAAGGAGGTGCAGAAAGAAGCAACAGGGGTGCAGAAAGAGGCTAGAGAGGTGCAGAAAGAGGCAAGAGAAGTGCAGAAAGAAGCAAGCAGAGGTGCAGAAAGAGGTAAGAGAGTTGCAGAAACAGGCAAAGAGGTGCAGAAAGAGGCAACAGAGGTGCAGAACAGAGTGCAAGAGAAGTGCATAAAGAGAGAAGAGAGGTGCAGAAAGAAGCAATAAGAGGTGCAGAAATAAGCAAGAGAAGTGCAGAAAGAGGCAAGAGAGGTGCAGAAAGAAGCAACAGAGGTGCAGAAAGTGGCAAGAGAGGTGCAGAAAGAGGAAGATGCAGAAAGAAGCAACAGAGGTGCAGAAAGAGGCAAGAGAACTGCAGAAAGAAGCAAGAGAGTTACAGAAAGAGGCAATGGAGGTGCAGAAAGAGGCAACAGGGGTGCAGACAGAGGCAAGAGAAGTACAGAAAGAGGAAAGATGAGGTGCAGAAAGAGGCAAGAGAGTGCAGAGATAGGCAAGAGAGGTGCAGAAAGAAGCAAGAGCAGTGCAGAAAGAGAGCAGCAGAGGTACAGAAAGAGGCAAGAGGGGTGCAGAAAGAGGCAATGAAGTACAGAAAGAAGCAAAAGAGCTGCAGAAAGAGGCAAGAGAACTGAAGAAAGAGGCAAGAGAGGTACAGACAGAGGCAAGAGGGGTGCAGAAAGAAGCAAACGAGGTGCAGCAAGAAGCAAGAAAAGTACAGAAAGATGCAACAGAGGTGAGAAAGAGGCATGCGAAGTGCAGAAAGAGGCAAGAGAGGTACAGAAACAGGCAGTAGAGGTACAGAAAGAGGGAACAGGTGTGCAGAAAGAGGCAAGAGAGGTACAGAAAAAGGAAAGAGGGGTGCAAAAAGAGGCAATAGAGCTGCAGAAAGAGGCAAGGGAGGTGCAGAAAGAGGCAAGTGAGGTACAGAAAGAGTGAAGAAGAGGTGCAGAAAGAGGCAAGTGAGGTGCAGAAAGAAGCAATACGATGTGCAGAAAGAAGCAAGAGAAGTGCAGAAAGAAGCAACAGATGTGAGAAAGAGGCAAGAGAGGTGCAGAAAGAGGCAAGACAGAAGTGCAGAAACAGGCAAGAGAGGTGCAGAAAGAGGCAAGCAGAGGTGCAGAAAGAGGCAAGAGAAGTATAGAAAGAAGCAAAGAGGGGTGCAGAAAGAGCAAGAGGAGTACAGAAAGAAGCAAGTGAGGTGCAGAAAGAGGCAACAGAGGTGCAGAAAGAGGTAAGAGAGGTGCAGAAACAGGCAAGAGAGGTGCAGAAAGAGGCAAGAGAAGTGCAGAAAGAGGTAACAGAGGTGCAGAAACAGGCAAGAGAGGTGCAGAAAGAGGGAACAGAGTGTGCAGAAAGAGGCAAGAGAGGTACAGAAAGAGGAAAGAGGGGTGCAGAAAGAGGCAAGAGGGGTGTAGAAAGAAGCAAGTGAGGTGCAGAAAAAGGCAACAGAGGTGCAGAAAGAGGTAAGAGAGGTGCAGTAACAGGCAAGAGAAGTGCAGAAAGAGGCAATAGAAGTGCTGAAAGAAGCAACAGAGGTGTAGAAAGAGGCAAGAGAAGTGCATATAAGAGACAAGAGAGGTGCAGAAAGAAGCAAGAGAGGTGCAGTAAAGAGGCAAGAGAAGTGCAGAAAGAGGCAAGTGAGGTGCAGAAAGAGGCAAGAGAAGTACAGAAAGAAGCAAAAGAGGTGCAGAAAGAGGCACGAGAGCTGCAGAAAGAAGCAAGAGAGGTGCAGAAAGAGGCAAGAGAGGTGCAGAAAGAGGGACAGAAGGGTGCAGAAAGAGGCAAGAGAGGTGCAGAAAGAAGCAAGAGAGGTGCAGAAAGAGGCAACAGAAGTACAGAAAGAGGAAAGATGGTTGCAGAAAGAGGCAAGAGAGGTGCAGAAAGAAGCAAGAGAGATGCAGAAAGAAGCAAGAGAATTGCAGAAAGAAGCAACAGAGGTGCAGAAAGAGGCAAGAGGGGTGCAGAAAGAAGCAAGAGAAGTGCAGAAAGAGAGAAACGAGAGAGGGCAGAAAGAGGCAAGAGAACTGCAGAAAGAGGCAAGAGAGGTGCAGAAAGAGGCAAGAGAGGTGCAGAAAGAAGCAACAGAGGTGCAGAAAGAGGCAAGAGAAGTGCAGAAAGAGGTAAGAGAGGTGCAGAAAGAGGCAAGAGAGGTGCAGAAAGAGGCAACAGAGGTGCAGAAAGAGTCAAGAGAGGTGCAGAAAGAGGAAGAGAGGTGCAGAAAGAGGCAAGAGGGGTGCAGAAAGAAGCAAGAGAAGTACAGAAAGAAGCAATAGAGGTGCAGAAAGAAGCAACAGAGGTGCAGAAAGAGGCAAGAGGGTGCAGAAAGAGAGAGCAAAAGAAGCAACAGAGGTGCAGAAAGAGGCAAGAGAACTGCAGAAAGAGGCAAGAGAGGTGACAGAAAGAGGCAAGAGAGGTGCAGAAAGAGGCAACAGAGGTGCAGAAAGAGGCAAGAGAGGTACAGAAAGAGGAAAGATGGGTGCAGAAAGAGGCTAAGAGTGGTGCAGAAAGAAGCAAGAGAGGTGCAGAAAGAAGCAAGAGCAGTGCAGAAAGAACCAACAGAGGTGCAGAAAGAGGCAAGAGGGGTGCAGAAAGAGGCAAGCAGAAGTACAGAAAGAAGCAAAAGAGGTGCAGAAAGAGGCAAGAGAACTGCAGAAAGAGGCAAGAGAGGTGCAGAAAGAGGCAAGAGAGGTACAGAAAGAAGCAAACGAGGTGCAGAAAGAAGCAAGAAAAGTGCAGAAAGATGAAACAGAGGTGAGAAAGAGGCAAGAGAAGTGCAGAAAGAGGCAAGAGAGGTGCAGAAACAGGCAGGAGAGGTACAGAAAGAGGGAACAGGGGTGCAGAAAGAGGTAAGAGAGGTACAGAAAAAGGAAAGAGAGGGTGCAAAAAGAGGCAAGAGAGGTGCAGAAAGAAGCAAGTGAGGTGCAGAAAGAGGCAAGAGAGGTGCAGAAAGAGAAAAGAGAGGTGCAGAAACAGGCAAGAGAAGTGCAGAAAGAAGAAAGAGAAGTGCAGAAAGAAGCAGCAGAGGTTTAGAAAGAGCAAGAGAAGTGATAGAAAGAGACAAGAGAGGTGCAGAAAGAAACAAGACAGGTGCAGAAACAGGCAAGAGAAGTGCAGAAAGAGGCAAGTGAGGTGCAGAAAGAGGCAAGAGAAGTGCAGAAAGAAGCAAAAGAGGTGCAGAAAGAGGCACGATAACTGCTGAAAGAAGCAAGAGAGGTGCAGAAAGAGGCAAGAGAGGTGCAGAAAGAGGCAAGAGAGGTGCAGAAAGAGGCAAGAGAAGTGCAGAAAGAGGCAAGAGAGGTGCAGAAAGAGACAAGAGAGGTACAGAAAGAAACAACAGAGATGCAGAAAGAGGCAAGAGAAGTGCAGAAAGAGGCAACAGAGGTGCAGAAAGAGGCAAGAGAGGTACAGAAAGAAGCAAGAGAGGTGCAGAAAGTAGCAACGAGAGGTGCAGAAAGAGGCAAGAGGGTGCAGAAAGAGGCAAGAGGGGTGCAGAAAGAAGCAAGTGAAGTGCAGAAAGAAGCAACAGAGGTGCAGAAAGAAGCAAGAGAGGTGCAGAAAGAGGCAAGAGAGGTGCAGAAAGAGGCAACAGGGTGCAGAAGAGGCAAGAGAACTGCAGAAAGAGGCAAGAGAGTTGCAGAAAGAGGCAAGAGAGGTGCAGAAAGAGGGAACAGGGGTGCAGACAGAGGCAAGAGAGGTACAGAAAGAGGGAAGATGGGTGCAGAAGGAGGCAAGAGGGGTGCAGAGATTTGCAAGAGAGGTGAAGAAAGAAGCAAGAGCAGAGCAGAAAGAACCAGCAGAGGTACAGAAAGAGGCAAGAAGGGTGCAGGAAGAGGCAAAAGAATTATAGAAAGAAGCAAAAGAGGTGCAGAAAGAGGCAAGAGAACTGAAGAAAGAGGCAAGAGAGGTACAGAAAGAGACAACAGAAAGAAGCAAATGGGGTACAGAAAGAAGCAAGAAAAGTTCAGAAAGAAGCAACAGAGGTGAGAAAGAGGCAAGAGAAGTGCAGACAGAGGCAAGAGAGGTGCAGAAACAGGCAGAAGAGGTGCAGAAAGAGGGAACAGGTGTGCAGAAAGAGGCAAGAGAGGTACAAAAAAAGGAAAGAGGGGTGCAAAAAGAGGCAAAAGAACTGAAGAAAGAGGCAAGGGATGTACAGAAAGAGGCAAGTGAGGTGCACAAAGATTGAAGAAGGGTGCAGAAAGAGGCAAGTGGGGTGCAGAAAGAAGCAAACGAGGTGCAGAAAGAAGCAAGAGAAGTGCAGAAAGAAGCAACAGATGTGCAAAAGAGGCAAGAGAAGTGAAGAAAGAGGCAACAGAGGTGCAGAAACAGGCAGGAGAGGTGCAGAAAGAGGGAACAGGGGTGCAAAAGAGGCAAGAGAGGTATAGAAAAAAGGAAAGAGGAGTGCAGAAAGAGGCAAGAGAGGTGCAGAAAGAAGCAAGTGAGGTGCAGAAAGAGGCAACAGAGGTGCAGAAAGAGGCAAGAGAGGTGCAGAAACAGGCAAGAGAAGTGCAGAAAGAGGCAAGAGAAGTCGCAGAAAGAGGAAACAGAGGTGCAGAAACAGGCAGGAGAGGTGCAGAAAGAGAGAACATGGGTGCAGAAAGAGGCAAGAGAGGTACAGAAAAAGGAAAGAGGGGTGCAGAACGAGGCAAGAGGGGTGCAGAAAGAAGCAAGTGAGGTGCAGAAAGAGGCAACAGAGGTGCAGAAAGAGGTAAGAGAGGTGCAGTAACAGGCAAGAGAAGTGCAGAAAGAGGCAATAGAAGTGCAGAAAGAAGCAACAGAGGTGTAGAAAGAGGCAAGAGAGGTGCAGATAAGAGACAAGAGGCTGCAGAAAGAAACAAGAGAGGTGCAGTAAAAAGCAAGAGAAGTGCAGAAAGAGGCAAGTGAGGTGCAGAAAGAGGCAAGAGAAGTATAGAAAGAAGCAAAAGAGGTGCAGAAAGAGGCACGAGATCTGCTGAAAGAAGCAAGAGAGATGCAGAAAGAGTCAAGAGAGGTGCAGAAAAAGGGACGAAGGGTGCAGAAAGAGGCAAGAGAGGTGCAGAAAGAAGCAAGAGAGGTCCAGAAAGCAGCAACAGAAGTACAGAAAGAGGAAAGATGGTTGCAGAAAGAGGCAAGAGGGGTGCAGAAAGAAGCAAGAGAGATGCGAAGAAAAGCACGAGAAGTACAGAAAGAACCAACAGAGGTGCAGAAAGCGGCAAGAGGGGTGCAGAAAGATGCAAGAGAAGTGCAGAAAGAAGAAACGGAGGGGCAGAAAGAGGCAAGAGAACTTCAGAAAGAGGCAAGAGAGATGCAGAAAGAGGCAAGAGAGGTACAGAAAGAAGCAACAGAGGTGCAGTCAGAGGCAATAGAACGGCAGAAAGAGGTAAGAGAGTTGCATAAACAGGCAAAAGAGGTGCAGAAAGAGGAAACAGAGGTGCAGACAGAGTCATGAGAGGTGCACAAAGAGGGATGAGGGGTGCAGAAAGAGGCAAGAGGGGTGCAGAAATAAGCAAGTGAAGTACAGAAAAAGCAATAGAGGTGCAGAAAGAACCAACAGAGGTGCAGAAAGTGGCAAGAGGGGTGCAGAAAGAGGCAAAAGAAGCAACAGAGGTGCAGAAAGAGGCAAGAGAACTGCAGAAAGAGGAAAGAGAGTTGACAAAAGAGGCAAAAGAGGTACACAAAGAGGTAACAGGGGTGCAGACAGAGGCAAGAGAGGTACAGAAAGAGGGAAGATGGGTGCAGAAGGAGGCTAAGAGTGGTGCAGAGATTTGCAAGAGAGGTGCAGAAAGAAGCAAGAGCAGTGCAGAAAGAAGCAAGCAGAGGTACAGAAAGAGGCAAGAGAGGTGCAGAAAGAGGCAACAGAGAGTACAGAAAGAAGCAAGAGAGGTGCAGAAAGAGGCAAGATTACTGAAGAAAGAGGCAAGAGAGGCACAGAAAGAGGCAAGTGGGGTGCAGAAAGAAGCAAACGAGGTGCAGAAAGAAGCAAGAAAAGTGCAGAAAGATGAAACAGAGGTGAGAAAGAGGCAAGAGAAGTGCAGAAAGAGGCAAGAGAGGTGCAGAAACAGGCAGGAGAGGTACAGAAAGAGGGAACAGGGGTGCAGAAAGAGGCAAGAGAGGTACAGACAGAGGCAAGGGAGGTGCAGAAATAGGCAAGAGAGGTGCAGAAAGAAGCAAGAGAAGGTCAGAAAAGCGCAAGATAAGTGCAGAAAGAAGTAAGAGAAGTGCAGAAACAGGCAAGAGAAGTACAGAAAGAAGCAAGAGAAGTGCAGAAAATAAGCAAGAGAGGTTTAGAAAGAGTAACACATGTGTAGAAAGAGGCAAGAGAGGTGCAGAAAGAAGCAAGAGAGGGCAGAAACAGGCAAGAGAAAGCAGAAAGAGGCAAGAGAGGTGCAGAAAGAGGCAAGAGAAGTGCAGAAAGAAGCAAGAGGAGGTGCAGAAAGAGGCACGAGAACTGCTGAAAGAAGGAAGAGAGGTGCAGAAAGAGGCAAGAAGGTGCAGAAAGAAGCAAGAGAGGTGCAGAAATAAGCAGGAGAAGTACAGAAAGAAGCAACAGAGGTGCAGAAAGAGGCAAGGGGGTGCAGAAAGAGGCAAGTGATGTGCAGAAAGAGAGGAAGACAAGTGCAAAAAGAGGCAACAGGGGTGCAGAAAGATGCAAGAGAGGTACATAAAGAAGAAAGAGAAGTGCAGAAAGTAGCAACAGAGGTGCAGAAAGAGGCAAGAGGGTGCAGAAAGAGGCAAGAGGGGTGCAGAAAGAAGCAAGAGAAGTGCAGAAAGAAGCAACAGGGGTGCAGAAAGAGGCTAGAGGGGTGCAGAAAGAGGCAAGAGAAGTGCAGAAAGAAGCAACAGAGGTGCAGAAAGAGGCAAGAGAACTGTAGAAAGAGGTAAGAGAGTTGCAGAAAGAGGCAAAAGAGGTGCAGAAAGAAGGAACAGAGGTGCAGACAGAGGCAAGAGAGGTACAGAAAGAGGCAAGATGAGGTGCAGAAGGAGGCAAGAGGGGTGCAGAAAGAGGCAAGAGAGGTGCAGAATGAAGCAAGAGCAGTGCAGAAAGAAGCAAGCAGAGGTGCAGAAAGAGGCAAGAGAGGTGCAGGAAGAGGCAAGATGAAGTGCAGAAAGAAGCAAGAGAGGTGCAGAAAGAGGCAAGAGAACTGCAGAAAGAGGCAAGAGAGGTACAGACAAGAGGCAAGAGGGGTGCAGAAAGAAGCAAGCAGAGGTGCAGAAAGAAGCAAGAGAAGTGCAGAAAGAAGCAACAGAGGTGCAGAAAGAGGCAAGAGAGGTGCAGAAAGAGGCAAGAGAGGTGCAGAAACAGGCAGAAGAGGTACAGAAAGAGGAACAGGTGTGCAGAAAGAGGCAACAGAGGTACAGAAAGAAGCAAAGAGAGGTGCAGAAAGAGGCAATAGAACTGAAGAAAGAGGCAAGGGATGTACAGAAAGAGGCAAGTGAGGTACACAAAGATTGAAGAAGGGTGCAGAAAGAGGCAAGTGGGGTGCAGAAAGAAGCAAACGATGTGCAGAAATAAGCAGGAGAAGTACAGGAAGAAGCAACAGATGTGCAGAAAGAGGCAAGAGAAGTGAAGAAAGAGGCAACAGAAGTGCAGAAACAGGCAAGAGAGGTGCAGAAAGAGGGAACAGGGGTGCAGAAAGAGGCAAGAGATATGTAGAAAAAAGAAAGAGGGGTGCAGAAAGAGGCAAGAGGGGTACAGAAAGAAGCAAGTGAGGTGCAGAAAGAGGCAAGAGGTGTGCAGAAAGAAGCAATAGAGGTGCAGGAAGAGGCAAGAGAAGTGCAGAAAGAGGAAACAGAGGTGCAGAAAGAGGAAACAGAGGTGCAGAAACAGGCAGGAGAGGTGCAGAAAGGTGGAACAGAGATGCAGAAAGAGGCAACAGAGGTAAAGAAAGAGGCAAGAGAGGTGCAGAAACAGGCAAGAGAAGTGCAGAAAGAAGCAAGTGAGGTGCAGAAAGTAGCAACAGAGGAGCAGAAAGATGCAAGAGAGGTGCAGAAACAGGCAAGAGAAGTGCAGAAAGAGGCAATAGAAGTGCTGAAAGAAGCAACAGAGGTGTAGAAAGAGGCAAGAGAAGTGATAAAGAGACAAGAGAGCCGCAGAAAGAAACAAGAGAGGAGCAGTAAAAAGCAAGAGAAGTGCAGAAAGAGGCAAGTGAGGTGCAGAAAGAGGCAAGAGAAGTACAGAAAGAAGCAAGAGAGGTGCAGAAAGAGGCACGAGATCTGCTGAAAGAAGCAAGAGAGATGCAGAAAGAGGCAAGAGAGGTGCAGAAAGAGGGAAGAAGAGGTGCAGAAAGAAGCAAGAGAGGTGCAGAAAGAAGCAAGAGAGGTGCAGAAAGAAGCAACAGAAGTGCAGAAAGAGGAAAGATGGTTGCAGAAAGAGGCAAGAGGGGTGCAGAAAGAAGCAAGAGAGATGCAGAAAGAAAAGCACGAGAAGTGCAGAAAGAAGCAACAGAGGTACAGAAAGAGGCAAGAGGGGTGCAGAAAGAGGCAAGAGAAGTGCAGAAAGAAGCAACGAGAGGTGCAGAAAGAGAGCAAGAGAAGTGCAGAAAGAGGCAAGAGAGATGCAGAAAGAGGCAAGAGAGGTGCAGAAAGAAGCAACAGAGGTGCAGAAAGAGGCAATAGAACGTGCAGAAAGAGGCAAGAGAGTTGCAGAAACAGGCAAAAGAGGTGCAGAAAGAGGAAACAGAGGTGCAGACAGAAGCAAGAGAGGTGCAGAAAGAGGGATGAGGGGTGCAGAAAGAGGCAAGAGGGGTGCAGAAAGAAGCAAGTGAAGTGCAGAAAGAAGCAAGAGAGGTGCAGAAAGAAGCAAGAGAGGTGCAGAAAGAGGCAAGAGAGGTGCAGAAAGAGGCAAGAAGCAACAGAGGTGCAGAAAGAGGCAAGAGAACTGCAGAAAGAGGCAAGAGAGGTGACAGAAAGAGGCAAGAGAGGTGCAGAAAGAGGAACAGAGAGTGCAGACAGAGGCAAGAGAGGTGCAGAAAGAGGCAAGAGAGGTGCAGAAAGAGGCTAAGAGTGGTGCAGAAAGAGGCAAGAGAGGTGCAGAAAGAAGCAAGAGCAGTGCAGAAAGAAGCAAGAGAGGTACAGAAAGAGGCAAGAGAGGTGCAGAAAGAGGCAACAGAAGTGCAGAAAGAAGTAAAAGAGGTGCAGAAAGAGGCAAGATGAGCTGAAGAAAGAGGCAAGAGAGGTGCAGAAAGAGGCAAGAGGGGTGCAGAAAGAAGCAAGAGAGGTGCAGAAAGAAGCAAGAGAAGTGCAGAAAGATGAAACAGAGGTGCAGAAAGAGGCAAGAGAAGTGCAGAAAGAGGCAAGAGAGGTGCAGAAACAGGCAGGAGAGGTACAGAAAGAGGGAACAGGGGTGCAGAAAGAGGTAAGAGAGGTACAGAAAAAGGAAAGAGAGGGTGCAAAAAGAGGCAAGAGAGGTGCAGAAAGAAGCAAGTGAGGTGCAGAAAGAGGCAAGAGAGGTGCAGAAAGAGGTAAGAGAGGTGCAGAAACAGGCAGAGAAGTACAGAAAGAAGCAAGAGAAGTGCAGAAAGTAAGCAAGAGAGGTTTAGAAAGAGTAACACAGGTGTAGAAAGAGGCAAGAGAAGTGCAGAAAGAAGCAAGAGGGGAGAAACAGGCAAGAGAAATGCAGAAAGAGGCACGCGGGTGCAGAAAAGGCAAGAGAAGTGCAGAAAGAAGCAAAGGAGGTGCAGAAAGAGGCACGAGAACTGCTGAAAGAAGAAAGAGAGGTGCAGAAAGAGGCAAGAGAGGTGCAGATAGAAGCAAGAGAGGTGCAGAAATAAGCAGAAGTACAGAAAGAAGCAACAGAGGTGCAGAAAGAGGCAAGGGGGTGCAGAAAGAGGCAAGAGATGTGCAGAAAGAGAGGAAGACGAGTGCAGAAAGAGGCAAGAGAAGTGCAGGAAGAGGCAAGAGAGGTACATAAAGAAGCAAGAGAACGCGGAAAGAAGCAACAGTGGTGCAGTAAGAGGCAAAAGAGATGCAGAAAGAGGCAAGAGGGGTGCAGAAAGAGGCAAGAGAAGTGCAGAAAGAAGCAACAGAGGTGCAGAAAAAGGCAAGAGGGGTGCAGAAAGAGGCAAGAGAAGTACAGAAAGAAGCAACAGAGGTGCAGAAAGAAGCAAGGGAACTACAGATAGAGGCAAGAGAGTGGCAGAAACAGACACAAGAAGTGCAGAAAGAGGGAACAGAGGTGCAGACAGAGTCAAGAGAGGTGCACAAAGAGGCAAGAGAGGTGCAGAAAGAGGCAAGAGGGGTGCAGAAAGAAGCAAGAGAAGTACAGAAAGAAGCAATAGAGGTGCAGAAAGAAGCCAGCAGAGGTGCAGAAAGTGGCAAGAGGGGTACAGAAAGAGGCAAAAGAAGCAACAAAGGTGCAGAAAGAGGCAAGAGAGTTGCCAAAAGAGGCAAGAGAGGTACAGAAAGAGGGAAGCTGGGTGCAGAAGGAGGCTAAGAGGGGTGCAGAGATTTGCAAGAGAGGTGCAGAAAGAAGCAAGAGCAGTGCAGAAAGAAGCCAGCAGAGGTACAGAAAGAGGCAAGAGGGGTGCAGGAAGAGGCAACAGAGGTACAGAAAGAAGCAAAAGAGGTGCAGAAAGAGGCAAGAGAACTGAAGAAAGAGGCAAGAGAGGTACAGAAAGAGGCAAGTGGGGTGCAGAAAGAAGCAAACGAGGTGCAGAAAGAAGCAAGAAAAGTGCAGAACGATGCAACAGAGGTGCAGAAAGAGGCAAGAGAAGTGCAGAACGAGGCAAGAGAGGTGCAGAAAGAAGCAAGAGAGGTACAGAAAGAGGGAACAGGGGTGCAGGAAGAGGCAAGAGAGGTACAGAAAGAGGGAAGAGGGGTGCAAAAAGAGGCAAGAGGGGTGCAGAAAGAAGCAAGTGAGGTGCAGAAAGAGACAAAAGAGGTGCAGAAAGAGGTAAGAGAGGTGCAGAAACAGGCAAGAGAAGTGCAGAAAGAGGCGATAGAAGTGCTTAAAGAAGCAACAGAGGTGTAGAAAGAAGCAAGAGAAGTGATACAAGAGACAAGAGAGCTGCAGAAAGAAACAAGACAGGTGCAGAAAAAAGCAAGAGAAGTGCAGAAAGAGGCAAGTGAGGTGCAGAAAGAGGCAAGAGAAGTGTAGAAAGAAGCAAAAGAGGTGCAGAAAGAAGCATGAGTACTGCTGAAAGAAGCAAAAGAGGTGCAGAAAGAGGCAAGAGAGGTGCAGAAAGAGGCAAGAGAGGTGCAGAAAGAGGGAAGAGGGGTGCAGAAAGAGGCAAGAGGGGTGCAGAAAGAAGCAAGAGAAGTGCAGAAAGAAGCAACAGGGGTGCAGAAAGAGGCTAGAGGGGTGCAGAAAGAGGCAAGAGAAGTGCAGAAAGAAGCAACAGAGGTGCAGACAGAGGCAAGAGAACTGCAGAAAGAGGTAAGAGAGTTGCAGAAACAGGCAAAAGAGGTGCAGAAAGAGGAAACAGAGGTGCAGACAGAGTCATGAGAGGTGCACAAAGAGGGATGAGGGGTGCAGAAAGAGGCAAGAAGGGGTGCAGAAATAAGCAAGTGAAGTACAGAAAAAAGCAATAGAGGTGCAGAAAGAACCAACAGAGGTGCGGAAAGTGGCAAGAGGGGTGCAGAAAGAGGCAAAAGAAGCAACAGAGGTGCAGAAAGAGGCAAGAGAACTGCAGAAAGAGGCAAGAGAGGTGCAGAAAGAGGCAAGAGAGGTGCAGAAAGAGGGAACAGGGGTGCAGACAGAGGCAAGAGAGGTACAGAAAGAGGGAAGATGGGTGCAGAAGGAGGCAAGAGGGGTGCAGAGATTTGCAAGAGAGGTGCAGAATGAAGCAAGAGCAGTGCAGAAAGAACCAGCAGAGGTACAGAAAGAGGCAAAAGGGGTGCAGGAAGAGGCAAATGAAGTACATAAAGAAGCAAAAGAGGTGCAGAAAGAGGCAAGAGAACTGAAGAAAGAGGCAAGAAAGGTACAGACAAAGGCAAGTGGGGTGCAGAAAGAAGCAAACGAGGTACAGAAAGAAGCAAGAAAAGTACAGAAAGAAGCAACAGAGGTGAGAAAGAGGCAAGCGAAGTGCAGAAAGAGGCAAGAGAGGTACAGAAACAGGCAGAAGAGGTGCAGAAAGAGGGAACAGGTGTGCAGAAAGAGGCAACAGAGGTACAGAAAGAGGAAAGAGGAGTGCAAAAAGAGGCAATAGAACTGAAGAAAGAGGCAAGGGATGTACAGAAAGAGGCAAGTGAGGTGCACAAAGATTGAAGAAGGGTGCAGAAAGAGGCAAGTGGGGTGCAGAAAGAAGCAAACGAGGTGCAGAAATAAGCAAGAGAAGTACAGGAAGAAGCAACAGATGTGAGAAAGAGGCAAGAGAAGTGAAGAAAGAGGCAACAGATGTGCAGAAACAGGCAGGAGAGGTGCAGAAAGAGGGAACAGGGGTGCAAAATAGGCAAGAGATATATAGAAAAAAGAAAGAGGGGTGCAGAAAGAGGCAAGAGGGGTACAGAAAGAAGCAAGTGAGGTGCAGAAAGAGGCAACAGAGGTGCAGAAAGAGGTAAGAGAGGTGCAGTAACAGGCAAGAGAAGTGCAGAAAAAGGCAATAGAATCGCAGAAAGAGGAAACAGAGGTGCAGAAACAGGCAGGAGAGGTGAAGAAAGAGAGAACAGGTGTGCAGAAAGAGGCAAGAGAGGTACAGAAAAAGGAAAGAGGGGTGCAGAAAGAGGCAAGAGGGGTGTAGAAAGAAGCAAGTGAGGTGCAGAAAAAGGCAACAGAGGTGCAGAAAGAGGTAAGAGAGGTGCAGTAACAGGCAAGAGAAGTGCAGAAAGAGGCAATAGAAGTGCTGAAAGAAGCAACAGAGGTGTAGAAAGAAGAAAGAGAAGTGATATAAGAGACAAGAGAGCTGCAGAAAGAAACAAGAGAGGTGCAGTAAAAAGCAAGAGAAGTGCAGAAAGAGGCAAGTGAGGTGCAGAAAGAGGCAAGAGACGTGTAGAAAGAAGCAAGAGAGGTGCAGAAAGAGGCACGAGATCTGCATGAAAGAAGCAAGAGAGGTGCAGAAAGAGTCAAGAGAGGTGCAGAAAAAGGGACAAAGGGTGCAGAAAGATGCAACAGAGGTGCAGAAAGAAGCAACAGAGGTCCAGAAAGCAGCAACAGAAGTACAGAAAGAGGAAAGATGGTTGCAGAAAGAGGCAAGAGAGGTGCAGAAAGAAGCAAGAGAGATGCAGAAAAAGCACAAGAAGTACAGAAAGAACCAACGGAGGTGCAGAAAGAGGCAAGAGGGGTGCAGAAAGATGCAAGAGAAGTGCAGAAAGAAGAAACGGAGGTGCAGAAAGAGGCAAGAGAACTTCAGAAAGAGGCAAGAGAGATGCAGAAAGAGGCAAGAGAGGTACAGAAAGAAGCAACAGAGGTGCAGACAGAGGCAATAGAACGGCAGAAAGAGGTAAGAGAGTTGCATAAACAGGCAAAAGAGGTGCAGAAAGAGGAAACAGAGGTGCAGACAGAGTCATGAGAGGTGCACAAAGAGGGATGAGGGGTGCAGAAAGAGGCAAGAGGGGTGCAGAAATAAGCAAGTGAAGTACAGAAAAAGCAATAGAGGTGCAGAAAGAACCAACAGAGGTGCAGAAAGTGGCAAGAGGGGTGCAGAAAGAGGCAAAAGAAGCAACAGAGGTGCAGAAAGAGGCAAGAGAACTGCAGAAAGAGGAAAGAGAGTTGACAAAAGAGGCAAAAGAGGTACACAAAGAGGTAACAGGGGTGCAGACAGAGGCAAGAGAGGTACAGAAAGAGGGAAGATGGGTGCAGAAGGAGGCTAAGAGTGGTGCAGAGATTTGCAAGAGAGGTGCAGAAAGAAGCAAGAGCAGTGCAGAAAGAACCAGCAGAGGTACAGAAAGAGGCAAGAAGGCTGCAGGAAGACGCAACAGAAGTACAGAAAGAAGCAAAAGAGGTGCAGAAAGAGGCAAGAGAACTGAAGAAAGAGGAAAGAGAGGTACAGAAAGAGGCAAGTGGGGTGCAGAAAGAAGCAAACGAGGTGCAGAAAGAAGCAAGAAAAGTGCAGAAAGATGCAACAGAGGTGAGAAAGAGGCAAGAGAAGTACAGAAAGAGGCAAGAGAGGTGCAGAAACAGGCAGGAGAGGTACAGAAAGAGGAAACAGGGGTGCAGAAAGAGGTAAGAGAGGTACAGGAAAAGGAAAGAGGGGTGCAAAAAGAGGCAAGAGGGTGCAGAAAGAAGCAAGTGAGGTGCAGAAAGAGACAACAGAGGTGCAGAAAGAGGTAAGAGAGGTGCAGAAAAAGGAAAGAGGGGTGCAAAAAGAGGCAAGAGGGTGCAGAAAGAAGAAAGTGAGGTGCAGAAAGAGACAACAGAGGTGCAGAAAGAGGTAAGAGAGGTGCAGAAACAGGCAAGAGAAGTGCAGAAAGAGGCGATAGAAGTGCTGAAAGAAGCAACAGAGGTGTAGAAAGAAGCAAGAGAAGTGATACAAGAGACAAGAGAGCTACAGAAAAAAACAAGAAAGGTGCAGAAAAAAGCAAGAGAAGTGCAGAAAGAGGCAAGTGAGGTGCAGAAAGAGGCACAAGTACTGCTGAAAGAAGCAAAAGAGGTGCAGAAAGAGGCAAGAGAAGTGCAGAAAGAGGCAAGAGAGGTGCAGAAAGAGGGAAGAGGGGTATATGAGAAGTTGGCCTGGTATATGCTGTTCACTAATTAAAGTGGACACCTTGCACCAGAACAATTCGACTCTTATGGTTGGTAGGTTTAAGACAACCTTTATAGAAAGCTATCCTAGTGGTAGCTGTGGAGAGCAGCCTTCAGGCTAAGTCTTGGAGGAATGTAAAGCAGCTTGTTTTACCACACAATCTCTTGAATTACCAAAGGAAAAGACACCACCAGGTATATATATCAAATATATATGTATTTATTAATAAACAACTCTCTACTAATCTCTTTATGAGATTAGAAGTCAGGAACATATGTACATCAAATGTTATCAAAATAAGTTAGCACAATCAAATATCACAATCTTAGTTTGGCTAGACCTAGGTCTAGGGCATCTAGAATCGAGGGACCCCCAAGAACCACCCCAGGTAGTTGTAGGAGACCCACAGGGGACGGACGCGGTGTTCAGGCACCGGTGCAAGTCCTGTCTGAGTCTATGTGAACAGACGCGATTGGGATTTCAATGTTAAAGGTCCCTTGCGTGTTCGAGGCGAACACACCGATCGGTCCTTGTACGAGGGGAAGGACGCGGTTACAGATAGAGTTGCAAGGGGGATGGATGCGCTGTGTCTAACACAGACGCGAACCTTGTATGAGTCAGCGCAATTGTCGCACTTAGAAAATGAGAGTTTTAGGGCACTTCTAGGGTAGCTACAAGCAAGCCACTTACAGGGTAAGTAGTTCTAGGGCCCACACCCACAGGCGCACCGTAATGCTAAAGTTACCTCACCCAGGGGAGCCGGGTGCATAGGTGTCCTTTGGTGTCGGGTCGCGGCGTCGTTTTCAATGGGAGCCAGTGAAGACTTGCTGCTTGCGGCAACTGAAGAAGTGTCCGTTGGAATCCAAGCCTGGATTCAGAAGGAGGAAGACCTGAAAGAAGAGGGGACAGTGTTCAAGGGCACTTGGCAGTGACCCGGGGCAAGGAAGATGAATGCCCACCGTCGTAGACAGATTCAGGTCGTTCACTGGTGTCTTGACTCTTCAACCACGAGGTCCAGGAGGCATCGAGGACGGCCAGGAGCTGGATTCAGCGTGTCCCACGAAGTCTGCAGCTGACTGCAGTGTCGGCGACCCGATTGGAGCCAACAAGCCTTGGTAGCAGCAAGTCTTGTGGTGGAAAGAAAAAGTCAATGGTGCAGACCAGCAAGGTCTGAGGAACTTACCCAACAAGGGTAGGTCAGGGCAGGCCTGGAGCAACCAGGGGAGCCCTTTGGTTTCTTTGGAAAGTCTTCTGGGGACCCACAAGCCGGCTGGCAAGGGATCGCAAAGACGCCTTGGGCGGATGCACTCAACAGGGGCCCACGGTTACTCAGGACGGTGTAGGCATGTAGGAAGGTGGAATCTGACTACATGGTTGCCCCCACTTTTTTCCTGGTGTTTTGTTGGTTTTTGACTTAGTTTGGCTGGGATCCTGCTATTCAGGTCCCCAGCCTATCTGCTTTCTCTTTAAACAATTTGGAGTGCACTCTAGGTGCACTAGTGATTGGATACTGTGGTCCCTTATGAGTCCCTAGTATATGGTACCTTAGGTACCAAGGGCATAGGTACTTCACAGGCCTACCAGGGGCTGCAGCATGTATTATGCCACCCCTGGGAAGCAGACTAAATCTGACACCACAGGCCTGCTACTGCAGCCTGGGTGAGGTGGTGCTAGCACTCCTCACTGAGATATAGGTTCCCTATATCTCTCCTACACACACATATAAACCTATCAGTCACCCCTAAGGCAGGCCCTATCAATCCTGAGGGCAGGGTGCTTGGCTTCTATGTGAGGGGGTGCCTCTGCCTGAGCAGGGCCCCTCTGCAGCTCTCAGAGTCCATTCTCTGGTGCTGTTTGTGGATGCGGTTAAACCATATACTTTTAAGTGCATTATATCCTCGCGGAAAAAATGCTAACTTTGGAATGGCTGCATCGAAACATGTCGTGTTTGGTGTCAAACATCTTGGAATACTACCCCCCCGCCAGTCCTGGCGGCGGGGGTAGCATTCCACCCTTCTAGAGGGATAGACATGTACCTACTGTGGAAACGCGGTAGAATCCTGCAGAGCCCTGGCATCACAAAATGGATGCCACCAGTCACAGACACTGGGCTGCCCTCCTGCTGATGACCAACACTCGCAGTGGAGGAAGCCCAACAATAGATATCCTGTCCCAAGGGGTGTGACCACCTTCCAGACAGGGTTTAGTGTATTGGGGCTGGGTGGGTGCACTCCTAGAGTGCTTTGAAGTCCTGCACTGGGGGAGCAGAAGGCTCCTCTGTGCATATGCCAGTTCAAACCGGCTCAGGGGCTACCTGTCCCTGCTCTGGCACGAAACTGGACAAAGGGAAGTGGGTGTAGCCACCCACTCCCTGACCCTCCCATAGGTAGGGTCATAGAGCTAGTCCCTCCCTTTCTTTTAGTATAAGAGGGGGAACCTGTGCATTGCACCCTAGATTTCCCTGGACGACGCTCTGAAGACGAATCCCAGACCTTCGACATTCCACTACCTTTGGAAGACTGAAGAATCTCCCTTGGAGTCAAGGAGTGACTCCCCTGCTTGGCAGGCACCAAAAACTACAAACGACAGTCGCAAACTATGCCGCGCCCGCCGGAGTCCGAAGTCCCTGCAGCCCAAAAAGTAGATTTCCTGACTTCTCAAAGGCCATCGTGAGTCCCCAGCGAAGCTGAGGCCAGTGGACCGCAAGAGTAACGAGGAACTGCGACCCCTGGGTACCGTGCACTATTGTTGAGTGCAACCCCTTCACAACATTCCACGAACTTGTGCTTTGGACCACGTGTGGTCCCAGCCTCCAGTAGGAATCCCTCCTAAGATCAGAGGCCTACCACGTCCCGAGTGACCGTGGGCCCCTGTGAGCTGATCCTCCCGAGGCGTCTTTGCGATCCCTTGCCAGCCGGCTTGTGGGTCCACAGAAGACTTCCTAAAGAAACCAAAGGGCTCCCCTGATTGCTCCAGGCCTGCCCTGACATACCCTCGCTGGGTGAGTCCCACAGACCTTGCTGGTCTGCGCCATTGCCTCTTCACACTTTCCCTAAGACTTGCTGTTACCAAGGCTTGTTGGCTCCGATCGAGTCGCCGACACTGCAGTAAGCTGCAGCCATCATGGGACACACCGAATCCAGCTTCTGGTCATCGTCAATGCCTCCTGCACCTCGTGGCTGAAGAGTCAAGGCAACTGCGAACGACCTGAATCCTGCGACGACGGTGGGCATCCATCTTCCTTGCCCCGAGTCACTGCCAAGTGACTTTGAACACTGTCCCCTCTGCTTTCAGGTCTTCCATCTTCCGAATCCAGGCTTGGATTCCTCCGGACACTCCTCCTGTCGCCGCAAGCAGCAAGTCTTCACTGGCTCCCATTGAAAACGACGCCGCGACCCGACACCAAAGAACACCTATGCACCCGGCTCCCTGGGTGAGGTAACTTCAGCACTATGGTGCTCCTGTGGGTGTGGGCCCTAGAACTACTTACCCTGTAAGTGACTTGCTTGTAGCTTCCTAGAAGTGTCCTAAAACTCTAACTTTCTAAGTGCGACAATTGCGCTGACTCGTACAGGGTTCGTGTCTGTGTTAGACACACCGCGTCCATCTCCTTTGCAACACTATCTAGAACTATATCCTTCGACTCGTACTGAGTCCGATCGGTGTTCGCCTCGAACACACAAAGGGCCTGTAACACTGAGATCTCCATTGCACTGACTCGCACAAGGTTCGCGTCTGTGTTAGACACAGCGCGTCCATCTCCCTTGCAACTCTATCTATAACCGCGTCCTTCGACTCGTACAAGGACCGATCGGTGTGTTCGCCTCGAACACGCAAGGGACCTTTAACATTGATATCCCAATCGCGTCTGAGCGCATAGACTCGCACAGGACTCGCACCGGTGCCAGGTCACCGTGTCCGTCCCCTGTGGGTCTCCTACAACTACCTGGGGTGGTTCTTGGGGGTCCCTCGATTCTAGATGCCCTAGACCTAGGTCTAGCTAACTGAGATTGTGATATTCGATTGTGCTAAACTTATTGTGATAACATTTGACCTGTACATATGTTCCTGACCTCTAATCTCATAAAGAGATTAGTAGAGAGTGATTATTAATAAATACATATATATTTGATATATATACCTGTGTGGTGTCTTTTCATTTGGTGATTCAAGAGATTGTGTGGTAAAACAAGCTGCTTTACATTCCTTCAAGACTTAGCCTGAAGGCTGCTCTTCACAGCTACCACTAGGATAGCTTTCTATAAAGGTTGTCTTAAACCTATCTACCATAAGAGTCGAATTGTTCTGGTGCAAGGTGTCCACTTTAATTAGTGAACAGCATATACCAGGCCAACTTCTCACATTGGTGGCAGCGGTGGGATTCCAGCTTGCTATTGTTTTACCAGAAAATCTCTATTTGAATTACTAACTGAAAACCACTATAGGTACTTAAGGTACATATAAAGTCAAGCTTAGTATCAATAAGTTCTACTGAACTTAGAGCTGTGTGCCAAGGGATAGCACACCCTTTCTACAGCTCAAGCTAGTATCAGTAGGCCACAAACTAGTGTAGGTAGTACAACACTGCACAACACTAGAATGTCCTTAAAGGGTGGAACCAGTGGATCCACTCAGCCTCAGTATAAGGACATGGCTTTCTCTGACTTGAGAGCCATGTGTGTTGAAAGACACCTGAGGCTAGGACAGAGTCCCTCAACCCTACACCCGATAGATCTGCTGACAGCAGATGATCTTAGATTGGCTCTAGGAGCTAATGGGTCTGAATCAGTGGGTGGGTCAATTACAGTATCTGGGTCAGATGATGAAAATCAGAATGACCAGGACTCTGTCATTGAAGGGCCAGGCCTCAAGGGGCCTGAAAAGGACAGAGAAATTCTCCCTAAGAGAACTGACAGAGTGGATGAGAGGCATAGGTTCCATTCGAGGGAATCTGAGCACTCTTATCACTCTGGCAGAGAATTTGTCCACCAGAGGAACACATACTTTCCCATAAGAGAGACCTACTCTGAAAGAATGTGCAAACTGCTGCAGTATGAGGAAGCAAGAGTTGCCCTCAGAACCAAGCAGTTGGCACTGGATAGAGAAGCCCTGGAGATCCAGAGAGCTTCTAGAAGAGAGGGGTTAGAACCCCTTGGTGGCAGCAACAGTGTCCCTAGAGGCAGAGAATCTATTCCAGACCATAGGAACCTGAGCAAGGTTGTTCCTCCCTACCAGAGTGGGGATGATATCCACAAGTGGATAACTGCTATGGAAAGGGCCTGTAGAGTCCAACAGGTCCCCCAAAGGCAGTGGGCAGCAATCTTGTGGCTCTCCTTTTCAGATAAAGGTAAAGACAAGCTCCTCACTGTTAGAGAAGAGGATGCTGATAACTATGAAGTCCTGAAGAGTGCAATGATAGATGGGTTTGGCTTAACCACTGAGCAGTACAGGTTGAAGTTCAGAGACACCCAGAAGGCACAGACTCAGGACTGGACTGACTTTGTAGATTGTGCAACCAAGGCTCTGGAGGGTTGGCTGATTGGCAGTAGGGTTACTGATCTCAAAGGATTGTACAATTTGATCATGAGGGAGCAGATCCTTAATAATTGTCAAAACCAGCTTTTACACCAGTACCTGGTGGACTCTGATCTGACCTCTCCCAAGAATTGGGAAAGAAGGCAGACAAATGGGTCAGAACCAGGGTAAGGCCTAAGAATCAGGGTGGTGACCAGAAGAAAGATTCTACCAAGTCCCAAGAGAAAGGTGGGGATACATCTAAGGATAAGTCCACTACAGGGCCCCAAAGTCCTCTTCTGGGGGTGGGTCCCAAACTCCTTCCTCTCCTGAAAAGAAACCATATTGCCATGTCTGTAAAAGCCTGGACACTGGAAAACTGATCCCAGTTGCCCCAGGATTGGCAATAAAGAAACTGTTCCTCCAGCTATTACTACCACCTGTGAGAAGTTGGCCTGGTATATGCTGTTCACTAATTAAAGTGGACACCTTGCACCAGGGCAAATCGACTCTTATGGTAGATAGGTTTAAGACAACCTTTTAAAGAAAGCGATCCTAGTGGTAGCTGTGGAGAGCAGCCTTCAGGCTAAGTCTCGGAGGAATGTAAAGCAGCTTGTTTTACCATATAATCTCTTGAATCACCAAATGAAAAGACACCACACAGGTATATATATCAAATATATATGTATTTATTTCTAAATAACTCTCTACTAATCTCTTTATGAGATTAGAAGACAAACATATGCACAAATCAACGTTTCACAATAAGTTAAGCACAAAATATGGCTGGGGCCCTAGGGGCGTACCAGACCATATACTAAGTAAGAGACTTAGGGACAACGACTTGCAGGGAGACAAGGCCTAGGGCCTTCCAGAAGTGCTGGGGCCTCACAAAACCACCCAAGGCAGGTAAGTAAAGGACCCACGGGGGACGCGTGCAGTGTGGATACACAGGCGCGAATCGCCGTTAACTTCAATGGGGCAAGTCGCGGTTGGAAATAAAGAGTTTTAGGATACTTCGGGAGAACCTACAAGCAAGTCACTTACAGGGTAAGTAGTTCTAGGGCCCACACCCACAGGAGCACCGTAGTGCTGGAGTTACCTCACCCAGGGAAGCCGGGTGCACAGGTGTCCTTTGGTGTCGGGTCGCGGCGTCGTTTTCAATGGCGACCAAAGAAGACTTGCTGCTTGCGGGAGCTGAAGAAGTGTCCGGTGGAATCCAAGCCTGGATTCTGAAGAAGGATGACCTGAAAGCAGAGGGGACAGTGTTCAAAGTCACTTGGCAGTGACCCGGGGCAAGGAAGATGGATGCCCACTGTCGTCGGTTGATTCAGGTCGGTTGCGGGTGCCTTGACTCTTCAGCCACGTGGTCCAGGAGGGGTCGACGACGACCAGGAGCTGGATTCTGTGTGTCCCTCGACGTCTGCAGCTGACTGCGGTGTTGGCAACTCGATTGGAGCCAACAAGCCTTGGCAGCCGCAAGTCTTGGGGAGATGAAGAAAAGTCGATGGCACAGACCAGCAAGGTCTGTGGAACTCACCCAGTGAGGGTAAGTCAGGGCAGGCCTGGAGCAACCAGGGGAGCCCTTTGGTTTCTTTAAGAAGTCTTCTGGGGACCCACAAGCCAGCGGGCAAGGGATCGTGAAGACACCTCGGGCGGAATCACTCAACAGGGGCCCACGGTCACTCGGGATGGTGTAGACCTCTGATCTTCGGAGGGATTCCTGCTGGAGGTCGGGACCATACGTGGTCCAAAGCACAGGTTCGTAGAACGTTGTGAAGGGGTTGCACTCGACAATAGTGCACGGTACCCAGGGGTCATGGTTCCTCGTTACTCGTGGGGTCCACTTGCCTCAGCTTCGCTGGGGACTCACGATGGCCTGGGAGAGGTCAGGAAATCCACTTCCTGGGCTGCAGGGACTTTGGACTCCGGCTGGAGCGGCGTAGTTTGCGACCGTCGTTGTCGTTTTTGGTGCCTGCCAAGCAGGGGAGTCACTCCTTGACTCCAAGGGAGATTCTTCTGTCTTCCAAAGGTAGTGGAACGTCGAAGGGCCAGGATTCTTCTGTAGAGCGCCGTCCAGGGGTTATCTGCTTTGCAATGGCAAGGTTCCCCCTCTTATACTAAAAGAGGGGATGGACTAGCTCTATGACCCCACCTATGGGAGGGTCAAGGGAGGGGTGGCTACACCCACTTCCCTTTGTCCAGTTTCGCGCCAGAGCAGGGGCAGGTAGCCCCTGAGCTGGTTTGAACTGGCATATGCACAGAGGAGCCTTCTGCTCCCCCAGTGCAGGACTTCAAAGCACTCTAAGAGTGCACCCACCCAGCCCCAATACACTAAACCCTGTCTGGGAGGTGGTTACACCTCCCTGTGACAGGATGCCTATTGTTGGGCTTCCTCCACTGCGAGTTTCGGTCATCAGCAGGAGGGCAGCCCAGTGTCTGTGACTGGTGGCATCCATTTTGTGATGCCAGGGCTCTTTAGGATTCTACCGCGTTTCCACAGCAGGTACATGTCTTATCCCTCTAGAAGGGTGGAATGCTACCCCCGCCGCCAAGATTGGCGGGGGGTAGTATTCCAAGATGTTTGACACCAAACACGACATGTTTTGATGCAGCCATTCCAAAGTTAGCATTTACCGCGAGGATATAATGCACTTAAGAGTATATGGTTTAACCGCATCCACAAACAGCACCAGAGAATGGACTCTGAGAACTGCAGAGGGGCCCTGCTCATGCAGAGGCACCCCCTCACATAGAAGCCAAGCACCCTGCCCTCAGGATTGATAGGGCCTGCCATAGGGGTGACTGATAGGTTTATATGTGTGTGCAGGAGAGATATAGGAAACCTATATCTCAGTGAGGGGTGCTAGCACCACCTCACCCAGGCTGCAGTAGCAGGCCTGTGGTGTCAGATTTAGACTGCTTCCCAGGGGTGGCATAACACATGCTGCATCCCCTGGGAGGCCTGTGAAGTACCTATGCCCTTGGCACCTAAGGTACCATATACTAGGGACTCATAAGGCACCACAGTATCCAATCACTAGTGCACCTAGAGTGCACTCCATGTCGTTTAGAGAGAACAGAGAGGCTGGGGCCCTGATTGGCAGGGACCCAGCCAGACTATAGCCAGAAACCAGTGCTAACATCAGAAAAAAAGTGGGGGCAACATAAGAGGCAGATCCTACTCTCCTACACCACCCCTCCTGGTACTACCAGTAGTAATCCTCCAGTGGGGAGTAGTGCACCCAAAAAGTTAGGTGCTTTTGCAAGGGGAACAGAGGTGGGCCCTAGTTTAGACAGGTCCCCCTCAACAGACTCCTCAGACTCTGATGGTGGTATAGGATTTGCCACCTTTACCATGGGTCCCATTGCATTGGGCAGGTACAGACTGGAGCCAATGATTAATGGTCAGAAGGCTGTGGCATTCAGGGACACAGGGGCTAGTGTCACCATGGTGGCAGGGAAACTAGTCCCCCTCACCAGCTTTTACCTGAGTTTAAATACCAGGTGACCAACATTGATGGTGTCAGGACAGATCACCCCATGGCCATAGTCAATCTCAGCTGGGAGGGGGTCACAGGCCCAAAAAGAGTGGCAGTGTCCCCCAACTTGCCTGTGGATTGCCTGATGGGCAATGATCTGGAAATTTCAGCCTGGGCTGAAGTTAAACACCAAACCCATCTGAAGATGCTAGGCGTCCCTGAAAAAGCTAGTGGGGCTGTGATGGCCACCGCCCCAGCCCAGGGAAATGCTGGAGAGATGGAGCCTGGAAGAATGGCCCACTCTCCCCCAAAAGAGAGCACAGGGGTTGAAGAAAAGTCTCCTTCCCCCAGACAGCAGGTATGGGTCAGCCTCCTCAGGGAACTGATCCTACCCCTAGTGAAGGAACTGCCCCAGAGGTAGTCAGGCCTGGCCCGGCCCCACCCCTGATGGCAGAGGACCCTTCCAAGGTGGTACCCAGTCTGGAGCAGGTAACCTGCCCCTCTCTACCCTGCCTCAGTCAGCCCAGGGCTGCAGAGGTCAGGGAGGTCAGTGGACCCCACAGGGCCCCCTGTCCAGAGGAACCCCCATCAGCAGATTAGGGGCACCCAGTCTAGTAGCCCTAGCCAGGTGAAAATTCCTCCACACACTGAGGATCCCCCATACCTTTGTGTAGGGACCTTCCCCAGAAGGACTCTGAAAGGCAAGGGCAAACCTGGAACCAAAAGGTTCCAAACCTGCCATGTCCCTCCAGTGTTCCACCCAAAGGCACCCAACCCCCAGCTGTAGGCAGCCAAAGGTTGACCCTGAGAGCAAAGTGCAGCTCAGTCATGGAAAGACAGGCATACATGGTGACCAGTGATCTGAGGAAACTGAGGCCAACTTCCCTAGGGTCTCACTTCCCTACTCAGACACCTCATCAGCCTTGTCCTTTACCAAAACACCCCACAGGTAGTAATTCCCCATGGTGGAGACCCTCTCATACCCTTAGGGTGAGGGATAACTTAGTGGACCATAAGACAGGGGGTAACCATGCTAGTGCAGGTACTTCCTTATATGGCCACTCAGTAAATACAGGCTCACCTGGACAAGGTTAGCCTCATCTCCTTTCATTTGGGGGGGGGGGGTTATGTAGGAAGGTGGAATCTGACTACATGGTTGCCCCCACTTTTTTCCTGGTGTTTTGTTGGTTTTTGACTTAGTTTGGCTGGGAACCTGCTATTCAGGTCCCCAGCCTATCTGCTTTCTCTTTAAACAATTTGGAGTGCACTCTAGGTGCACTAGTGATTGGATACTGTGGTCCCTTATGAGTCCCTAGTATATGGTACCTTAGGTACCAAGGGCATAGGTACTTCACAGGCCTACCAGGGGCTGCAGCATGTATTATGCCACCCCTGGGAAGCAGACTAAATCTGACACCACAGGCCTGCTACTGCAGCCTGGGTGAGGTGGTGCTAGCACTCCTCACTGAGATATAGGTTCCCTATATCTCTCCTACACACACATATAAACCTATCAGTCACCCCTAAGGCAGGCCTTATCAATCCTGAGGGCAGGGTGCTTGGCTTCTATGTGAGGGGTATTGGGGCTGGGTGGGTGCACTCCTAGAGTGCTTTGAAGTCCTGCACTGGGGGAGCAGAAGGCTCCTCTGTGCATATGCCAGTTCAAACCGGCTCAGGGGCTACCTGTCCCTGCTCTGGCATGAAACTGGACAAAGGGAAGTGGGTGTAGCCACCCACTCCCCTGACCCTCCCATAGGTAGGGTCATAGAGCTAGTCCCTCCCTTTCTTTTAGTATAAGAGGGGGAACCTGTGCATTGCACCCTATATTTCCCTGGACGATGCTCTGAAGACGAATCCCGGACCTTCGACATTCCACTACCTTTGGAAGACTGAAGAATCTCCCTTGGAGTCAAGGAGTGACTCCCTGCTTGGCAGGCACCAAAAACTACAAACGACGGTCGCAAACTATGCCGCTCCCGCCGGAGTCCGAAGTCTCTGCAGCCCAAGAAGTGGATTTCCTGACTTCTCAAAGGCCATCGTGAGTCCCCAGTGAAGCTGAGGCCATTGGACTCCAAGAGTAACGAGGAACTGCAACCCCTGGGTACCATGCACTATTGTCAAGTGCAACCCCTTCACAACGTTTCACGAACTTGTGCTTTAGACCACGTGTGGTCCCAGCCTCCAGCAAGAATCCCTCCTAAGATCAGAGGCCTACCATGTCCCAAGTGACCGTGGGCCCCTGTGAACGGATCCTCCTGAGGCGTCTTCGCGATCCCTTGCCAGCCAGCTTGTGGGTCCCCAGAAGACTTTCTAAAAAAACCAGAGGGCTCCCCTGGTTGCTCCAGGCCTGCCCTGACTTACCCTCGCTGGGTGAGTCCCACAGACCTTGCTGGTCTGCGCCATTGCCTCTTCACACTTTTCCTAAGACTTGCTGTTACCAAGGCTTGTTGGCTCCGATTGAGTCGCCGACACTGCAGTAAGCTGCAAACATTGTGAGACACGCCGAATCCAGCTCCTGGTCATCGTCAACGCCTCCTGGACCTCATGGCTGAAGAGTCAAGGCAACTGCGAACGACCTGATTCCTGCGACGACGGTGGGCATCCATCTTCCTTGCCCCGAGTCACTGCCAAGTGACTTTGAACACTGTCCCCTCTGCTTTCAGGTCTTCCATCTTCCGAATCCAGGCTTGGATTCCTCCGGACACTTCTCCAGTCGCCGCAAGCAGCAAGTCTTCACTGGCTCCCATTGAAAACGTGAATGACCAACTAGCAGTGGACCTCTATACCAAGCCCACGGCCCGGAATACACTCTTACACTATGACAGTTATCATCCATCATCACAAAAGAACAGTATTCCTTTTGGACAATTCTTAAGAGTGCGCCGTAACTGTACTAGTCTTAGTGACTTTGACGAGAAGGCAGCAATAATGAAAGATAAATTTCTAGCACGAGGATATCCCCATAAATTGGTGAGAAATTCTTATAAAAGAGCCAGATTTTTTGACAGACAACATCTACTAACTCAGAAAAAAGAAGAAACTAGTTCTGAATTAGTGTTCGTCACACGACACTCTATGCTGAATGAGCAGATACGACGCATAGTATGCAATAACTGGCATATTTTGAATGCCAATAAAGACAACCAGGAAAAAATTCCCAAACCGTTATTTGCTTATCGCAAAAATAAGAATTTGAAAGATCATGTAGTGAGGTCACGTATGCCCCTAATGAAAAAGCAAGTACAGAGAAGTATTGTGGGGTCACAACCAGTATTAGGTCATTTTAAATGTGGTATATGCAAGATTTGCCCTCAAGCCATAGAAGCCAGTTCAATTCAATTTAATGGACATACCATCACCTCAAAAGGCATGACAAATTGTAAAACGAAAGATCTAATATACATACTGGTATGCCCATGTAGTAAAGGATATGTGGGAGAAACGGCACGCACTATGAATGTGCGCCTCACAGAACACAAATCGGCAATCCGTAATCAAAAGACCGCAGCACCCATTGTGCAACATTGTATGGAAATGAACCATCAAGCTGAAGAAATTAAATGGTTCATTTTAGAGAAAATACAAATGAAGGAAGGTCAGATAACAGAAAACATAAGAAAGAGACGGGAAGTTTTCTGGATTTTTACACTCAACACGTTAAAAAATGGACTCAATCAAGATATGCCTTGGGAACATGCAATTAAATATAATCAATAGATGAGAACTGTGTAGGCTATTTATGTACATCTTCCACATCACCATAGTTTGTGGATTACCTTCAGGTAATAATAACAATTGTATTAACAACCATGCATTCATATGCTAATTTTGGCCCTTTGTTTAGGTCTTAATAATAACATATTACATCAGTTTACTTAGGTGTCAGAAGATATACCTGAGTAAAGCTGCATGGTATAACCCTGGTGTTAGTAACTATGGAAGCATTTATGTAACAGCTTATTTAGCTTGCATTGAGATAGGAATATATGTCTCCTACGTACAGTAGGAGGACATAGCTACACCTGGTCATTGGATGCACCACATTAGAGAATCATGAATGAATAAATGTATCCCCCAAATCGAGCATCATACAAAAGAAGCCAAGTAAGGGATAATATTAAATTTACCATACAGTATTACGATCTGATAATAATAAATACTAACATCCAGTTAATAAGGCGCATTAGATCCCATAGCATTACCAATCGACCAAGGATATGCATTAACATAATGTCTCTATCTCTATTACTTTTGTCTCACGTCCGCGCAGGTACGTTCTAGTGCGCCGTGATTCACGGAGCCGATTTCATTTCATGCCGACGTAGTCACGTTTCAGTGCGTCGTGATTCATGTAGCCATGTGACCCATTTAATCCAATTAGGAGCTTGTAGAGAAAGGAGTGACGTACGCTTATAAACGTACAAGCTTCGGATATACCACCATTGCAAACATTCGCACGCCGTTAGATCGAGAGCCCCCGTACTGCTGGCAATAGGTAAGATATATCCAGTCACAAATAAGTAGTGGTGACAAAAAGGTTGCTGTGTTTTGTCCATACTCCTAAGATATAGACCTAGCGTGGCATTTGGGGTCATTTTGATTAAATATAGCGAATAACAACATAGCGCCCGTGTTTTTAAAGACATACTTAAATTGAAGGATGTATGCCTAAAGTTGTCTGTAATATAGAATCCATGAGGTTAAGAGCTTATATATAGATTGTATGGCCTAGGAGTGGCATCTGGGGTCATTTCGATCGAGAATAGTAAATAACAACATAGCGCCCGTTTTTTACAGATACGCTTGAGTTTAAACATTTATGCTTAAAGTTGTTCGCAATAAAAGTATAGAACTCCCATATTTTAGGCTCATATATAGAACGTATGGTGTAGGGGTATTCAATCTGGAGGAAAAGCTATCTTTGAGAATTCATTATTGGGACTCCACGAAGCAATATGCTTAACCAAATCATAGTGTTATCACCCACTAAACAAATAGTATCTGCACCTTCAAGCTATAAACACCTAATGTACCCTTATGAGCCGCTGATGTATAATTACCATCCCTTCAACGTAATACAATATTAAATGTTTTAAACAACATATAGGAATATAGTGTTGTGACATAATGAATGACAATAAATACTGCGTTTGGAAAATTAAGCGTTTATAAATAGGTGTTGTGACACACATTATATTATTTCCTATATTAAAGACCGGGCAAGAACTATTTAGGCCCTTGTCATCCAGTTAAAATTGCTATCTGATTGCGTACACCTGCCGCACAAGTATTTAGACTATCAGTAATCTGCAAATAACCCTTTAGCTGCTGGTTAATAATGACAAATGGCTCCAACTACTGCTGAAGAAAGGATAGAAGGAACTCGAGTGTATATACGAACACTAAAAGTTCCTTAAACTATTCAAGATACAGTGCAACCTAGAGCTAACGCAATACGTATTACCATTTATATCTGCTAATTAGTGGATACTAACAGGACTCTATGTTTTTCCACAGATGGCCTAAAACATATATTATCCACTATCAGGATACCTTGGCCATATAGGGACCTTTACAGGTATTTACTATTATATAATCATGGGCTATAAATTGGTTTATGATTGCACATATATATTTTTTACGTAAATCCCTATGAGTATATTACTTTTATTGTGATTATCAGCCAGGTTCTATATATATTTTTCCTATAGATTATTACATCTGAAACTGGACCGAACATCCTTGCCTAAATCGAAAGTACCTCAGAACTAAAATCGTAATATTTGAAATAGTCTACTGACTATAAAGATGCTGCCAGTAATATATTAAGGTACAGAAGTAAGCTTTGGCAATTAATCTAAGTCTTTAAACTGAAGAACATCTCTAATTAGAGATATATATGGTTAATTTTCAGACTCAGGGATTTCATGTATTTTCATCTGTGTAAAACAGTGAAATTGGAGTGAGCATCCAATCGCATCTGGAAAGAGCAATAGGTGATTGCAATATATATATATATAGTTTTTTCCATGCATGTTTGAAGAGGTTGCGTTGATACTATTCTCTGCCATATTCTATCACATCTGTGAGCATGCAATGCACTTATGGAAATAGGACCCGCCTCCGGCCTCGCCCCCCCCCCCCCTTTTTTGAATACTTAAGACATAGAATGCATGACTTTTAGATGCACAACACAATGGGATTGGGGGTGTTTTCTTGACTAACTTTTTTCACAACGCTCTTTATGAATCGAAAATTCTATTATCAGAACTTGGTTTTAACTACACCACGAATGCATGGCTTTTAATTTTCACAGATCCCTTAATAACACACCTGAACCATCAATATCTTTCAAAAATTTTATTGTAAATAGATTAAATAAAATCACTATAGGACATTTGAAATACATTGACATTGTAGACATAGGTGTATGCAAATATTGAAATGCATTCAATTGTGTGTCCAATGCAGAGAAAGTCGAGACGGTGTCCTGACGAAGGCAACTTGCCAAAACGCGCGTAGTTCCATCTACCGCTGACCCTCTTTTCAGTCCACATAAGATCTGGTCTCTGTTAGAAACATAAGAAGAAATATAGAAAAAAAGATTGTATCATTAGATAAGACCATTATTATGCTCTAAGCTCTTATTTAGTTTAATCATATTTCATATGCCAATATGTGTTACTGCATTGTGATTTTATAAAATGTATTGAACTATATATATATTTTTGGAGATTCTGACAAAAAATGACAATTTTTTTTATATGAAATGAAATAAAAAATATATTTTGTGATAATATTTCAGCACCATGTCAATTGATTATGTGTATGTTGTCCTGTTCAATTTTAAACATTCATGCTTGTGATTAGCTTGGTTCTTTCCCCTGACATTGGATTCCTCCGGACACTCCTCCTGTCGCCGCAAGCAGCAAGTCTTCACTGGCTCCCATTGAAAACGACGCCGCGACCCGACACCAAAGAACACCTATGCACCCAGCTCCCCTGGGTGAGGTAACTTCAGCACTACGGTGCTCCTGTGGGTGTGGGCCCTAGAACTACTTACCCTGTAAGTGACTTGCTTGTAGCTTCCCTAGAAGTGTCCTAAAACTCTAACTTTCTAAGTGTGACAATTGCGCCTACTCGTACAGGGTTCGCGTCTGTGTTAGACACACCGCGTCCATCTCCTTTGCAACACTATCTAGAACTATATCCTTCGACTCGTACTGAGTCCGATCGGTGTTCGCCTCAAACACACAAAGGGCCTGTAACACTGAGATTTCCATTGCACTGACTCGCACAAGGTTCGCGTCTGTGTTAGACACAGCGCGTCCATCTCCCTTGCAACTCTATCTATAACCGCGTCCTTCAACTCGTACAAGGACTGATCAGTGTGTTCGCCTCGAACACGCAAGGGACCTTTAACATTGATATCCCAATCGCGTCTGAGCGCATAGACTCGCACAGGACTCGCACCGGTGCCAGGTCACCGCGTCCGTCCCCTGTGGGTCTCCTACAACTACCTGGGGTGGTTCTTGGGGGTCCCTCGATTCTAGATGCCCTAGACCTAGGTCTAGCTAACTGAGATTGTGATATTCGATTGTGCTAAACTTATTGTGATAACATTTGACTTGTACATATGTTCCTGACCTCTAATCTCATAAAGAGATTAGTAGAGAGTGTTTATTAATAAATACATATATATTTGATATATATACCTGTGTGGTGTCTTTTCATTTGGTGTTTCAAGAGATTGTGTGGTAAAACAAGCTGCTTTACATTCCTTCAAGACTTAGCCTGAAGGCTGCTCTCCACAGCTACCACTAGGATAGCTTTCTATAAAGGTTGTCTTAAACCTATCTACCATAAGAGTCGAATTGTTCTGGTGCAAGGTGTCCACTTTAATTAGTGAACAGCATATACCAGGCCAACTTCTCGCAAGGCCTCTGATTTTGGGAGGGATCTCTGTTAGAGGCTGGGACCACACGTGGTCCAAAGCACAAGTTCGCAGAACGTCGTGAAGGGGTTGCACTCGACAATAGTGCACCGTACCCAGGGTCTGCGGTTCCTCATCACTCCTGGGGTCCACTGGCCTCAGCTTCACTGGGGACTCACGATGGCCTTGGAGAAGTCAGGAAATCCTCTTCCTGGGCTGCAGGGACTTCGGGCTCTGGCGGGAGTGGCGTAGTTTGCGACCGTCGTCGTAGTTTTTGGTGCCTGCCAAGCAGGGGAGTCACTCCTTGACTCCAAGGGAGATTCTTCTGTCTTCCAAAGGTAGTGGAACGTCGAAGGTCCGGGATTCTTCTTGTAGAGCGTCGTCCAGGGGTATCTAGGTTGCAATGCACAGGTTCCCCCTCTTATACTAAAAGAAAGGGAAGGACTAGCTCTATGACCCCACCTATGGGAGGGTCAGGGGAGTGGGTGGCTACACCCACTTCCCTTTGTCCAGTTTCCCGCCAGAGCAGGGGCAGGTAGACCCTGAGCTGGTTTGAACTGGCATATGCACAGAGGAGCCTCCTGCTCCCCCAGTGCAGGATTTCAAAGCACTCTAGGAGTGCACCCACCCAGCCCCAATACACTAAACCCTGTCTGGGAGGTGGTCACACCCCCTTGGGACAGGATATCTATTGTTGGGCTTCCTCCACTGCGAGTGTTGGTCATCAGCAGGAGGGCAGCCCACTGTCTGTGACTGGTGGCATCCATTTTGTGATGCCAGGGCTCTTCAGGATTCTACCGCGTTTCCACAGTAGTTACATGTCTATCCCTCTAGAAGGGTGGGATCATACTCCCACACCAGTTACTGGTGTGGGGGTATGATTCCAAAGTGTTTGACACCAAACATGACATGTTTTGATGCAGCCATTCCATAGTTAGCATTTACCACGAGGATATAATGCACTTAAGAGTATATGGTTTGGCTGCATTCACAAACAGCCCCAGACAATAGACTCTGAGAGCTGCAGAGGGGTCCTGCTCAGGCAGAGGCACCCCCTCACATGGAAACTAAGCACCCTGCCCTCAGGATTGATAGGGCCTGCTTTAGGGGTGACTGATAAGTCTCAATGTGTGTGCAGGGGAGATATAGGGGACCTATATCTCAGTGAGGGGTGCTAGCACCTCCTCACCCAGGCTGCCGTAGCAGGCCTGTGGTGTCAGATTTAGTCTGCTTCTCAGGGGTGGCATAATACATGCTTCAGCCCCTGGTAGGCCTGTGAAGTACCTATGCCATTGGTACCTAAGGTACCATATACTAGGGACTCATAAGGTACCACAGTATCCAATCACTAGTGCACCTAGAGTGCACTCCAAATCGTTTAGAGAGAACAGAGAGGCTGGGGCCCTGATTGGCAGGGTCCCAGCCAGACTATAGCCAGAAACCAGTGTAAACATCAGAAAAAAAGTGGGGGCAACATAAGAGGTAGATCCTACTCTCCTACAAGGGGTGCAGAAAGAGGCAAGAGGGGTGCAGAAAGAAGCAAGAGAAGTGCAGAAAGAAGCAACAAGGGTGCAGAAATAGGCTAGTGCGGTGCAGAAAGAGGCAAGAGAAGTGCAGAAAGAAGCAACAGAGGTGCAGACAGAGGCAAGAGAACTGCAGAAAGAGGTAAGAGAGTTGCAGAAACAGGCAAAAGAGGTGCAGAAAGAGGAAACAGAGGTTCAGACAGAGTCATGAGACGTGCACAAAGAGGGATGAGGGGTGCAGAAAGAGGCAAGAGGGGTGCAGAAATAAGCAAGAGAGGTGCAGAAAGTGGCAAGAGGGGTGCAGAAAGAGGCAAAAGAAGCAACAGAGGTGCAGAAAGAGGCAAGAAAACTGCAGAAAGAGGCAATAGAAGTGCTGAAAGAAGCAACAGAGGTGTAGAAAGAAGCAAGAGAAGTGATATAAGAGACAAGAGAGCTGCAGAAAGAAACAAGAGAGGTGCAGTAAAAAGCAGGAGAAGTGCAGAAAGATGCAAGTGAGGTGCAGAAAGAGGCAAGAGAAGTGTAGAAAGAAGCAAAAGAGGTGCAGAAAGAGGCACGAGAACTGCTGAAAGAAGCAAGAGAGATGCAGAAAGAGTCAAGAGAGGTGCAGAAAAAGGGACGAAGGGTGCAGAAAGAGGCAAGAGAGGTGCAGAAAGAAGCAAGAGAGGTGCAGAAAGCAGCAACAGAAGTACAGAAAGAGGAAAGATGGTTGCAGAAAGAGGTAAGAGGGGTGCAGAAAGACGCAAGAGAGATGCGAAAAAAAGCACGAGAAGTACAGAAAGAGGCAAAAGAGGTGCAGAAAGAGGCACGAGAACTGCTGAAAGAAGCAAGAGAGATGCAGAAAGAGTCAAGAGAGGTGCAGAAAAAGGGACGAAGGGTGCAGAAAGAGGCAAGAGAGGTGCAGAAAGAAGCAAGAGAGGTGCAGAAAGCAGCAACAGAAGTACAGAAAGAGGAAAGATGGTTGCAGAAAGCGGCAAGAGGTGTGCAGAAAGATGCAAGAGAAGTGCAGAAAGAAGAAACGGAGGTGCAGAAAGAGGCAAAAGAACTTCAGAAAGAGGCAAGAGAGATGCAGAAAGAGGCAAGAGAGGTACAGAAAGAAGAAACAGAGGTGCAGACAGAGGCAAGAGTATTGCAGAAAGAGGTAAGAGAGTTGCAGAAACAGGCAAAAGAGGTGCAGAAAGAGGAAACAGAGGTGCAGACAGAATCATGAGAGGTGCACAAAGAGGGATGAGGGGTGCAGAAAGAGGCAAGAGGGGTGCAGAAATAAGCAAGTGAAGTACAGAAAAAGCAATAGAGGTGCAGAAAGAACCAACAGAGGTGCAGAAAGTGGCAATGGGGGTGCAGAAAGAGGCAAAAGAAGCAACAGAGGTGCAGAAAGAGGCAAGAGAACTGCAGAAAGAGGCAAGAGAGTTGCCGAAAGAGGCAAAAGAGGTGCAGAAAGAGGGAACAGGGGTGCAGACAGAGGCAAGAGAGGTACAGAAAGACGGAAGATGGGTGCAGAAGGAGGCAAGAGGGGTGCAGAGATTTGCAAGAGAGGTGCAGAATGAAGCAAGAGCAGTGCAGAAAGAACCAGCAGAGATACAGAAAGAAGCAAGAGGGGTGCAGGAAGAGGCAAAAGAAGTACAGAAAGAAGCAAAAGAGGTGCAGAAAGAGGCAAGAGAACTGAAGAAAGAGGCAAGAGAGGTACAGAAAGAGGCAAGTGGGGTGCAGAAAGAAGCAAACGAGGTGCAGAAAGAAGCAAGAAAAGTGCAGAAAGATGCAACAGAGGTGAGAAAGAAGCAAGAGAGGTGCAAAAAGAGGCAAAAGAACTTCAGAAAGAGGCAAGAGAGATGCAGAAAGAGGCAAGAGTGGTACAGAAAGAGGCAAGAGGGGTCCATAAAGAGGCAAGAGGGGTGCAGAAAGAAGCAATAGAGGTACAGAAAGAAGCAATAGAGGTGCAGAAAGAAGCAAGAGAATTGCAGAAAGAAGCAACAGAGGTGCAAAAAGAGGCAAGAGGGGTGCAGAAAGAGGCAACAGAAGTACAGAAAGAAGCAAAAGAGGTGCAGAAAGAGGCAATAGAACTGAAGAAAGAGGCAAGGGATGTACAGAAAGAGGCAAGTGAGGTGCACAAAGATTGAAGAAGGGTGCAAAAAGAGGCAAGTGGGGTGCAGAAAGAAGCAAACGAGGTGCTGAAAGAAGCAAGAGAAGTGCAGAAAGAAGCAACAGATGTGAGAAAGAGGCAAGAGAAGTGAAGAAAGAGGCAACAGAGGTGTAGAAACAGGCAGGAGAGGTGCAGTAGGAGGGAACAGGGGTGCAAAAAGAGGCAAGAGAGGTATAGAAAAAGGAAGGTGCAGAAAGAGGCAACAGAGCTTCAGAAAGAGGTACGAGAGGTGCAAAAACAGGCAAGAGAAGTGCAAGAGAAGTACAGAAAGAGGCAATAGAAGTGCTGAAAGAAGCAACAGAGGTGTAGAAAAAAGCAAGAGAAGTGGTATAAGAGACAAGAGAGCTGCAGAAAGAAACAAGAGAGGTGCAGTAAAAAGCAAGAGAAGTGCAGAAAGAGGCAAGTGAGGTGAAGAAAGAGGCAAGAGAAGTGTAGAAAGAAGCAAGAGACATGCAGAAAGAGTCAGGAGAGGTGCAGAAAAAGGGACAAAGGGTGCAGAAAGAGTCAAGAGGTGCAGAAAGAAGAAAGAGAGGTCCAGAAAGAAGCAACAGAAGAACAGAAAGGGGAAAAATGGTTGCAGAAAGAGGCAAGAGGGGTGCAGAAAGAAGCAAGAGAGATGCAAAAAAAAGCAAGAGAAGTACAGAAAGAACCAATGGAGGTGCAGAAAGAGGCAAGAGGGGTGCAGAAATATGCAAGAGAAGTGCAGAAAGAAGAAACAGAGGTGCAGAAAGAGGCAAGAGAACTTCAGAAAGAGGCAAGAGAGATGCAGAAAGAGGCAAGAGTGGTACAGAAAGAGGGAAGAGGGGTCCAGAAAGAGGTAAGAGGGATGCAGAAAGAAGCAATAGAGGTACAGAAAGAAGCAATAGAGGTGCAGAAAGAAGCAAGAGAAGTGCAGAAAGAAGCAACAGAGGTGCAAAAAGAGGCAAGAGGGGTGCAGAAAGAAGCAAATGAGGTGCAGAAAGAAGCAAGAAAAGTGCAGAAAGATGCAACAGAGGTGAGAAAGAGGCAAGAGAAGTGCAGAATGAGGCAAGAGAGGTGCAGAAACAGGCAGGAGAGGTACAGAAAGAGGGAACAGGGGTGCAGAAAGAGGCAAGAGAGGTACAGAAAAAGGAAAGAGGGGTGCAAAAAGAGGCAAGAGGGGTGCAGAAAGAAGAAAGTGAGGTGCAGAACGAGACAAAAGAGGTACAGAAAGAGGTAAGAGAGGTGCAGAAAGAGGGAAGAGGGGTGCAGAAAGAGGCAAGAGGGGAGCAGAAAGAAGCAAGTGAGGTGCAGAAAGAGGCAAGAGAGTGCAGAAAGAGGGAAGAGGGGTGCAGAAAGAGGCAAGAGGGGAGCAGAAAGAATGTGCAGAAGGAGGCAACAGAGGTGCAGAAAGAGGTAAGAGAGGTGCAGTAACAGGCAAGAGAAGTGCAGAAAGAGGCAATAGAAGTGCTAAAAGAAGCAACAGAGGTGTAGAAAGAAGCAAGAGAAGTGATATAAGAGACAAGAGAGCTGCAGAAAGAAACAAGAAAGGTGCAGAAAAAAGCAAGAGAAGTGCAGAAAGAGGCAAGTGAGGTGCAGAAAGAGGCAAGAGAAGTGTAGAAAGAAGCAAAAGAGGTGCAGAAAGAGGCACGAGTACTGCTGAAAGAAGCAAAAGCGGTGCAGAAAGAGGCAAGAGAGGTGCAGAAAGAGGAAAGAAAGATGCAGAAACAGGGAAGAGGGGTGCAGAAAGAGGCAAGAGGGGTGCAGAAAGAAGCAAGTGAGGTGCAGAAGGAGGCAACAGAGGTGCAGAAAGAGGTAAGAGAGGTGCAGTAACAGGCAAGAGAAGTGCAGAAAGAGGCAATAGAAGTGCTGAAAGAAGCAACAGAGGTGTAGAAAGAAGAAAGAGAAGTGATATAAGAGACAAGAGAGCTGCAGAAAGAAACAAGAGAGGTGCAGTAAAAAGCAAGAGAAGTGCAGAAAGAGGCAAGTGAGGTGCAGAAAGAGGCAAGAGAAATGTAGAAAGAAGCAAAAGAGGTGCAGAAAGAGGCACGAGAACTACTGAAAGAAGCAAGAGAGATGCAGAAAGAGTCAAGAGAGGTGCAGAAAAAGGGACGAAGGGTGCAAAAAGAGGCAAGAGAGGTGCAGAAAGAAGCAAGAGAGGTGCAGAAAGAAGCAAACAGAAGTACAGAAAGAGGAAAGATGGTTGCAGAAAGAGGCAAGAGGGGTGCAGAAAGAAGCAAGAGAGATGCAAAAAAAAGCATGAGAAGTACAGAAAGAACCAACGGATGTGCAGAAAGCGGCAAGAGGGGTGCAGAAAGATGCAAGAGAAGTGCAGAAAGAAGAAACGGAGGTGCAGAAAGATGCAAGAGAACTTTGGAAAGAGGCAAGAGAGATGCAGAAAGCGGCAAGAGAGGTACAGAAAGAGGGAAGAGGGGTCCAGAAAGAGGCAAGAGGGGTGCAGAAAGAAGCAATAGAGGTACAGAAAGAAGCAATAGAGGTGCAGAAAGAAGCAAGAGAACTGCAGAAAGAAGCAACAGAGGTGCAAAAAGAGGCAAGAGGAGTGCAGAAAGAGGCAAGAGAAGTGCAGAAAGAAGCAACAGAAATGCAGAGAGAGGCAAGAGAAGTGCAGAAAGAGGCAAGAGAAGTGCAGAAACACGCAAGAGAGGTGCAGAAACAGGCAAAAGAGGTGCAGAAAGAGGGATGAGGGGTGCAGAAACAGGGAAGAGGGGTGCAGAAAGAAGCAAGAGAGGTGCAGGAAAGAAGCAAGAGAAGTGTAGAAAGATGTAAGAGAGGTGCAGAAAGAGGCAAAAGGGGTGCATAAAGAAACAAGCGAGGTGCAGAAGGAAGCAAGGGAAGTGCAGAAAGAAGCAAGTGAGGTGCATAAAGAGGCAAGAGCAGTGCAGAAAGAGGCAAGAGAGGTACAGAGGAGGAAAGATGGTTGCAGAAAGAGGCAAGAGGGGTGCTGAAAGAAGCAAGAGAGATGCAAAAAAAAGCAAGACAAGTGCAGAAAGAACCAACGGAGGTGCAGAAAAAGGCAAGAGGGGTGCGGAAAGAGGCAAGAGGGATGCAGAAAGAGGCAAGAGAAGTGCAGAAAGAAGAAACAGAGGTGCAGAAAGAGGCAAGAGAACTTCAGAAAGAGGCACTAGAGGTGCAGAAAGAAGCAAGAGCAGTGCAGAAAGAACCAACAGAGGTACAGAGAGAGGCAAAAGGGGTGCAGAAATAGGCAATAGAAGTACAAAAAGAAGCAAAAGAGGTGCAGAAAGAGGCAAGCGAACTGAAGAAAGAGGCAAGGGAGGTACAGAAAGAGGCAAGTGAGGTGCACAAAGATTGAAGAAGGGTGCAGAAAGAGGCAAGTGGGGTGCAGAAAGAAGAAAACGAGGTGCGGAAAGAATCAAAAGAAGTGCAGAAAGAAGCAAAAGAAGTGCAGAAACAGGCAAGAGGGGTGCAGAAAAAGGCAAGAGTAGCACAGACAGAAGCAACAGAGGTGCAGAAACAGGCAGTAGAGGTGCAGAAAGAGGGAACAGGGGTGCAGAAAGAGGCAAGAGAGGTACAGAAAGAGGGAAGAGGGGTGCAGACAAAGGCAAGAGGGGTGCAGAAAGAAGCAAGTGAGTGTGAGAAGTTGGCCTGGCATATGCTGTCCACTAATTATAGTGGGCACCTTGCACCAGTCCAAACAACCCCTTATTGGAGATAGGTTAAAGACAACCTTTATTGAAAGCTATCCTAGTGGTAGCTATGGAGAGCAGCCTTCAGGCTAAGTCTTGAAGGAATGTAAAGCAGCTTGTTTTACCAGTCTATAATCTCTTGAGTGACCAAATGAAAGAGGACCACACCAGGTATATATTCAAAATATATGTATTTATTACTAAACACACCCCTCTAGTCTCTTTATGAGGCTAGAGTTCGAAGTACATACGTTACGAGTTAGTTATCTACAGTAATAGCACAAATACACATTTGAGCCCCAGGGGCGTACCAAACCATATACCAATAAAGTGGTATAAGAACCACGACTGAGCTAGACACAAGGCCTAGAGCCTGTAGAAGTGCTTGGACCACAAGGAACCACCCAAGGCAGTGACACAGGGGACCCACGGGGGACGCGTGCAGTGTATGAACACAACCGCGAACCACCGTTAACTTCTATGGGGAAAGTCGCGATTAGAATTTAAAAGAAAAGGGACACTTAGAGGAGGACTTGGAGCAAACACTTTGAGAACTAAGCTGTTCTAGTGTCAATACCCACGGAAACACCGGAGTACTCGAGTTACCTCACCCAGGGAAGCCGGGTGCATAGGTGTCTTTCGGGGTCGGGTTTCGTCGTCGCTTTCAATGGCGATCTGCTGCAAAGTGCTGCTGGCGGCCAAGTCGAAAGTGTTCGGGTGGATCCAAAGGTGGATCGAAGATCTGAAGAACCTGAAAGCAGAAGGGACAGAGTCTGGGTCACTAGCCAGTGACCAGGAGGACGATGAGCAGATGCCCACCGATGTCGAGTGTTTCAGGTAGGTTGACAGTTGTCTTGACTCTTCAGCCACGAGGTCCAGGAGGTGTCGACGACAACCAGGAGCTGGATTCTAGCTGTCCCATGACGTTTGTCGATTGCAGGTGTGTCGGCGACCGGATTGGACACAACAAGCCTTGGCAACGGCAAGTCTTGTGGAAATCGAAGAAGGACGATGTTGCAAACCAGCAAGGTCTGGGGGACTCACCCAGCAAGGATAAGTCAGGGCACACCTGGAGCAACCAGGGAGCCCAAGCAGAAAAAGATTGGCCTTCGGGAGGGCCTACTAGCCAATGGACTAGCGACCGCAAAGGAGCCTTGAGACGATGCACGTGGAGCTGGCTCACAGGACACTCGTGGAGTGGAGGCCAGTGATCTTCGGTGCAGTTGGTGCTGGAGACTGGGGCTACTCGGAGCCCAAAGCATGACTTCGTGGGAGACCCAGAAGAGGATGCACTTGCAAATGCGTTTGGTGTCCAGGGGTCACGGTTCCACGTTACCCACGACAGCTACGGGCCTCAGCTTTGCTGGGACTCAGGGCAGCATCGGGGAAGTCTGTAAATCCACCTCTGGTGATGCAAAGACTTCGGCGTCCGATGGGAGCTTCAGTGATGCAGACCTTACAATTGCTTCTTTGGTGCCTGCCAAGCAGGGGAGTCACTCCTTGACCCCAAGGGAGATTCTTCAGTCCTCTAATCTTACAGTAGAGCGTCGAAGGTCCAGGATTCTGTATCAGAGTTTCGTCCAGGTAAATCTAAATCCCTAAGGACTGGGTTCCCCTACTTATACTAAGGTAGGGGGTTGGACATACTCTGTGACCCCATCTATGGGAGGGTCAGGGCAGAGGGGTGGTTACACCCCTTTCCCTTTGTCCAGTTTCACGCCAGAGCAGGGGCTGGAAGCCCCTGAGCCGGTTTGAACTGGGGTATGCACAGGGACACCAAGTGTGCCCCCAGTGCAGGACTTCAAAGCACCAGAGAGTGCTCCCGCCCAGCCCCAATACACACTATCCTGTCTGGGGAGGTGGTCACACCTCCCTGGGACAGGAAACCTATTGTCCAGGCCTCCCCTGCCGGAGTTTCAGTCAGCAGCAGGAGGCCAGACTCGTGTCTGTGGCAGCGGCATCCATTTTGTGATGCCAGGGCTCTGGAAAGTCAGTACCGGGCATACCGGTGTGTACATGTCTTTCCCTCTAGAAGGGTGGAATGCTACCCCCGCCGCCAGAACTGGCGGGGGGTAGTATTCCAAGATGTTTGACACCAAACACGACATGTTTCCGTGCAGCCATCCCAAAGTTAGCATTTAACGCGAGGTTATAATGCGCTTAAGAGTATATGGTCAGGCTGCACTACAAACAGCATCAGAGAAGGGTCTCCGAACGCTGCAGAGGGGCCCTGCTCATGCAGGGGCACCCTCTCACATAGGAACCACGCACTCTGCCTTCAGGATTGATAAGGCCTGCCATAGGAGTGACTTATAGGTTTATATGTGTGTATGTATATAGTGATATAGGTAGCCTATATCACAGTAAGGGGTGCATGCACCACCTTACCCAGGCTGCAGTAGCAGACCTGTGGTGTCAGTTTGGATGGCCTTCCAGGGGTGGCACAATACATGCTGCAGCCCCTGGTAGGCCTCTGAGGTACCTATGCCCTGGGTACATAGTATACCATATACTAGGGACTAATAAGGGCACTCCAGATTCCAATCAGAGATGTGCCTAAGGCACATGGAAACCATTTTAGAGAGGAAGCAGCTAGGCTGGGGTTCTGATTAGCAGGGCCCCAGCCAGACTAAAGTCGAAAAACAGTGAAGCATCAGCAAAAAGTGGGGGTACCCATGTGAAGCAGATCCTACTCTCCTACACAACCCCCCCCAAACGTAGGGACATTAAACTAACCTTGCCCAGTTAAGTCTTCATGTTCTAAGTGGAAGTACCTAGAGAGTCCATCTGCATTGGCATGGTTACTCCCAGGTCTATGTTCCACTGTGAAGTCCATCCCCTGTAGGGAAATGGACCAACTAAGCAGTTTGGGGTTTTCACCCTTCATTTGTTTTAGCCATAAGAGGGGCTTATGGTCTGTTTGAACAAGGAAGTGAGTACCAAACAAGTATGGCCTCAGCTTCTTCAGAGCCCAGACCACAGCAAAGGCCTCCCTCTCAATGGCTGACCAACGTTTCTCTCTAGGGGTCAGCCTTCTGCTAATGAAAGCTACTGGCTGATCCTGACCTTCATCATTCAATTGTGACAGTACAGCCCCTACCCCCAATTCAGATGCATCAGTTTGAACAATTAACTTCTTGGAGTAATCAGGGCTCTGTAGAATGGGAGCAGTGCACATGGCCTGCTTCAGGTCATCAAATGCCTTTTGACAGCTAACTGTCCACTGAACCTTTTTGGGCATTTTCTTGGAAGTTAAGTCATTCAGGGATGTCACTATTGATCCATACCCCTTGACAAATCTCCTATAGTACCCAGTCAGGCCTAAGAAGGCTCTCACCTGAGTCTGGGTAGTTGGAGCAGTCCAGTCCATGATGGTCTGGATCTTGCTCTGCAGTGGTTGAACCTGGCCTCCACCCACAAGGTTGCCCAGGTACACAACCTGACTCTGCCCTATCTGGCACTTGGTGGCCTTGATAGTCAGGCCTGCTTTCTGCAGGGCCTGTAAAACATTTCTGAGGTGGACCAGGTGATCCTCCCAGGTGGAGCTAAAGACAGCAATATCATCTAGATATGCTGCACTATAGGCTTCCAGACCTGTAAGGACTGTATTCACCAGCCTCTGAAAAGTGGCAGGTGCATTCTTCAGACCAAAGGGCATCACCACAAATTGATAATGCCCACTAGGGGTTGAGAATGCTGTCTTTGGCTTTGCATCATCAGCTAGTCTGATCTGCCAGTAGCCAGCTGTCAGGTCAAATGTGCTTAGATACTTGGCTGAGGCCAAAGTGTCTATTAGCTCATCTGCCCTAGGTATTGGATGGGCATCAGTCCTAGTGACTGCATTGAGACCCCTGTAGTCCACACAAAACCTCATCTCTCTTTTCCCACCATTGGTGTGAGGTTTTGGCACAAGGACCACTGGACTAGCCCAAGGGCTATCTGAGGGTTCAATAACTCCCAAATCCAACATCTTCTGGACTTCTGTCCTGATACAGTCCCTGACATGGTCAGGTTGCCTATACATCTTATTTTTAATAGGCAGACTGTCCCCAGTGTCCACTTCATGAGTGCACCAGGTAGTCTGACTGGGTGTCAGTGAGAATATGTGTCTGAACTGATTGAGCACCTGTCTGCAATCAGTCTGCTGCTGGGTAGTGAGGCTGCCTGCCAAGGCTACACCATCCACTGACCCATCACCAGGGTTCTGTGAGAGCAGGTCAGGGAGTGGGTCACTCTCTTCCTCCTGTCCCTCATCAGTAGCCATGAGCAAGCCCATGTCTGCCCTGTCCACATATGGTTTTAACCTGTTGACATGGAGAACCCTGTGGGGACTCCTGGGTGTTCCTAGGTCTACTAAGTAGGTAACCTCACCCTTCTGCTCAACAATGGTGTGGGGTCCACTCCATTTGTCTTGGAGAGCTGCTGGGGCCACTGGCTCCAACACCCACACCTTCTGTCCTGGCTGATAAACAGTCAGTACAGCCTTTTGGTCATGCCAGGCCTTTTGAAGTTCCTGGCTAGCCTCAAGGTTTTTAGTTGCCTTTTTCATATACTCAGCCATCCGGGAGCGGAGACCAAGTACGTAGTCCACTATGTCTTGCTTTGGGGGCTTGAGAGGTAACTCCCATCCTTCCTTCACCAAGCACAGTGGACCCCTGACAGGGTGACCAAACAAAAGTTCAAAAGGGCTGTAGCCAACCCCCTTTTGAGGCACCTCCCTGTACGCAAATAAAAGGCAGGGCAAGAGTATGTCCCATCTTCGCCTAAGCTTTTCTGGGAGCCCTTTAATCATGCCCTTCAAGGTTTTGTTGAATCTCTCAACTAAACCATTGCATTGTGGGTGATAGGGTGTGGTGAACTTGTAAGTCACTCCACACTCCTTCCACATTGCTTTTAAGTATCCAGACATAAAGTTAGCACCCCTGTCTGATACAACCTCCTTAGGGAAGCCCACTCTTGAGAAAATTCCCAGGAGGGCCCTTGCCACCACAGGTGCTGTAGTGGTCCTAAGGGGAATAGCCTCTGGGTACCTGGTGGCATGATCCACTACCACCAGGATAAACCTGTGCCCAGATGCTGTTTGGGGATCCATGGGACCAACAATGTCAATCCCCACCCTTTCAAAGGGAACCCCCACCACAGGTAGTGGTATCGGGGGGGCCTTTGTAGTGTCACCTGCCTTGCCACTGGCCTGGCAGGTTACACAGGAGCGACAAAACTCCTTGGTGTCTTCAGACATGTGGGGCCAGTGAAAGTGAGGGACAATTCTGTCCCAAGTCTTGTTCTGGCCCAGGTGACCTGCTAAGGGAATATCATGGGCTAGGGTCAATAGGAAGCCCCTGAACTTCAGAGGTATAACCAACCTCCTGGTAGCACCAGGCTTGGGGTCTCTACACTCTGAGTACAAGAGTCCATCATCCCAATACACAGTATGGGGACCACTAGCTTTCCCAGCAGCCTCAGCAGCAGCTTGCTGTCTGAGGGGTTCAAGAGAGGGGCAGCTCTGCTGCTCCTGGCTCAGATCTGCCCTGGAAGGTCCCCCTGTCCCCAAGAACTCAACCTGTTCAGGTTCAAGCTCCTCTGGGACAGTTCCTTCCTCAGGACTGAGATCATCCCCCTCAAGGGACTGATCTTCCTTCTGAGCCAAGGGGGAAGGCACTGCCTTTACCCTACTACTCCTCTTCTTGGAGGGCACTTGGTCCATTATTCCAGAATCCAAGGCCTGTTCAGTGCTAGACATTTTGGCTTGTGACCTGGTCACAGCAAACACATCTGCAGGGATCCCCAGCATTTCTGCATGGGTCCTGAGCTCCACTTCTGCCCAAGCTGAAGTTTCTAAGTCATTGCCAAGCAAGCATTCAACGGGTAGGTCTGCACTTACCACAACCTTCTTAAGGCCAGTTACCCCTCCCCAGGAGAAGTTAACAACTGCCAGAGTATGGTCTGTTCTGACGTTGCTAGCATTGGTCACTTGGTACATTTCACCAAGTATAATCTGCCCAGGATTCACAAGGTCTTGTGTCACCATGGTGACACTTGCCCCTGTGTCCCTAAATGCCAAAGCCTCTCTTCCATTGATCAAAGGCTGTTGTCTGTACTTGCCCAGATTACTGGGACTCACAGAGGAGGTCATATCCATGCCTCCATCACAGACTAGGACAGCCTGAGTGAGTTCTCTGACTAGGTCAGAGCTCATCTCTTTACCCAGGGTCAACCCTACTAAACCCTTGGCTTGTGTAGTCCCACCACCAACTGTAACTGCACTAGGGGGAGCAGGTGCCTTAGGGGCATTGGTGGGGGCTGGAGTCGAGTCTTTGGACTTGGTGCAATCACTGGTCCAGTGGGTCTTTTGCTTACAGACCTTGCACCATGGTTTTCTTTGGCCTTTCCCTTTGGTAGACTGTGAATCCCCACCTGAAGAAGATTTTTGGGGGCCTTGTGAAGACTTTTGATCTTTACCCTTCTCCCCACCCTTATCAGAGGTTTTCGAATCTTGCTTCTTAGGGTCACCACCTTGGTTCTGTACCTTCTGCTTCACCCTGGTTCTGACCCATTTGTCTGCCTTCTTTCCCAATTCTTGGGGAGAGGTCAGATCAGAGTCTACCAGGTGCTGATGCAACAGCTGATTTTGACAGTTATTAAGAATCTGCTCCCTCATTATCAGATTGTACAATCCTGTGAAGTCACATACCTTACTGCCCAATAACCAACCTTCCAGAGCCTTGGCAGAACAATCAACAAAGTCCACCCAGTCTTGAGTCTGTGCTTTTTGGGTATCCCTGAACTTTAACCTGTATTGTTCAGTGGTTAGGCCAAACCCATCAATTAGAGCACTCTTCAAGACTTTGTAATTATCAGCATCCTCCTCTCTAACAGTGAGGAGCTTGTCTCTACCTTTGTCTGCAAAGGAGAGCCACAAGATTGCTGCCCACTGCTCCTGAGGGACCCTCTGTACTTTACAGGCCCTCTCTAGAGCAGTTATCCATTTGTGGATATCATCCCCACTCTGGTAGGGAGGGACAATCTTGCTCAGGTTTCTATGGTCATAAGACCTTTCCCTATCTTTGGGGAAACTGCTGCCACCATGGGACTCTAGTCCCAACTTTTGTCTCTCTCTATAGAGATCTAGGGACTCCCTGTCTATAGCCAATTGCTGTTTCCTGAGTTCAAGCTGAGCTTGCTCATATTGAATCAGTCTCTTTCTCCTCTCATGAGAGGATTCCCTCCTATGAGAGGAGACAGAGGTCCCTATTGAGGTGTCAGAGTGGTTAGACTCCTGAGAAGGAGACCTAGACCTTCTGGGCACACTCAGAACTCTTCCTGGGGGGACAAAGGGGAGGTCAGTCTGATCCTCTCCCTCCTCCTCCTCCACAGGAGGAATTGGATTTTCCAGGACAAGGTCATTTTCACCTTCCTGGCCAGTTTCAGAGGGGGGCCTGGGTTTCTTCACCCCTGGCCCCTTCCTCATCTTCTGCCCCACCCTCTTTGCCTACCCCTTCAGACCCTAGGGGCCTGCTGAGATCATCAGCTAGTAACACCTCCCTGAGGTGTTGGGTGCTGGCACTTTTGCCTGTCTTCAACTTCCTAGTAGTGCATAAGGCTCTCAATTCCAAGAATGGGAGTTTATCATACTTGGAGGGAAGAAGCCCACTGGCTTCTGGCAAGGACTCACTGGGTCCTGGCTTTGAAGACATCACTAGTGAGGTGTGGTGTATGCACTACCTACTCTAGTGTGGCCTACTAAACTCTCTTGAGTTGTAGAAAGGGTGTGCTGTCCCTTAACACACAACTCTAAGTTCAGTAGAACTTACTGTATTACTAAGCTTGATTTATATGTACCTTAGGTACCCTTAGTGGTTTTCAGTTGATCAATTCAATTGAGATTATCTGGTAAAATAATAGCAAGCTGGAATCCCACACGCTGCACACCAATGTGAGAAGTTGGCCTGGCATATGCTGTCCACTAATTATAGTGGGCACCTTGCACCAGTCCACCAGTCCAAACAACCCCTTATTGGAGATAGGTTAAAGACAACCTTTATTGAAAGCTATCCTAGTGGTAGCTATGGAGAGCAGCCTTCAGGCTAAGTCTTGAAGGAATGTAAAGCAGCTTGTTTTACCAGTCTATAATCTCTTGAGTGACCAAATGAAAGAGGACCACACCAGGTATATATTCAAAATATATGTATTTATTACTAAACACACCCCTATAGTCTCTTTATGAGGCTAGAGTTCGAAGTACATACGTTACGAGTTAGTTATCTACAGTAATAGCACAAATACACGTTTGAGCCCCAGGGGCGTACCAAACCATATACCAATAAAGTGGTATAAGAACCACGACTGAGCTAGACACAAGGCCTAGAGCCTGTAGAAGTGCTTGGACCACAAGGAACCACCCAAGGCAGTGACACAGGGGACCCACGGAGGACGCGTGCAGTGTATGAACACAACCGCGAACCACCGTTAACTTCTATGGGGAAAGTCGCGATTAGAATTTAAAAGAAAAGGGACACTTAGAGGAGGACTTGGAGCAAACCCTTTGAGAACTAGGCTGTTCTAGTGTCAATACCCACGGGAGCACCGGAGTACTCGAGTTACCTCACCCAGGGAAGCCGGGTGCATAGGTGTCTTTCGGGGTCGGGTTTCGTCGTCGCTTTCAATGGCGATCTGCTGCAAAGTGCTGCTGGCGGCCAAGTCGAAAGTATTTGGGTGGATCCAAAGGTGGATCGAAGATCTGAAGAACCTGAAAGCAGAGGGGACAGAGTCTGGGTCACTAGCCAGTGACCAGGAAGGCGATGAGCAGATGCCCACCGATGTCGAGTGCTTCAGGTAGGTTGATGTTCGTCTTGACTCTTCAGCCACGAGGTCCAGGAGGCGTCGACGACAACCAGGAGCTGGATTCCAGCTGGCCCATGAGGTCTGTCGATTGCAGGGGTGTCGGCGACCGGATTGGACCCAACAAGCCTTGGCAACGGCAAGTCTTGTGGAAATCGAAGAAGGACAATGTTGCAGACCAGCAAGGTCTGGGGGACTCACCCAGCAAGGATAAGTCAGGGCACACCTGGAGCAACCAGGGAGCCCAAGCAGAAAAAGATTGGCCTTCGGGAGGGCCTACTAGCCAACGGACTAGCGACCGCAAAGGAGCCTCAAGAAGATGCACGTGGAGCTGGCTCACAGGACACTCGTGGAGTGGAGGCCATTGATCTTCGGTGCAGATGGTGCTGGAGGCTGGGGCTACTCGGAGCCCAAAGCACGACTTCGTGGGAGACCCAGAAGAGGATGCACTTGCAAATGCGTTTGGTGTCCAGGGGTCACGGTTCCACGTTACCCACGACAGCTACGGGCCTCAGCTTTGCTGGGGACTCAGGGCAGCCTCGGTAAAGTCTGGAAATCCACCTCTGGTGATGCAAAGACTTCGGCGTCCGACGGGAGCTTCAGCGATGCAGACCGGACAATTGCTTCTTTGGTGCCTCCCAAGCAGGGGAGTCACTCCTGGACCCCAAGGGAGATTCTTCAGTCCTCTAATCTTAAAGTAGAGCGTCGAAGGTCCAGGATTCTGTATCAGAGTTTCGTCCAGGTAAATCTAAAGTCCTAAGGACTGGGTTCCCCTACTTATACTAAGGTAGGGGGTTGGACATACTCTGTGACCCCACCTATGGGAGGGTCAGGGCAGAGGGGTGGTTACACCCCTTTCCCTTTGTCCAGTTTTGTGCCAGAGCAGGGGCTGGAAGCCCCTGAGCCGGTTTGAACTGGGGTATGCACAGGGACACCAAGTGTGCCCCCAGTGCAGGACTTCAAAGCACCAGAGAGTGCTCCCGCCCAGCCCCAATACACACTATCCTGTCTGGGGAGGTGGTCACACCTCCCTGGGACAGGAAACCTATTGTCCAGGCCTCCCCTGCTGGAGTTTCGGTCAGCAGCAGGAGGCCAGACTCGTGTCTGTGGCAGCGGCATCCATTTTGTGATGCCAGGGCTCTGGAAAGTCAGTACCGGGCATACCGGTGTGTACATGTCTTTCCCTCTAGAAGGGTGGAATGCTACCCCCGCCGCCAGAACTGGCGGGGGGGTAGTATTCCAAGATGTTTGACACCAAACACGACATGTTTCCGTGCAGCCATCCCAAAGTTAGCATTTAACGCAAGGTTATAATGCGCTTAAGAGTATATGGTCAGGCTGCACTACAAACAGCATCAGAGAAGGGTCTCCGAACGCTGCAGAGGGGCCCTGCTCATGCAGGGGCACCCTCTCACATAGGAACCACGCACTCTGCCTTCAGGATTGATAAGGCCTGCCATAGGAGTGACTTATAGGTTTATATGTGTGTATGTATATAGTGATATAGGTAGCCTATATCACAGTAAGGGGTGCATGCACCACCTTACCCAGGCTGCAGTAGCAGACCTGTGGTGTCAGTTTGGATGGCCTTCCAGGGGTGGCACAATACATGCTGCAGCCCCTGGTAGGCCTCTGAGGTACCTATGCCCTGGGTACATAGTATACCATATACTAGGGACTTATAAGGGCACTCCAGATTCCAATCAGAGATGTGCCTAAGGCACATGGAAACCATTTTAGAGAGGAAGCAGCTAGGCTGGGGTTCTGATTAGCAGGGCCCCAGCCAGACTAAGGTCGAAAAACAGTGAAGCATCAGCAAAAAGTGGGGGTACCCATGTGAAGCAGATCCTACTCTCCTACAGTGAGGTGCAGAAAGAGGCAACAGAGGTGCAGAAAGAGGCAAGAGAGGTGCAGAAACAGGCAAGAGAAGTGCAGAAAGAGGCAATAGAAGTGCTGAAAGAAGCAAAAGAGGTGTAGAAAGAAGCAAGAGAAGTGATATAAGAGACAAGAGAGCTGCAGAAAGAACAAGAGAGGTGCAGTAAAAAGCAAGACAAGTACAGAAAGAGGCAAGTGAGGTGCAGAAAGAGGCAACAGAAGTACAGAAAGAAGCAAAAGAGGTGCAGTAAATGGCACGAGAACTGCTGAAAGAAGCAAGAGAGATGCAGAAAGAGGCAAGAGAACTTCAGAAAGAGGCAAGAGAGATGCAGAAAGAGGCAAGAGTGTTCCAGAAAGAGGGAAAAGGGGTCCAGAAAGAGGCAAGAGGGGTGCAGAAAGAAGCAATAGAGGTACAGAAAGAAGCAATAGAGGTGCAGAAAGAAGCAAGAGAAGTACAGAAAGAAGCAACAGAGGTGTAAAAAGAGGCAAGAGGAGTGCAGAAAGAAGCAAGAGAAGTGCAGAAAGAAGCAACAGAGGTGTAAAAAGAGGCAAGAGCAGTGCAGAAAGAACCAGCAGAGGTACAGAAAGAGGCAAGAGGGGTGCAGGAAGAGGCAACAGAAGTACAGAAAGAAGCAAAAGAGGTGCAGAAAGAGGCAAGAGAACTGAAGAAAGAGGCAAGAGAGGCACAGAAAGAGGCAAGTGGGGTGCAGAAAGAAGCAAACGAGGTGCAGAAAGAAGCAAGAAAAGTGCAGAAAGATGCAACAGAGGTGAGAAAGAGGCAAGAGAAGTGCAGAAAGAGGCAAGAGAGGTTCAGAAACAGGCAGGAGAGGTACAGAAAGAGGGAACAGGGGTGCAGAAAGAGGCAAGAGAGGTACAGAAAGAAGCAAGAAAGGTGGAGAAAAAAGCAAGAGAAGTGCAGAAAGAGGCAAGTGAGGTGCAGAAAGAGGCAAGAGAAGTGTAGAAAGAAGCAAAAGAGGTGCAGAAAGAGGCACGAGTACTTCTGAAAGAAGCAAAAGCGGTGCAGAAAGAGGCAAGAGAGGTGCAGTAAGAGGGACGAGAGGTGCAGAAAGAGGGAAGAGGGGTGCAGAAAGAGGCAAGAGGGGTGCAGAAAGAAGCAAGTGAGGTGCAGAAAGAGGCAACAGAGGTGCAGAAAGAGGTAAGAGAGGTGCAGTAACAGGCAAGAGAAGTGCAGAAAGAGGCAATAGAAGTGCTAAAAGAAGCAACAGAGGTGTAGAAAGAAGCAAGAGAAGTGATATAAGAGACAAGAGAGCTGCAGAAAGAAACAAGAGAGGTGCTGTAAAAAGCAAGCGAAGTGCAGAAAGAGGCAAGTGAGGTGCAGAAAGAGGCAAGAGAAATGTAGAAAGAAGCAAAAGAGGTTCAGAAAGAGGCACGAGAACTGCTGAAAGAAGCAAGAGAGATGCAGAAAAAGTCAAGAGAGGTGCAGAAAAAGGGACGAAGGGTGCAGAAAGAGGCAAGAGAGGTGCAGAAAGAAGCAAGAGAGGTGCAGAAAGAAGCAACAGAAGTACAGAAAGAGGAAAGAGGGGTGCAGAAAGAGGCAAGAGGGGTGCAGAAAGAAGCAAGAGAGATGCGGAAAAAAGCACGAGAAGTACAGAAAGAACCAAAGGAGGTGCAGAAAGCAGCAAGAGGGGTGCAGAAAGATGCAAGAGAAGTGCAGAAAGAAGAAACGGAGGTGCAGAAAGAGGCAAGAGAACTTTGGAAAGAGGCAAGAGAGATGCAGAAAGAGGCAAGAGAGGTGCAGAAAGAAGCAAGAGAGGTGCAGAAAGAAGCAACAGAAGTACAGAAAGAGGAAAGAGGGGTGCAGAAAGAGGCAAGAGGGGTGCAGAAAGAAGCAAGAGAGATGCGGAAAAAAGCACGAGAAGTACAGAAAGAACCAAAGGAGGTGCAGAAAGCAGCAAGAGAACTTTGGAAAGAGGCAAGAGAGATGCAGAAAGAGGCAAGAGAGGTACAGAAAGAGAGAAGAGGGGTCCAGAAAGAGGCAAGAGGGGTGCAGAAAGAAGCAATAGAGGCACAGAAAGATGCAATAGAGGTGCAGAAAGAAGCAAGAGAACTGCAGAAAGAAGCAAGAGAAGTGCAGAAAGAAGCAACAGAAATGCAGAGAGAGGCAAGAGAAGTGCAGAAAGAAGCAACAGAAATGCAGAGAGAGGCAAGAGAAGCGCAGAAAGAGGCAAGAGAAGTGCAGAAACACGGAAGAGAGGTGCATAAACAGGCAACAGAGGTGCAGAAAGAGGGACGAGGGGTGCAGAAAGAGGGAAGAGGGGTGCAGAAAGAAGCAAGAGAGGTGCAGGAAAGAAGCAAGAGAAGTGTAGAAAGATGTAAGAGAGGTGCAGAAAGAGGCAAAAGGGGTGCATAAAGAAACAAGCGAGGTGCAGAAGGAAGCAAGGGAAGTGCAGAAAGAAGCATGAGCAGTGCAGAAAGAGGCAAGAGCAGTGCAGAAAGAGGCAAGAGAGGTACAGAAAGAGGAAAGATGGTTGCAGAAAGAGGCAAGAGGGGTGCTGAAAGAAGCAAGAGAGATGCAAAAAAAGCAAGAGAAGTGCAGAAAGAACCAACGGAGGTAAAGAAAAAAGCCAAGAGGGGTGCGGAAAGAGGCAAGAGGGATGCAGAAAGAGGCAAGAGAAGTGCAGAAAGAAGAAACAGAGGTGCAGAAAGAGGCAAGAGAACTTCAGAAAGAGGCACTAGAGGTGCAGAAAGAAGCAAGAGCAGTGCAGAAAGAACCAACAGAGGTACAGAGAGAGGCAAGAGGGGTGCAGAAAGAGGCAACAGAAGTACAAAAAGAAGCAAAAGAGGTGCAGAAAGAGGCAAGCGAACTGAAGAAAGTGGCAAGGGAGGTACAGAAAGAGGCAAGTGAGGTGCACAAAGATTGAAGAAGGGTGCAGAAAGAGGCAAGTGGGGTGCAGAAAGAAGAAAACGAGGTGCAGAAAGAAGCAAGAGAAGTGCAAAAAGAAGCAAAAGAGTTGCAGAAACAGGCAAGAGGGGTGCAGAAAAACGCAAGAGAAGTACAGAAAGAAGCAACAGATGTGAGAAAGAGGCAAGAATAGCACAGAAAGAAGCAACAGATGTGCAGAAACAGGCAGAAGAGGTGCAGAAAGAGGGAACAGGTGTGAAGAAAGAGGCAAGAGAGGTACAGAAAAAGGAAAGAGGGGTGCAGAAAGAGGCAAGAAAGGTGCAGAAAGAAGCAAGTGAGGTGCAGAAAGAGGCAACAGAGGTGCAGAAAGAGGTAAGAGAGGTGCAGTAACAGGCAAGAGAAGTGCAGAAAGAGGCAATAGAAGTGCTGAAAGAAGCAACAGAGGTGAAGAAAGAAGCAAGAGAAGTGATATAAGTGACAAGAGAGCTGCAGAAAGAACAAGAGAGGTGCAGTAAAAAGCAAGAGAAGTACAGAAAGAGGCAAGTGAGGTGCAGAAAGAGGCAAGAGAAGTGTAGAAAGAAGCAAAAGAGGTGCAGAAAGGCACGAGAACTGCTGAAAGAAGCAAGAGAGATGCAGAAAGAGTCAAGAGAGGTGCAGAAAAAGGGACGAAGGGTGCAGAAAGAGGCAAGAGAGGTGCAGAAAGAAGCAAGAGAGGTGCAGAAAGAAGCAACAGAAGTACAGAAAGAGGAAAGATGGTTGCAGAAAGAGGCAAGGGGGTGCAGAAAGAAGCAAGAGAGATGCGAAAAAAAGCACGAGAAGTACAGAAAGAACCAACGGAGGTGCAGAAAGAGGCAAGAGGGGTGCAGAAAGATGCAAGAGAAGTGCAGAAAGAAGAAACAGAGGTGCAAAAAGAAGCAAGAGGGGTGCAGAAAGAGGCAACAGAAGTACAGAAAGAAGCAAAAGAGGTGCAGAAAGAGGCACGAGAACTGCTGAAAGAAGCAAGAGAGATGCAGAAAGAGTCAAGAGAGGTGCAGAAAAAGGGACGAAGGGTGCAGAAAGAGGCAAGAGAGGTGCAGAAAGAAGCAAGAGAGGTGCAGAAAGAGGCAAGAGAACTTCAGAAAGAGGCAAGAGAGATGCAGAAAGAGGCAAGAGTGGTACAGAAAGAGGGAAGAAGGGTCCAGAAAGAGGCAAGAGGGGTGCAGAAAGAAGCAATAGAAGTACAGAAAAAAGCAATAGAGGTGCAGAAAGAAGCAAGAGAATTGCAGAAAGAAGCAACAGAGGTGCAAAAAGAGGCAAGAGGGGTGCAGAAAGAGGCAACAGAAGTACAGAAAGAAGCAAAAGAGGTGCAGAAAGAGGCAATAGAACTGAAGAAAGAGGCAAGGGATGTACAGAAATAGGCAAGTGGGGTACAGAAAGAAGCAAACGAGGTGCTGAAAGAAGCAAGAGAAGTGCAGAAAGAAGCAACAGATGTGAGAAAGAGGCAAGAGAAGTGAAGAAAGAGGCAACAGAGGTGTAGAAACAGGCAGGAGAGGTGCAGTAAGAGGGAACAGGGGTACAAAAAGAGGCAAGAGAGGTATAGAAAAAGGAAAGAGGGGTGCAGAAAGAGGCAAGTGGTGTGCAGAAAGAAGCAAGTGAGGTGCAGAACGAGGCAACAGAGGTTCAGAAAGAGGTACGAGAGGTGCAGAAACAGGCAAGAGAAGTGCAAGAGAAGTACAGAAAGAGGCAATAGAAGTGCTGAAAGAAGCAACAGAGGTGTAGAAAAAAGCAAGAGAAGTGGTATAAGAGACAAGAGAGCTGCAGAAAGAAACAAGAGAGGTGCAGTAAAAAGCAAGAGAAGTGCAGAAAGAGGCAAGTGAGGTAAAGAAAGAGGCAAGAGAAGTGTAGAAAGAAGCAAAAGAGGTGCAGAAAGCGGCACAAGAACTGCTGAAAGAAGCAAGAGACATGCAGAAAGAGTCAAGAGAGGTGCAGAAAAAGGGACGAAGGGTGCAGAAAGAGGCAAGAGAGGTGCAGAAAGAAGCAAGAGAGGTGCAGAAAGAAGCAACAGAAGTACAGAAAGAGGAAAGATGGTTGCAGAAAGAGGCAAGAGGGGTGCAGAAAGAAGCAAGAGAGATGTGAAAAAAAGCAAGAGAAGTACAGAAAGAACCAATGGAGGTGTAGAAAGAGGCAAGAGGGGTGCAGAAATATGCAAGAGAAGTGCAGAAAGAAGAAACAGAGGTGCAGAAAGAGGCAAGAGAACTTCAGAAAGAGGCAAGAGAGATGCAGAAAGAGGCAAGTGTGGTACAGAAAGAGGGAAGAGGGGTCCAGAAAGAGGTAAGAGGGATGCAGAAAGAAGCAATAGAGGTACTGAAAGAAGCAATAGAGGTGCAGAAAGAAGCAAGAGAAGTGCAGAAAGAAGCAACAGAGGTGCAAAAAGAGGCAAGAGGGGTGCAGAAAGAAGCAAACAAGGTGCAGAAAGAAGCAAGAAAAGTGCAGAAAGATGCAACAGAGGTGAGAAAGAGGCAAGAGAAGTGCAGAATGAGGCAAGAGAGGTGCAGAAACAGACACAAGAGGTACAGAAAGAGGGAACATGGGTGCAGAAAGAGGCAAGAGAGTGTGAGAAGTTGGCCTGGTATATGCTGTCCACTAATTATAGTGGGCACCTTGCACCAGTCCAAACAACCCCTTATTGGAGATAGGTTAAAGACAACCTTATTGAAAGCTATCCTAGTGGTAGCTATGGAGAGCAGCCTTCAGGCTAAGTCTTGAAGGAATGTAAAGCAGCTTGTTTTACCAGTCTATAATCTCTTGAGTGACGAAATGAAAGAGCACCACACCAGGTATATATTCAAAATATATGTATTTATTGCTAAACACACCCCTCTAGTCTCTTTATGAGGCTAGAGTTTGAAGTACATAAGTTAGAAGTTATTTAAACACAGTAATAGCACAAATACATGTTTGGGCCCTAGGGGCGTACCAAACCATATACCAATAAAGTGGTATAAGAACCACGACTGAACTAGACACTAGGCCTAGAGCCTCTAGAAGTGCTTGGACCACAAGGAACCACCCAAGGTAGTGATACAGGGGACCCACGGGAGACGCGTGCAGTGTAAATACACAACCGCGATACGCCGTTGACTTCTATGGAGAAAGTCGTGATCGGGAAATTAGAGAAAAGGGACACTTAAAAGAGGACTTGGACCAAACCCTTTGAGATCTAGGACTTTGAAGAGTCTCTACCCACGGGAGCACCAGAGTACTCATGTTACCTCACCCAGGGAAGCCGGGTGCATAGGTGCCTTTCGGGGTCGGATTTCGTCATCGATTTGAATGGCGATCTGCTGCAAAGTGCTGCTGGCGACCAAGTGAAAAGTGCCCGGGTGGATCCAAGAGTGGATCGGAGTTCTGAAGAACCTGAAAGCAGAGGGGACAGAGTCTGGGTCACTAGCCAGTGACCAGGAAGGCGATGGACAGATGCCCACCGATGTCGAGTGCTTCAGGTGCATTGACAGTCATCTTGACTCTTCAGCCACGAGGTCCAGGAGGCGTTGTCGGTGACCAGGAGCAGGATTCGGGCTGGTACATAATGTCTGTCGAGTGCTGAGGTGTCGGCGTCCGGATTGGACCCAACAAGCCTTGGCAACGGCAAGTCTTGATGTAGAGGAAGATCGTCGATGGTGCAGACCAGCAAGGTCTGGGAAACTCACCCAGCGAGAGTAAGTGAGGGCAAGCCTGGAGCAACCAGGATACCAAGGTAGAAAAATATTGGCCTTCGTTAAGGGCTACAAGCCAACGGGCTAGCGACCGCGAAGGAGCCTCGTGACGCCGCACGTGGAACTGGCTCACAGGACACTCGTGGAGTGGGGGCCAGTGATCTTCAGTGCAAGTGGTGCTGGAGGCTAGGGCTACTCGGAGCCCAAAGCACGACTTCTTGGGAGACCCAGAAGAGGATGCACTTGCAAATGTGCTCGGTGTCCAGGGGTCACGGTCTCAAGTTACCCACGATAGCCACGGGCCTCAGCTTTTGCTGGGGACTCAGGGTAGCCTCGGGGAAGTCTGAGAATCCACCTCTGGTGATGCGATGACTTCGGCGTCCGACGGGAGCTTCAGAAATGCGAACCGGACAGATGCTTCTTTGGTGCCTGCCAAGCAGGGGAGTCACTCCTTGACCCCAAGGGAGATTCTTCAGTCCTCTAATCGTGAGTAGAGCGTTGAAGGTCCAGGATTCAGTTTCAGAGTTTCATCCAGGGATAATCTAAAGTCCTAAGGACTGGGTTCCTATACTTATACTAAGGATAGGGGTTGGACTACTCTGTGGCCCCACCTATGGGTGGGTCAGGGCAGAGGGGTGGCTACACCCCTTTCCCTTTGTCCAGTTCGCGCCAAAGCAGGGGCTGCAAGACCCTGATCCGGTTTGAACTGGGGTATGCACAGGGACACCAAGTGTGCCCCCAGTGCAGGACTTCAAAGCACCCGAAAGTGCTCCCGCCCAGCCCCAATACACATTATCCTGTCTGGGGAGGTGGTCACACCTCCCTGGGACAGGAAACCTATTGTCCAGGCCTCCCCTGCCGGAGTTTCGTCCAGCAGCAGGAGGCCAGACTCGTGTCTGTGGCAGCAGCATCCATTTTGTGATGCCAGGGCTTTGGAAAGAAGTTACCGGGCTAGCCAGAGTTAACATGTCTTTCCCTCTAGAAGGGTGGAATGCTACCCCCGCCGCCAGAATTGGCGGGGGGTAGTATTCCAAGATGTTTGACACCAAACACGACATGTTTAGATGCAGCCATTCCAAAGTTAGCATTTAACGCGAGGTTATAATGCGCTTAAGAGTATATGGTCAGGCTGCACTACAAACAGCATCAGAGAAGGGTCTCCGAATGCTGCAGAGGGGCCCTACTCTCCTACACAACCCCCCCAAACGTAGGGACATTAAACTAACCTTGCCCAGTTAAGTCTTCATGTTCTGAGTGGAAGTACCTAGAGAGTCCATCTGCATTGGCATGGTTACTCCCAGGTCTATGTTCCACTGTAAAGTCCATCCCCTGTAGGGAAATGGACCACCTAAGCAGTTTGGGGTTTTCACCCTTCATTTGTTTTAGCCATAAGAGGGGCTTATGGTCTGTCTGAACCAGGAAGTGTGTACCAAACAAGTATGGCCTCAACTTCTTCAGAGCCCAGACCACAGCAAAGGCCTCCTCTCTATGGCTGACCAACGTTTCTCTCTAGGGGTCAGCCTTCTGCTAATAAAAGCTACTGGCTGATCCTGACCTTCTTCATTCAATTGTGACAGTACAGCCCCTACCCCCAATTCAGATGCATCAGTTTGAACAATGAACTTCTTGGAGTAATCAGGACTCTGTAGAATGGGAGCAGTGCACATGGCCTGCTTCAGGTCATCAAATGCCTTTTGACAGCTAACTGTCCACTGAACCTTTTTGGGCATTTTCTTAGAAGTTAAGTCATTCAGGGGTGTCACTATTGATCCATACCCCTTGACAAATCTCCTATAGTACCCAGTCAGGCCTAAGAAGGCTCTCACCTGAGTCTGGGTAGTGGGAGCAGTCCAGTCCATGATAGTCTGGATCTTGCTCTGCAAAGGTTGAACCTGGCCTCCACCCACAAGGTGGCCCAGGTACACAACCTGACTCTGCCCTATCTGGCACTTAGTGGCCTTGATAGTCAGGCCTGCCTTTTGCAGGGCCTGTAAAACATTCCTGAGGTGGACCAGGTGATCCTCCCAGGTGGAGCTAAAGACAGCAATATCATCTAGATATGCTGCACTATAGGCTTCCAGACCTGTGAGAACTGTATTCACCAGCCTCTGGAAAGTGGCAGGTGCATTCTTCAGACCAAAGGGCATTACCACAAATTGATAATGCCCACTATGGGTTGAGAATGCTGTTTTGGGCTTTGCAGTATCAGCTAGTCTGATCTGCCAGTAGCCAGCTGTTAGGTCAAATGTGCTGAGATATTTGGCAGAGGCCAAAGTATCTATGAGCTCATCTGCCCTGGGTATTGGATGGGCATCAGTCCTAGTGACTGCATTGAGACCCCTGTAGTCCACACAAAACCTCATCTCTCTTTTCCCACCACTGGTGTGAGGTTTTGGTACAAGGACCACTGGACTAGCCCAAGGGCTATCTGAGGGTTCAATAACTCCCAATTCCAACATTTTCTGGACTTCAGTCCTGATACAGTCCCTGACATGGTCAGGTTGCCTATAAATCTTATTTTTAATAGGCAGACTGTCCCCAGTGTCCACTTCATGAGTGCACCAGGTGGTCTGACTGGGTGTCAGTGAAAACATATGTCTAAACTGATTGAGAACTTGCCTGCAATCAGTTTGTTGCTGGGTAGTGAGGCTGCCTGCCAAGGCTACACCATCTACTGACCCATCGTCAGGGTTCTGAGAGAGCAGGTCAGGGAGTGGGTCACTCTCTTCCTCCTGCCCTTCATCAGTAGCCATGAGCAAGCCCATGTCTGCCCTGTCCACATATGGTTTTAACCTGTTGACATGGAGAACCCTGTGGGGACTCCTGGGTGTTCCTAGGTCTACTAAGTAAGTGACCTCACCCTTCTGCTCAACAATAGTGTGGGGTCCACTCCATTTGTCTTGGAGAGCTGCTGGGGCCACTGGCTCCAACACCCACACCTTCTGTCCTGGCTGGTATACAGTCAGAACAGCCTTTTGGTCATTCCAGGCCTTTTGAAGTTCCTGGCTAGCCTCAAGGTTTTTGGTTGCCTTTTTCATGTACTCAGCCATCCTGGAGCGGAGACCAAGTACATAGTCCACTATATCTTGCTTTGGGGGCTTGAGAGGTAACTCCCATCCTTCCTTCACCAAGCACAGTGGACCCCTCACAGGGTGGCCAAACAGAAGTTCAAAAGGGCTGTAACCAACCCCTTCTGAGGCACCTCCCTATATGCGAATAAAAGGCAGGGCAAGAGTATGTCCCATCTACGCCTAAGCTTTTCTGGGAGCCCTTTAATCATGCCCTTCAAGGTTTTGTTGAATCTCTCAACTAAACCATTGCATTGTGGGTGATAGGGTGTGGTGAACTTATAAGTCACTCCACACTCCTTCCACATTGCTTTTAAGTACCCAGACATGAAGTTAGCACCCCTGTCTGATACTACCTCCTTAGGAAAGCCCACTCTTGAGAAAATTCCCAGGAGGGCCCTTGCCACCACAGGTGCTGTAGTGGTCCTGAGGGGAATAGCTTCTGGGTACCTGGTGGCATGATCCACTACCACCAGGATAAACCTGTGCCCAGAGGCTGTTTGGGGATCCATGGGACCAACAATGTCAATCCCTACCCTTTCAAAGGGTACCCCCACCACAGGTAGTGGTATCAGGGGGGCCTTTGTAGTGCCCCCTGCCTTGCCACTGGCTTGGCAGGTTACACAGGAGCGACAAAACTCCTTGCTGTCTTCAGACATGTGGGGCCAGTGAAAGTGAGGGACAATTCTGTCCCAAGTCTTGTTCTGGCCCAGGTGACCTGCTAAGGGAATATCATGGGCTAGGGTCAATAGGAAGCCCCTGAACTTCAGAGGTTTAACCAACCTCCGGGTAGCACCAGGCTTGGGGTCTCTACTCTCTGAGTACAGGAGTCCATCATCCCAATACACTGTATGGGGACCACTAGCTTTCCCAGCAGCCTCAGCAGCAGCTTGCTGTCTGAGGGGTTCAAGGGAGGGGCAGCTCTGCTGCTCCTGGCTCAGATCTGCCCTGGAAGGTCCCCCTGTCCCCAAGAACTCAACCTGGTCAGGTTCAAGTTTCTCTGGGACAGTTCCTTCTTCAGGGCTGAGATCATCCCCCTCAAGGGACTGATCTTCCTCCTGAGCTAAGGGGGAAGGCACTGCCTTAACCCTACTACTCCTCCTCTTGGAAGGCACTTGGTCCATTCTTCCAGAATCCAAGGCCTGTTCAGTGCTAGACATTTTGGCTTGTGACCTGGTCACAGCAAACACATCTGCAGGGATCCCCAGCATTTCTGCATGGGTCCTGAGCTCCACTTCTGCCCAAGCAGAAGTCTCTAAGTCATTGCCAAGCAAGCATTCGACTGGTAGGTTTGCACTTACCACAACCTTCTTAAGGCCAGTTACCCCTCCCCAGGAGAAGTTAACAACTGCCAGAGTATGGTCTGTTCTGACATTGCTAGCATTGGTCACTTGGTACATCTCACCAAGTATAACTTGCCCAGGATTCACAAGGTCTTGTGTCACCATTGTGACACTTGCCCCTGTGTCCCTAAATGCCAAAGCCTCACATCCATTGATTAAAGGCTGTTGTCTGTACTTGCCCAGATTACTGGGACTCACAGAGGAGGTCACATCCATGCCTCCATCACAGACTAACACAGCCTGAGTCAGTTCTCTGACTAGGTCAGAGCCCAACTCAGTACCCAGGGTGAACCCTACTAAACCCTTGGCTGGAGCACTCCCACCAACTGTACTAGGGGGAACAGGTGCCTTAGGGGCATTGGTGGGTGCTGGCCTTGAGTCTTTGGACTTGGTGCAATCACTGGTCCAGTGGGTCTTTTGCTTACAGACCTTGCACCATGGTTTTTGTAGGAAGGTGGAATCTGACTATATGGTTTCCCCCACTTTTTTTATGGTGTTTTGCTGGTTTATGACTTAGTTGGACTGGGATCCTGCTATTTTCATTGCCCCAGTCTATCTGCTTTCTCTGTAAAAAGGTTCCCATGTGCCTTAGGCACATCTCTGATTGGAATCTGGAGTGCCCTTATAAGTCCCTAGTATATGGTATACTATGTACCAAGGGCATAGGTACCTCAGAGGCCTACCAGGGGCTGCAGCATGTATTATGCCACCCCTGGAAGGCCATCCAAACTGACACCACAGGTCTGCTACTGCAGCCTGGGTAGGGTGGTGCATGCACACCTTACTGTGATATAGGTTACCTATATCACTAAATACATACACACATATAAACCTATAAGTCACTCCTAAGGCAGGCCTTATCAATCCTAAAGGCAGAGTGCATGGTTCCTATGTGAGAGGGTGCCCCTGCATGAGCAGGGCCCCTCTGCAGCATTCGGAGACCATCTCTGATGCTGTTTGTAGTGCAGCCTGACCATATACTCTTAAGCGCATTATATCCTCGCGGTAAAATGCTAACTTTGGAATGGCTGCACCTAAACATGTCGTGTTTGGTGTCAAACATCTTGGAATACTACCCCCCGCCAATCCTGGCGGCGGGGGTAGCATTCCACCCTTCTAGAGGGAAAGACATGTTAACTCTGGCTTACCCGGTAACTTCTTTCTGAAGCCCTGGCATCACAAAATGGATGCTGCTGCCACAGACACAAGTCTGGCCTCCTGCTGCTGGACGAAACTCCGGCAGGGGAGGCCTGGACAATAGGTTTCCTGTTGCAGGGAGGTGTGACCACCTCCCCAGACAGGATAATGTGTATTGGGGCTGGGTGGGTGCACTCTTAGAGTGCTTTGAAGTCCTGCACTGGGGGAGCAAAAGGCTCCTCTGTGCATATGCCAGTTCAAACCAGCTCAGGGGCTACCTGCCCCTGCTCTGGCGCGAAACTGGACAAAGGGAAGTGGGTGTAGCCACCCCTCCCTTGACCCTCCCATAGGTGGGGTCATAGAGCTAGTCCATCCCCTCTTTTTAGTATAAGAGGGGGAACCTTGCCATTGCAAAGCAGATAACCCCTGGATGACGCTCTACAGAAGAATCCTGGCCCTTCGACGTTCCACTACCTTTGGAAGACAGAAGAATCTCCCTTGGAGTCAAGGAGTGACTCCCCTGCTTGGCAGGCACCAAAAACAACAACGACGGTCGCAAACTACGCCGCTCCCGCCGGAGTCCGAAGTCCCTGCAGCTCAGGAAGTAGATTTCCTGACCTCTCCCAGGCCATCGTGAGTCCCCAGCGAAGCTGAGGCAAGTGGACCCCACGAGTAACGAGGAACCGTGACCCCTGGGTACCGTGCACTATTGTCGAGTGCAACCCCTTCACAACGTTCTACGAATCTGTGCTTTGGACCACGTGTGGTCCCGACCTCCAGCAGGAATCCCTCCGAAGATCAGAGGCCTACACCGTCTCGAGTGACCGTGGGCCCCTGTTGAGTGATTCCGCCCGAGGTGTCTTTGCGATCCCTTGCCCGCTGGCTTGTGGGTCTCCAGAAGACTTCTTAAAGAAACCAAAGGGCTCCCCTGGTTGCTCCAGGCCTGCCCTGACTTACCCTCGCTGGGTGAGTTCCACAGACCTTGCTGGTCTGCGCCATCAACTTTTCTTCATCTTCCCGAGACTTGCGGCTGCCAAGGCTTGTTGGCTCCGATCGAGTTGCCGACACCGCAGTCAGCTGCAGACGTTGAGGGCCACACCGAATCCAGCTCCTGATCATCATCGACACCTCCTGGACCACGTGGCTGAAGAGTCAAGGCACCCGCAACCAACCTGAATCACTCGACGACGGTGGGCATCCATCTTCCTTGCCCTGAGTCACTGCCAAGTGACTTTGAACACTGTCCCCTCTGCTTTCAGGTCATCCTTCTTCAGAATCCAGGCTTGGATTCCACCGGACACTTCTTCAGCTCCCGCAAGCAGCAAGTCTTCTTTGTTCGCCATTGAAAACGACGCCGCGACCCGACACCAAAGGACACCTGTGCACCCGGCTTCCCTGGGTGAGGTAACTCCAGCACTACGGTGCTCCTGTGGGTGTGGGCCCTAGAACGACTTACCCTGTAAGTGACTTGCTTGTAGGTTCTATAGAAGTATCCTAAAACTCTTTATTTCCAACCGCGACTTGCCCCATTGAAGTCAACGGCGATCCGCGCCTGTGTATCTACACTGCACGCGTCCCCGTGGGTCCTTTACTTACCTGCCTTGGGTGGTTTCGTGAGGCCCCAGCACTTCTGAAGGCCCTAGGCCTTGTCTCCCTGCAAGTCGTTGTCCCTAAGTCTCTTACTTAGTATATGGTCTGGTACGCCCCTAGGGCCCCAGCCATATTTTGTGCTTAACTTATTGTGAAACGTTGATTTGTGCATATGTTTGTCTTCTAATCTCATAAAGAGATTAGTAGAGAGTTATTTAGAAATAAATACATATATATTTGATATATATACCTGTGTGGTGTCTTTTCATTTGGTGATTCAAGAGATTATATGGTAAAACAAGCTGCTTTACATTCCTCCGAGACTTAGCCTGAAGGCTGCTCTCCACAGCTACCACTAGGATAGCTTTCTTTAAAAGGTTGTCTTAAACCTATCTACCATAAGAGTCGATTTGCCCTGGTGCAAGGTGTCCACTTCAATTAGTGAACAGCATATACCAGGCCAACTTCTCACATTGGTGGGCAGCGTGTGGGATTCCAGCTTGCCATTGTTTTACCAGAAAATCTCTATTTGAATTACTAACTGAAAACCATTATAGGTACTCAAGGTACATATAAAGTCAAGCTTAGTATCAATAAGTTCTACTGAACTTAGAGCTGGGTGCCAAGGGATAGCACACCCTTTCCACAGCTCAAGCTAGGATCAGTAGGCCACAAACTAGTGTAGGTAGTACAACACTGCACAACACTAGAATGTCTTTAAGGGGAGGATCCAAAGAATCCTTGCAGGAAGCCATTGAGCTTCCACCCTCCAAGTATGATACACTCCCATTCTTGGAATTGAGAGCTTTATGCAACTTGAGAAAAATAAGGACAGGCCAAAGCCCCACCACCCAACACCTCAAGGAGTTGTTGGTGGCTTATGACCTTAGTAAGCCTGTAGGGACTGAAGGGGTAGGAGCTGAGGGTGGGGCAGAAGAAGAGGAGGAGGCCAGGGGTACCAATACCCCCAGCCCCCCTCTGAAACTGGCCAGGAGGGTGACAATGACCCTGACCTGGAAAACCCAATCCCTCCTGTGGATGATGATGAGGATGATCAAAATGATGCCCTCTTTGTCCCCCAGGAAGGATTAAGAGTGTGCCAAGGAAGTCTAGATCTCCTTCTCAGGAGTCTAACCACTCTGGCACCTCTATAGGGAGCTCTGACTCCTCTCACAGGAGGGAATCCTCTCATGAGAGGAGAGCCAGGCTGGTCCGGTATGAGGAAACTCAGCTGGAAATCAGAAAAAAGCAACTGGCTTTAGATAGGGAATCCCTAGATCTCCTCAGGGAGAGAAGAAGCAATACGTAACTGGAACGAAGC